>JH651315.1:91109-305137 GCA_000260095.1 Tetrahymena borealis
AATGATTTTTAAGACTACTTAGTAGAAACTATAGGCTGCCTTGGATTGTTTTTGAGTGATATGAATTAAAAGAATAAAGATAGTTTTATATCATTTCAAAAAGGAATATTATTTTACTAATTGTTTTTGCTTTCCTGCATATTTTTAATTGGATGGATTAAATTTGGTTAATTCTTGAATAATCAGCTTATAAGTACTAAAAAACTACTGAGAATAATTGATCTTCATTCTCTTATGCAAAACCCTTATGTACACACCTATCTTAAAAGCTAAGTAAAATTAAATTGAAATGGATTTGAAGGATTACTATGATTTATAAATGTATTACTTGGTAAATTAATAAATTTACACTTACTTACTTAATCAATAAAACTAATTTATATTTGGAATTCCCTTCTCATTTAGAATATTTCAGTTATAATATATTTAATTTCTTCATTATGTTTTCGCGAAAAATTAAGGCTTTTAATAGTAAATTCAAGATAAAGATGTATTACTATTTGTAACATTTATCTGTTACTTTAGATAACTTGGATTAGATGTTGTTTACATTAATTTAAAATAAGAAAAATAAATTGTACTTTATTTGTTTGTTTGATTAGATTTTATTTTGTTTTTTTTAAACTAAAAATATATGATAATATATAATTAACATAAATCGAAATCATATATTGAGAAATAAAAAGAAAAAGGTATAGAAAAAAAGTAGGAAACTTAAAATAAATGTCTAAAAGAAAAAACTATTCATCATCTCCTCCTCTTAATAATAAAACTATTAGTATTTCTTCCATTAAGAAAGAGATTAAACTAAAGATGAAATACGAAGAGTCTCCATACTCTCCAATAAGGAATGAAAGGGCTCTAACAGCTAATGTATTAAATCTAAAACATGAATATAATGATAGTTCTGAGTACTCCTCATAAGAATATCCAGAGGATGATTAGAATTTAGTTTCTAATTTTGCAAGACAATCATCAAATAGTACTTATTTGATGAAAAATAGTGATTTTAAAGAAGATCTAGATAAAGATTTTAACCAAAATGAAAATAATCAACAAATATAAATATGCGCATAACATATTCCTTCAAAATTAAAAGTTGAATATTCTTCTCCAATTTATTATTACATTTACAGGATTAATATGAAACTATAATCAAAATTTTACTTGTTTGCAGATTAAGTTATTGATATTAACTATATGAGAAGTCTTGCTGATAATCGATAGGAAGACTATCTAAAAGCTGAATAAAATGTGTGTTTATTCCATAATATGAAGCATATTAATAGTATAACTCACAGGATAGATAATAAATTCATAGAAATATAAAATGAGTTAGTAGACAAATATTTGGACACAATTACCCCTATTGTTAATTAAATCAAATCACTAGGTGAATAAACTTTATTTAGCTTTGCAGAGAACATAGAAAAATTTTGGAATCATTTATCATAATATAGATAATAAATAAAGGATTAAGGAAGGAGTACTTTATATTAATAACACGCAATATAAAGATAAGAGTAGAGTGATTAAAATTTCAATTAGATTGTGTAAAAACTCCATCCAAATAGAATGTTGTATTATTGTTATTACAAAGTAAATTATGAGAAGTAATAATTCGATAGCTGTCAAGTTGGATATAGTCCAGCTCTTTAAGAACTTCTAGCTGGAAACTCATATGCATTTAAAGAACACATTCTATAGAAGGGATTTGTTGATCCTATTAGCCAATAGTATAGATACACTAAATGTTTCAGAAACGCTGATGCATTCTTATAATTAATTTGTAATAAAAAGTAGATTGAAGAACTTTTACCTGAATCCTAATCATAATTATTTACTCTTGATTAATATTAATTTCCTGTTCTTTAAAAAATTACGAGATATAACTTAGATCTCAAATATGATTAAGAGAATAATTTGAATTTTAGCATTTTTAATGTTCTTGCTGTTTATGAATTCGAGTTATTCGATGAAAAAATTCCAGACTAGCTCTAAGCAGTTAGGGTAGATACAAAATATAATCAAATAGTAAATTTTGAAGAAAAGAATTTTTAAAATGTTAAAAAACAAGTTGAAATGAATTAATTCATATAGAAATATTATAAAGATGATATTTTAGATTTACTAACCAAAGGAAATAAATGGAATAAAAGATGTGGAGTGGTAGATATTCCAAAGAAAAAAATAAAATAAAGCTAAGAAAAAATAGAGGATTAAAGTTCTTATTAATGATTTAAATATCTCTCTCTCTATCTCTCTTTCTCTCTTTGAATACTTAAAACTATACTGATTGATATAAATATAAAACTTATAAATAAATTCAAAAAAAAATCTATAAACTTTGCATAATTATCTTCTTAAACTTAAATTCTTTCAAGGATTTACTACATTTGATCTTCATATTTAAATTAATTAGTTTGTCAATTATTTTATCAATTGCCATAGAGAGTGTTTACTTGTTTTAGTTGTATGAATGCATGAATTTGTATAATATTTTTGTATTTTATCTATTAATTCCTTACAGCTTACAAAAAGGTTTGTTACTCATTGTTTAATTATATCGTATTCTTTTGAGATAAATTAGTGTAAACATGTTCTCTAGAATTTAATGAAGTATATACTCATCTTTTATTAATTTAATTTTTCATCCAATTTTTAAATTTGAATTGATTATTATTGGCCTTTAAAATAATAATTGCCTTTTGGCAGAATTCATATATAAATTAAATTCTGTTCAACTCTAAGAATTCTTTGTAACCTCTTAAATTATAATATTCTTATTAAGATGTTTTATTTTATTATTCTAAATATATAAATCATAATTTCATACATTCAATCCATTGTAAATAAAAATATTTTAATTTTTTACAAAAATATTCTCTTTTTATAAAGAACCTGAGCTTTTGCTATTCAAACTTTTGTAACAAAAGATATTTACCAAATGAAAAATAGTTTAAATACTTAAAAAGGGTAAAAAGATTTTCATCTGTATAAAGAAGTGAGATATTTGTAATCTTAAGGAGTTCTGTATTATAAATAATATGCAACTTGAATAATTATTATATGTTTAGGAAGTAAGATTTTGCTTTTAAATTTAAAATCAACATTATTTAATATGAAGGGAGATTAGTCTCAGAAAATGAAAAAGAAATATAAATCATTCAATGAATGGTTGGTTTAGTATAAAAAAGAAATAATTAAAATACATTAATTATTTCTTTTCAAATCACTTTCAGTTAATCTGTATTTTAAGGGAATTTTTAAAAAGAATTGGTTAGACTTAGTAACAATAGCATAATTTATAAAAATAATAAATCAAAACTATTCATCTTAAAAAAGAATATAAAAATTGTACTAATAATTTAATTTGAAGTTATTTGATAATTATTTAACCCAAATATATAATATAGTTTAATACTTTATTCAAAAGAATCAATTACTCTTACCAATGTAAGTAAGTATGAGTTTTATAAAAAAAAAAATTGTTACATTTAAATAAATTTTATGCGTCATTTTATTCTGGAGTAATTTCATTTTAAAATTAGTTTTTGTGATAAAACCAAAAAGAAAGCCTTAATTTTTTTTTGAAAAGTACTATGAAAATTAAGGAATATATATACTGGGTGAAACTCATCACTAGAGATTTAATTAGAATGGTTCACAGATCAATTTTATTTACTCAAAAAATTAAGGTGAAAACGAAATTTAACCTGTAATTACAGATGAATTCTATTGAATTAAATTAGTTAATCAGAATGAAAGATTATCATAATTTGCATAATATTATAAGTAATTTTTTGGTTTTTTATATTAAATATTCAAATTTTCTATTAAATAATATGTATTTTCCTTTATTTTATAAGATATTTTTCAATAATATTGTTTTCTATTTAATAATAATACTATAAATATATCTCTCTCGCCATTTATTATGTAGTTAGCCAAAAATTAAATTATAAAACTTTTTCAAATGTATCTTTATAATAAATAATTCCAAGACAAATTGCTTTTTATAAAGCAGAGGACAATAATTCATTAAAAGTAGAATCTACGCTTAAAATTAATTAAAAACAAGCATTCTATTATATAATAATAATAAATTGTAAATTGAATTTTCAAAAAGAAATTTAGGAAAATAAATAAATAAAATCAAGCATTAAAAATGGAAGAACAATAATCTTTTATTTAAAGTAGTGGCTGGAATTAATCAAATAATCATCAAGAAATCTATTAAATCTTCTCAAAAAACAATTAATAATCACTTCAAAATACATATTCCAACCAATTAAACTTCGAAAAAATAAATTTAAGCTCTGATCAATAGGAGGTTGAACTAAAAAAAGGCTATAAATAATAAGAATTCCAAAATGTGTATTATACTTCTGAAAATGAGAGTATGTTTTGTAATTAGTCTACAAACATTGAATTGAACAGTTAAATTTATTAAAATCAAATTAATGAAATGTCTTCTGCATATTCTGATTATCAAAAGAAGAAAAATAAAAGGAAATAAAGAAAGTAGGACTAGTCTGAGGCAACTTCTAAAAAAGAGTTGGATATAATTTTTTCTTAGAACTATTTATAATAAATATTATATAATAAGCTTTCTACTCCAACTAAATTCTATTTATTTGCTGATAACATTCTTGATATCGACTTTTTAAAAAGCTATATATCAAATTAAGAGGAAGAATATTTAAAAGAAAATTAAACATTGGCTCTATTCAATAATGTAAAACATATAAACAATCTGATACATAGAATGGATAATACTTTTATTGAAGCATCCTCCGAATTGTTCGATTAGTATTTAGATTCAATCGAGCCAATGCTTTATATGATTAATTCACTTGGCCACTTTAAACTCAAACAGATATCAGAAGATATATAAAATTACTGGAATAATTTACTTTTGTATAGGAAAGGAATTTAACTCTAGTCTGAAGATTCCTTGTTCTAATAACATAAAATAAATCGATAGAAATACTCAGACAAAAAATTTGTAGAAATTACAAAAAATCTTGATCCAACTAAAACTATTCAATACTCCTATTACAAGGTCAACTTTGAAAAGAGATAATTAGATGATTGTAGGAGTGGATATAGTCCTGCTCTAGTAGAATTACTTGCTGGTAATCCATATGCCTTTAAATAGCACCTACTAAAGAAAGGGTTTATTGATCCTATTCACATTTCAATTAGATTATAAAAGTGTTTTGAAAATACTGGTTCATACATAAGCCATAAAAAAGATAAAAAGGACCTCGGAGCTATACAGGATTACTCTACAGATATTATAACTCTGGATAATTTTTCTTTCCCAATTATATTAAGATCTACAATCATAAACTTAGATGAAGAGTATGATAAAGAAAACTAATTAAAATTTAACATCAATAATGTTCTTATGATTTATGAGTTTGTATTATAAGATTAAAGCGTACTAGAGTATTTAATACAGTCAAGATATAATACACTTTACAGAAAAATAGTAAATTCTATTGAAGTTAATATTGAAGGAGTAAAGGAAAAATATAGTAGTGATGAATTACTAAAGAAATACTATAAAGATGATGTTGGAGATCTTTTAAATAAAGGTAACAAATGGAAGAAGTAATGCGGATTTATTGAAATACTGCCTAATAATAAGAAAATCAAAAAAAATGAATGAAATTGAATTATTTATTTATAATATGATTTAATATCTATCCTTGATCCTTTTTAAATATTTTATATTATGTATATCTAACCATTCTTATCTTATATTTTCTATCTTTAAATTTAGGTAATAATTTTACTATGATTAAAAAATTGTGTGTATTTTATTTTTAAATTAAGAAATCCATAATTGTAGTATAACTGTATCTAATAATAATAAGTATGAAGTAAACCAAAGATAAAGATCCTTCTATATATTAGATTTTACAATTTAAATAAGTAACTTACATACTTATTTTCAAGATAAATTTAAAAGAAACCAAAATGTAAATATACTCTTATTATTCAATATGTATCCTATGATAATTATAAAAATTTTGACCCTAATTTCTTAGGTTTTTTAATAAAATATACTTTTTTTTATTTTAAATTTTTCATTGAATTAAACCTATTAGCCCCTAATATATGTATTTTGTTTGAAATAGGAGAATTTCATTTTTTAAAATTCCATTACATCACCAGACATAAAGTAAATGCTAACCACTGTGATTTCCTATTTTCACCTAAACAGTAATTTCATATCTGTTAAGAATTTTAGCAATTCACCAATAAATTATTTTGTTTCTTTATCTGTTACAGACCACACTTGAAGAAAGACAGACAATAGATATCTTATTTACTTTTCATTCAACCTTGAATAATCTGGAGACTATCCGAATTAGTAAAGATATTATTTAAGCTGACTATCCTATTCTTATCTGAAATCTACCATCTCTTTATTTTCAGAAAATATGTATTTATCTTCTATATTCAAATGTGTATATCATATCAAAGTATTTTTTCCTTCTTCTGATTAAAATAATCATTTAGACTTCAAATAATTTCATCTTATATTTTGCTTATTTTTTTATGTATCTCAGTTTTAAAGTTTTAATGAATAGAAGTTATTTTATCTTCTTTCCCATTTTATATTTTACTTATTTCTAAGTCTTAATATAAACCATAAATAAAACGTAACAAATTATTTAATATAAAAATTCAATTTTATTTCAAAATGATTCCAAAATTTTTCTTAAATATTTTAAAAATATATTATATTTAATAATTATCCACTCCCCTTTTATCTTAACTTCTCAACTTAATTCTAATCTTTTGTTGAAATAAATAATATTAGTTAATAAATATTCAAACCCTTTTTATAAAAAATATAGAAACATTAATAAGTATTTTAATGTTTTATAATCAAATTTACTATAATTAAATAAATTAAATTAATTTTCAGACACATAATACTCTCTTTTTGCTTTGCTAATTATGTAATTTGCAGATTGATATCTCTGGGAATAATAATGTTACATTAATAAAGTTTAAATCCTAAGAAATAGAGTAAAAAAAGCAAATATTTAAAAATTTTGAATAAAGTAATCAAATTCTCAGTAATTATTAAAATATTAATAGATAACTAATATTTAAGTAGCAAGAGGAGTTTAATTAAATTAAATTGTCTAAGCTGTTTGATTTAATTAAAATTTTTATCTTGATTATTTTACTAATTTTTTTGGTTTCTCATCTTAATTAGTTCTATAAATTATTTCTTAAAAATAAAAGATACATAAAAAAGATAATTATACTTTCTATCTATTTTAAATCCTACTTTTTAATTTAATTGATCTCTATTACTTCTTGTGGTTCTAATTCTAAATTAAAAAATCATTTTATTATATATTTAAATTAATTACTAATAGTGATTTAATCACAAAATTTAATAATTTTTTCAGAGGTGTTCTATTTCTTATTTGACATATATTTTTATTAATTTTGATTTTTTGAGTAAAGTATTAAGAGGTTATAAGAAAATAAATAAATATATGATATAGAACAGTAATTTAAGATAAACAAATATAAAAAATGAGCTTTTATAATCAAAATGGATAAAATTACTAAAATTTTCCAATTTATATTTTCAATTAAGAATAACAATACATTTATGATGAAATAGGAAATTCAATAAAGCAAGAGAAATATTATGATCTAAATAATAATAGTGATTAATAAACAATTTTAAATGATGAAAGCAGCGAAGATGGAATAGAGTACTAAATACCTAAAATTCAAAGTCTATAAACATAATCTACTCAAACAATTCAAAGATATACTTAAATGATACCATATGATTCTTCTTTTTTAGAATAGAATTAATCTAAAAACACTTAATATCAAAATTAAAATGAAGAGGATAGTCAAGAAGATAAATAACTTTAGAATGGCTCTAATGACCAAAAGGTTTTTATTCGTACTTTTAAAGAGAAAAAGATGGGTTTTTTTATTAATAGAAAGAGGGATTTTAAGAATATATTCATTCCTCGTGTTATAGTACATCAAAAAAAGTTCTATTTGTATGCTGAATAGCTAATCGATTTGGATTATATTAAGAGTATCGCTTAAGGAAATGATGAAGATTACTTCAAATAAGATTTGGATTTCTCGATTTATGATGGCCTTAAATTTGTAAATTAAGTTATTCATAGAATTGACAATAAATGTATTGAAATTCATTCTGAATGTAACAGTGATATTTATTTAAATGACATCTGTTATCTTTCAAGTTATATAGATTCCCTTGGAGATAAAAATTTACATGAAATGTCTAAATTGCTTACTTTATTTTGGGAATAATTTGTCCTCATGTATTAAAATATGATTCGCGAATAAAGCTTAGATCCTCTTTTTTAAATACACAAAGAAAAGAGGTATTAAGCCGCTATAGAAAAATTTAAAGAAATAACAAAAGATATAGATTAAACTAAAAACATGTGCTATTTTTTATATAAACCTAATTATGAAAATTTTCAATTTGACTAATATGTAGTAGGATATAATCCAAAAATGTATGAGATAATTGGAGAAAATTCTTATAGTTTTATCTCTCATCTTTAAAGAAGGGGTTATTATGACCCATTTAGTAAAAAATTTAGATTAAAAGAATGCTTATAAAGAGCAAAGGATTATATAAATCGATAATTAAATAGATCAAACGAACTAGAAGAAAGATACAAACCTTCTGAGATAAAAACAATAGATAATTTTTTTTTCCCTGCTTTTGTTAGTTCTGATAAAATAAATCTAAATCGCGAATACGACTTACAAAATAATTTAAATTTTAAAGTAAATGATTTGTTAGTATATAATGAATTTATAATTTAAGATGAAACCATTTTAGAGAGATTGTAAAAAATAAGATAGTAATAATTTGAAAATATAAAGAATATGGAATAATAAGATTTAAATAAAATGCATTATGAATTTGATTAAGATTAATTTTTTTAAAAATACTATGGCGAGGAAGTAGAAGATCTCATATAAAAGGGTAATAAGTGGTTTAAGCGTTGCGGTTATGTAGATCTCCCTAAAAAAAAGTACCATTATTCAATTTAAGATTGATTAGGCAAAACCTTCAATTTTCTTAGATTCTGATGAAAATTGATTGATAATAATATAGCCATATTTGGTTAATTTGATTGAAGTATAAATTGTAAATAAAAATCTAATTAAAGAAATAAAAAATATTTATAAAAATGAAAAAGCTAAAAATACTAACTATAAAATAATAATTAATAACTTGGTTGATTTATATATCATACATATATTACTATCTCAAATTTCTATTAATAATTTATTATTTATCATCTATTCCTTTTTATACTTTATTTTTTAAAAATTTACCTTTCCAAATCTTCTACTATTTTAATTAATATATTATTCTTTCTTCTAGGTATTATTAGACTCAAATCAGATTATTAAAAATTATCCCCCCAAATAATTTTACTGTGATTACATATATCTATAAAGAAAGGATTTATTTACCTTAAATTTTTTATAATTTAATTTTTATCAATTAACGATGTGTGTAAAAATAATAGTCCTACTAAAAATATTATATATTTATAACTTTACGGGATTAATTAATTTAAGTCAATATAATAACTAGCTAATTTATTTCAATTATTATATAATTTTTTTTATTTCTTTGATTAAAATTATTATTTTGGGAAAGAAATGCTCATTTCCTGTGAATTAACTCCCTAATTATTCATTATTTTCCTAACAGGTAAATTACTTTGTGTGATTTTATTAGCATTTAATTCTTTCAAAGATTTAAAAAATGCACTTTCTGATTTTTATAAATCATTCTAATTATTAAATTATCTATAATTATTCTCCTCAGGGATGGATCTATTTGAACTTATTATTTCGCTTTCAATTTAGCTAGACTTGTCATTTTATTGTTAAGAAAGCTTAAAAAAATTAAAAATATTTTTAGAACTTAATACAAAGTTGGAAGATCTTTGAAAATTGTTACTAATAGTTTTTTATTATTAGCAATTAAAAGAAACTGAGGCATTTAGATCTTCATGAGATTGATCCAAGGCAATTATTTACTATTTTGTTGCACTATATGGTATGGATTACTGCATTGATAATTAATTTTTTTTCTCAAATTCTTAAATCTAAAACTGATACTAATCTAAAATAGTAGGATCAATTAATTCTATAAGTTTATTATCTCTCTCTGATTTCTTTTCTTTTTTGAGAATATTTACCAAGCCTTAATAAGCATCCAGTGCCTTCTCTGCAGCAGGTTTTTATTGAGAATATAAATCATATAGAATTTTATTGTCTATGCACTTTTTAGCATGCATTCCACTATCTTAAATGATTCCATTCTCAATAATCTCAATTTTCCCTCTATTTTTTATAGTATTTGCCTCTGAATTTTTCTGACTATTTTATTCTTCTACACCCAAAAGTTATTTTAATTTATCTTCTTCTATTTCAGGTTTAGGAATGAATTCAAAAAGTCTAAGTTAGTCTTCATTAAGTAAAATTTTCTTCAACTTTTCTATTTCTAACATCTTGTTCAATATGTATAATACATCTAAATGTTCAAATATTCTGCTAATGCTTTAGTCTACAAGCAATTTCTTTCTATAAATAGATTTAGCTTGGGGAAATAAAAAGTGTACAATGTAATCAAAAATTCCATATTTGATTATGCTTTTTGTTACTACAAATATTGTTTTTGCTGCTTCTATGATTGTTTTTCTTTTTTTAATTTTATAGTTTGAATCCAAACAACAACTTTGAAGTTCTTATTAAAGTTAATTCCCAGCCTATCTTAATTTGGCTGATTAAGCCTCCTTTAATTCTTCAGTTATTGATTATCCCATATTCTATTTGCTTCTTGATCGAGATCTAATAAATTTAATTGATTTTTATTCTCTATTTTCATTAGTAGTAGGAATTTCATTTTACTGAGGGAATAATGTTTTTTTGGATTTTCTCTCAGGAGAAAGCAATGATTTTTAATTTTTTAGCTTACCAACGATTTATCTCTTCTTCTCTTAGACAAATTTAAAATTAAATATTTCATTAACAATAGCTTTATGCAGATGGAGTCTTACAAATGGTATGCTTAAAATAGAACCTGCTGTCATAAGTATTTTTAGTAAACCACCAAGCTAGCCAACTACATCTGTAATTTTTAAATATCTCCTAGTAATGAAAGACTCTTTATTCTTAGCCATCCGTAGTAATAAACGAGTTAGAATATTTTACTCTGTATAGAATACTTAATCTCTAATATCACTATAAAAAAATCCTCTTTTTTCAGATATATCATTTACAAGTATACCAACATCATCTTAAATATATTAATTCATAAAAAATATTTGTATTTCTTTAGGAATATGTGATGAGGTTAGGGATTACAAATTAATTCCTCTAAACTTAAAAGGATCCTCAAATGAATAAGGATCGAAGAATTGATCTGACATAAAAACAGTTACTTTACTACTTTTAAGTTTAAAATCTATTTACTCATCAGAAAGGCAATTGTTATTATTGTTAAAAGAATTCTAACATTTTTAAATATAAATAAACACTTATGAGAAATTAGATGAGTCAGTATCTCCCTCAATAAAAATGTCAGAGTTCTCATCTGAAAAGCAGAACATTTTGGAATATTACAATTTAGAAAAATATGAGAACAATTCTTTATTTCCAACAGATTCAAGTGTACATAAACCCATTTCTATTTTAGTAGTTGTAGTTTTTTAAACAGTAGTATTTTTTAAATCGTCGAAACTATTATTTATGCTCTCTTAGGCAGCATAAACTGTGACAACCCTTGGGTCATTTATAAGATTACCATTTACATCAGTTATTTATACCATTAAAGTTAGATTTTATTTATTTACATATACTCTTTCAGGCTAAACTACAGACCTTATACTACTAATTACAGTTGGGGATTCTCTAGTAATCAAATTCTTAGTAGAAAACCAAAAACCTAATCCAAAGAAAACAATAACAGTGATTGTGAGGATACCACCAAATACTGTATTATGAATTCTCTTTTTATTGAAATTGAGTTCTACTTTTGCTCCATAAAAATCTACATTGCAGAGAAACTTTTATATCATTTTTATTTCGAATCAAGTTTCTTATTAATTTATTTATGGGTATTAATCTTTACTTCTACTTTCTACTTTTAATTGTGGTTCCAAATTATTTATATTTAAAATTTCAATAGTATGTTATATATAGTTAGTTGAATGTGATTTTTATTTAATTATCTCTTGAGATTATTGAAATGATTAAATTAATAATGTTTTTTAAGAACATTATATTTTCTGAAAATAAAAATAATAATTGATTGTATATTTATCTTATTTTTTCTTAAATTTTCGGTCTAAAATAAGTAATTTATATATTATTTTATCAGGTATAACAATATAAATTTAAAGGAAGATTTGTAAATTACTGAAAATAGGTTAAAATTTTTGAATAATCAAAACATAATAACTTCCTTCCTCCATCAGAATATAATATTTACTTTATACAAAGCAATCTCTGCTAATTACTCAATTAAATTAATTTTAAGAAAACGAATGGTCTTTTGATTATTAAGATCAGTTGAAAAAATATATACTATAAATGAATATTTGTGAATAAATAGTAAATTAATTACATGTATATCTTTTACTATCCTATTCTAAATATGATTCACTTTATTTTATTTTTATTACCTCTAATTTAATCATTTATTTGTGCTGCTAGATTTAGTTTAAATCATTCAGAATTTTATATTAAAGTGTGCCTATAAAAATATTTCATGAGTATTAATCTTCACTAATGTTTCATTTAAAGATTTATAGAGCCTAACAATGTTAAATATTTAATTGATTTAATAAAAAATTTCAGTTTTACTTTATTTTCCTAAAAAGATCCTTTTTTCAATTTATTATTATTATTAATTCCTTATAATAAATTCAGGTTAAATTGTGAAAAACCAAATAAGTTCATTCAAGGTAATTAAGATGAATATTATTAAGGTATTTATTTTTCATTTATAATCCATTGTACTAGGTTTTAAGTATCTTCCCATCTTTATTCCATAGAAGAGGCATTCAATAAGATAATAATTAAATTAGCTTTATCATTTTTATACCATGCAGATAGGCAAGGACCTGCTGCACTAGTAATTCCCGTCTTTAAACCAGAATATCCATGTGATAAAAGTTTATTAGTATTCTCAAAAATCATACTTCTTTTTTTATTACTGTTCATGTAAATCTATGCGAAATGATATTTATTCTCGACTATTTTTTTAACTTATTATTCTTAAGTAAGGTAGTAAGATAATTTTGCTAAATCATTAGCTGTACTCCTGTTAAAATTATTTACCAATCCTGTCGGATTTGAAAATGTTGTATTATTCAATCCAAGTATTTTAGCATATTTATTCATTTCATTAATAAAATAACTAGACGAGTTTTTGACTCTATAATTCGCATTAGTGAATTATTCTGGGTTCTCCTAATATTATCTTTTATACTCTTCAGATTGATAAAATAAAAATACACCTAAATTCTCTGCCAAAGCAGTAGCTGCATCATTACCACTTGGTAACATCATACCATGCATTAAATCCCATAGATTTAATCTATCTCCCTCTCTAAATTTTATTTTTAAATAAAATATGTTCTTAGATTTTATAGTTTTTTGTGAAATGATGTTAGCATAAGATTTTAATTTAGGTTTTTCAATATTTTTAAAGATATTCTTAATTGAAGAAGTATTCATAATAATTATTACAGTAATCTTGCTGATGTGCCTATCATAGTAGCAGCTTTTTTAGAAACTTCAACATAAGTTCTATAAGGAGATATGTCAAGAGCTTTTATAACTTTAAGGGAAACATAAAGAGTCATCATCTTTGTTAACGAGGCCATTTGCCTTATACAATGGTGATTACTCCCATGTATAAGCTATCCTTAGTCAGCATCAAAGACTGCCCATGATTCTGCACTTATATATGGCATATTTGTAAATTAAATTCTTGAAGGAGATATACTTTCTTTATTTATAAAAATAGAGTTTTATAGAAAATAAGATTGAAGAGTAAATTAATTATTTAATTTTATTAAGAATAAGTAAAGGGATTTAATTAATAGCCACAAAATAATTAAATTATCCAGTTAGTTACCTTTACTCTTATTTTCATCTTGTATTTATATGGCTGATTAGTCTTATTGTTTTTTTTTATGAGGAAATTGAAATCCTATTGAAGTTCTATTCCTTTTATCCATACAAGTATTAAAAATATTCATCTGAGGGGTTTTAGGAGGCTTTATTTAATAGTATTTATTTGGCATCTTAGGTTTTCTAAATAATATTTAAGTCATTAACATTTAGTTCTTTTCATCTTGTAAGAATGTATAACTTTTTGCTTATTCTTTTTAAGGTTATGTTGGGCTTTTTTCCCTTAAATTAGTTTTTGTGGATATAAAGTTTAAAAACTAATCGCTGCTAGCATCTGATCTTTTGCTAGAGTTATGTTCTAGATTTATACTACTTTTGATTTTCTGTTTGCTTACTTTATCTAATGGAGGGATTATTTTAAAAGAAGGAAACGAAGTTATATTTCTTTCAGAATTGTAAATGCTATGATGTTTAAGGGATATTCCTCTAGACTAACTGGATGTTCCAATATATAATAAAGATCGTCCTTATTTAGATTATATAGGAGAAGGTTAATTATCCTTTTCATTTGATTCTTTTAATTCAAAGCTGCTATCTAAATCGTTTTATTTTGTAAAATAGTTCTACTCTTTAGTTTTTTTCTTATTTAGCTAATACTCTCCTTCTTTATAGAGAGAAAACGCTCGTAATGGTGAAAGATTAACCTTTCCTCTATTGGGAAATGAAATCTCTTTCTCTTTTGTTAAGATTTGAAAAATCAATTAAAGATTTTTGTGAATTTATTTGTTATTTCATTATATTAAACTAAGATAATTAATTACTTTAGGATTGCAATTTGCTTGTATCATTTATCTACTCTTGATTCATATATGCAAATTTTGGTACACTTTTCAAGGTTAATGTATTATCAGACATTTTCTTTGAAGTTACTTTACTTTATGTTATTTGATCTTAGACAATTTATTTCTCCTCGTTTTAATTTTTTTCAACTAAGTAATGGATTACACTTTATTTTTGATAGCGTTGTTATCTATCTTGATTTCGGATACTGAATTTATTGGATTAATTTTGATAAAGAGTAATTAATAATTATCACATTTTAATTAATTAATTAACTTTCTTAAAAAATGAATTAACTGAGCATGCTAAATTTATTTGCTAATATATTTTAATTGAAATAGCACAAAATGATGGCATTATTAGAGGTAAATTCAATCAATATATTACTTTATTATAGTATTTATTTAAATTTTATATTTTAATTATTAAATTAAGTAAAACTTTGAATCAAAAATTAATTCTCACTGTTACCAAAAGAAATCTAAAACATTTATTTATTTAAAAAGTGAGAATAATTTTATAATAAATATGATAATTAACTTATATAAAACCAATATTTTAAAGGTACAAATATTTATTCTTAAACTAAAATGATTAGAAAAGAGGTGGATAAGAAGTTAAGGGAGTAAATCATGGGAAATGGAAGATGGAGGAGAGCCTTGAAAGAAGGAAGGAGAAAAAGAGATTCAAATAATAATGAAAAGAGTGCATAGGAAATTAAAGAAAGAAGAAGAAGTAAAAAAAGGAAAAGTCAAAAAAGAATGCTTTGGGGTAAAATTGATAAATATATTTTTTAAGAAGGTGTGACTTTTTGGGGAGAAGAATTAAAAATAAAAGATCAAAAAAAAGAAAGATAAATAAAAATCAATTAATCATATATATTACATAGATAACTAAAAATGGGTCGTATGCAAATGAAAGGTAAAGGTAAGGGTATCTCCGGAAGTGCCCTCCCCTTCAAGAGAAGATCTCCCAAGTGGCTCCACATGACACCCTCTGCTGTCGTTGACCTCTCCGTCAAGTTAGCCAAGAAGGGTAAGCATATTTTTTTCAAATTTTACTTTTATCAATCGTTCAATCAATATTCATTAAAAATCGCTCATTTTATGACTCATAATAACCATCTCATCATTAACAATGGCTGCTCTTTTGAAAAATATTTTAAAATTTAAAAATGATTAAGATTTTTACAAATCAAGCTCCATTTAATAAAAATTACAAGTTCCTTAAAGCATTAAAAAATCATCTATTAAAGAATACAAATATTTCAAATTTTTGATGAGATATAGATTATTTACCCAACATGATCATTAATGACTCATTCATTTATGAAGAAAATAGTAATCAGTGCAATTACAGCATCTTAAAATATAACCATTAAGTAGAATTAAATTATGTAAAAGCTTAATTAGCATATACTAAAAGCTAGAGTGATCATATCTCCTTGTAGATCGAAATAAAATTCCATGCGAACCATATAATATAAGCATTCTTCCTCTCCTTTTGATAGTATTAGCAGTTGAGGATAATAAAGATAGAATAACAAATGATAATCAATTATAATAGGTATTCCATAAGATATAATAAGATAATAAATTCAAGGGGACAAAGAATAAATAATAATCATTAATTCAATTATGCAGATTTATCCCTAAGAAATGGGCGCCGTATTTGAGATGCTAGTTAATTGCTCATAAATTAATTTAAGTACAAAATTAGTTTGAGATATTTGCAACAAAAAATCTAGATATTAAATTGTGAAGATATGCTTTAGATAAAGGTAGCAAAATCTGATTGGATAAGCTCGTTTATGAAAAAATTATTAGAGAGAGGAAGATATTTTTTTAAAAAATGTAAAAATAAAAGTTGATAGAGCTGTTGTTCAATATATTGAAACTTAATAATAAAACAATTTGAACAAATGATTTGGAAAATAGTTAAAAAGCTATTTGTTGAATTAGATAAATACCATTAACTATTCAGTTATATTACAACATCTACAACAAAATGACAATAATCATAATCATAATTACACTATTAATAATAACAATGTAAATATAGATATCAAAACTTGGTTTATGTATCTAAAAATCATATAGAGAAAATAACTATCAATAGAAGGAATAGTTAATTAATCAAAATATCAAAAAAATAAGTAGATGATAGATAGTGTCATTTTTTTAGTCTTATTAGAGCTTTAAATTTAATGAATGATTGAACTGATCAATAGAATTTAACATTTATTTAAACATTTCTTTCAATTAAATAGGTCTTACCCCCTCCTAAATTGGTGTTATCCTCAGAGATCAACACGGTATCCCCCAAGTTAGATTCTTGACCGGTCAAAAGATCCTCAGAATCCTCAAGAAGAACGGTTGCGCTCCCCAACTTCCTGAAGATCTTTACTTCTTGATCAAGAAGGCTCTCTCCATCAGAAAGCATTTGGAAAAGAACAGAAAGGATAAGGACTCTAAGTACAGACTTATTCTCGTCGAATCTAGAATCCACAGACTCGCTAGATACTACAAGCTCAACCAAAAGCTCCCCCCTAAATGGAAATAGTAATATATTCTTTCAATAATTAGTTCTACAATAAAATGTATGCTAAATTATGAATTTTATTAACCTTATTTAACTTAAAAAATAGCAACGCTCAAACTGCCTCTGCCTTAGTTCAATGATCTGACTTCCTTAATAAAAGACTATATTTTAATTTGTATGTGTATTAATATAGTTAAAGGAAATATATCTAAACTATTGAAAATGCGTTCATTTTTCTACTGTATTTCATATAATTTTATTTAAACTATATCAAAAACTATAAATTTATTCACAAACTTCTCACTCCTCATTTTTATATTTTTTTCAAAGCTTTGCTTCTTTAAATGTTTTAAAATGAAACAAACCAAATCTCTCAATTATCTTTGTAGGTGCATTTTTAATTATTCAATTTTGCATTTGATTTTTGGATTTGTTTTTATCAAGAAGTAAATTATTGATAAAGAGAGGAGATAAATACAAAAAGAAATTCTACTAAAATGAATACGAAAATAAAAAAACATAAAAGATATTTTGTGATTTAAGAGGAAAAAGAGGATTTATAGTTGCGTTTAAAGTCAAACAATATCTAATTGATTTAATCAAATATTAATTTCAACCTTTCTTTAAATTGGTTTTTGTAATTTCAAAAACTATTTTAGTTTGGATGAACCCTTAAATTTGAATATGATTTTATTTTATTTTAAAATTGATGATTAAATATTCTATGAATTTATTTAATTTTATCTTTTTCTAATTTATTTTTTTAATTTAATTTTGAAAACATAATAAATTAAAATATTAATAGAACTTCTATTTTTTTTACTATCTATAATTGGTTAATTACAACAATATAGATATTAATTAAATAAAGTATAAATTGATAATAATTTAATTCAAAAAACTATTATTAAGTCCTCTATTTAGTACTAAAAACTCAAATTCTTTCGAATATACTAAAGTTTATATTATTGATTTTTCTAATTTTAATTACTTTAAAAATTTATGGGTATTTTATATTAATAATAATAATTTTTTTATGGAATATTTGAATAATTTTGTACATATTTAATAGCTATTAAATAAATTATTTTATTTCCTAATCTTAATATCAAAATTTAAAATAATATTAAAAAATCATAATATACGATAATAAGCCTAATTATTTTAACAAATTGTAATACAAAAATAACAAAACTATAAAATATTAGAGTTTTATAAATAAAGAAAAAAAATACCATTATTATTTATTTATAAGATATTAGAAAAATCTCATTTTAGCATGGATAAAAATATTTTGCTTTTTTTATATTATTTTTTACTTTTAAAGATAATATCTATCTGTCAATCATTCATATCCATAAAAACTTGAAAATGGATATCTACCAAAGATCATTTGACAATTAAATTTTAAAGGTTGACAATATAATTTTTATGCTTTTAAATAAATTGAATGAAATAAAAGACTAACTATGAAATATGAGCACAATATTTTATGAATTCAATACATCTGAGATAGCCATAACAATTAGAAAGTATAAAATTTCCTTGATAAGAGTGGGGATAGTGTTATTGAATTTATGATTAAAGGTGAAAAAGCTTAAAAGAAGGAGGAATAAAAAGGTGGGACAAATAATTGAAAAGGATATATTAGACAGCGAAAAATTAATAAGAAAATAAATAAGGAAAAATTAATTAAAGGAAAAACTAATACATATAAATTATTACAAATGGTATGAAATTTAATTTAGATTTACAAGCCTTAAGCTACTTAGCAGGCTCACATCCAACTTAATGAACAATAATAAAATGAAATTTTCTTATAAAAAAATAGCCTAAAGCTCCCAAGAAGATTACCAAGCCTAAGAAGGTTGAAAAGAAGAAAAATCCCTTGTTCGAATCTAAGCCCAGAAGCTTCAGAGTTGGTGGTGATATCCAACCCAAGAGAGATCTTACCAGATTCGTCAGATGGCCTAGATACATTACTCTTTAAAGATAAAAAAGAGTTCTCTTCCAAAGACTTAAAGTTCCCCCTCAAATTCACCAATTCACCAAGACCCTCGATAAGAATCACTGTAAGAAAATATTTCAAAAAATGAGAATTTTTTACTCATTTTAATAGATTTCAAAAATTAATGAATTGTTTTATAAAATGAAAAGCTGCTAACTTATTGAAGCTTTTGGCCGCTTACTCTCCTGAAAAGCCCACCGAAAAGAAGCAAAGATTACTCGCTGCTGCTGACGCCAAGAAGAACAACCAAAAGGTTGAAACCAAGAAGCCTGTCGTCCTCAAGTACGGTCTTAACCACATCACCACCTTGATTGAAAACAAGGAAGCTAAGTTGGTTGTTATCGCTCACGACGTTGACCCCATTGAATTGGTTATCTTCCTTCCTCAACTCTGCAGAAAGAACCACGTTCCCTTCGCTTTCGTTAAGGGTAATTATAAATAACTTAATATTACAAAGAAGGAAGCACATTAGGAAATCCCCAATCTCCTGGTGCTTTAGCATTAAATACAAAATATACCTTGACATAAACAAGCAAATAAATCTACATTAAGGGTTATATAGCGAATTGAGTTAAGGGAGTATACAAAAATAATCAACATTACTGATATTCTCCTAAAAGCATCATACATTCATAGCAAATCCTATAGGATTACTATAAAGCAGCATTAAAGCCAAATAAAGAATAGCTAAAATTAATTGAGATTAATTAATAATCATACTTTAGAAAAGAGATATAAAAGGAACTAATCAGTGTCAAATTTTTTTAAATGTTGATTGGTATTTTATCTGCACATTGTACAATTAATTTGAAGAAACAAGCATATTTATTGAATGAAGAGGATTTTGAATTAGATGAAGGATTATGATTTAATTATCATAAAAGTAAGAGGATGTCTAAAAGGATTGATTGGATTGATAAAGTGACTATTCCACATCAAACCTTCATGAATTGAAAATATTGAGAATCATAAATACTTTTACGTGTTAGTTGATTACAAGATGGCGCTGGAAGTCATTGAAAAATACTTCCATTTGCATCTTTGATGATGAAATTAAATAAATATATCATCAATGAAAATATTCCTCTTGCTCTTTCTTTATCTTCAGCAGATGAAGATTATTTGCTATTGGGTAAACGGCATCTGATAAGTGTGAAGCATCTCAAAAATAAATTTATTCTCCTAAAATAAACAACTTTACTCTTAAAACAATCCTAAAAACTTTACTCTCAAAAAGCAAGAATATATTTTTATCTGAAAAGATAAATAAATACATTGATTGCTTTTAATTTAGGCAGAATAAATTATTTTTAAAAGATATTTTCGCAAGTATTATCATTTATTAAGTTGTGCTGCATGTGCTAACAACTTTATGATGATAATTCTAACTTATCATGACAAGCTTATTAGCAATAAAGAAAGCCAGAGAGAGTGAAATGAAAATCTTCTTTTCCTCTTCTCTTGAAACCACATCATCTAAATATCATAACAACCAACACTGTGCATTCATTAATATGTTCTTTCTTCAACTAACCACACAAGAGTGCAGAGCCGAAAAAAGCCCTACCAATGACCCTAAATGGAAAAATAAAAAAAATAAAAACAAAAAGATTTCATTTATTTGAATCTTTTAATAATTTCGCTGAAAATTATATTTTCTTGAAATTAAAAAAGCATTCCATTTAAAATTATTCATAATAATCAATTAGGTAAGGCTGCTCTCGGTAGGTTAGTTAACAAGAAGACCGCTACCGCTGTCGCCCTCACTGAAGTTAGAAACGAAGTAATTATTTTTATTTAATCTAAATAAATGATGTTATTTTAATATAATTACAATTTATCTAATTCCTTTCATTTAACATCAACAGGATAAGGCTAAGCTCGAATAATTCGTCACTCTCTTCAATACCAACTACAACAACAACGAAGAACTCAGAAAGACCTGGGGTGGTGGTATCTTGGGTTCCAAGTCTCAACACAAGGTCGAAGCTCTCGCTAAGGCTGTTAAGGAAGAACAAATCAAGAAGGCCAACCTCTGATTTTGATTCCTTTGTACTCTTTCAAAATATATACTTAAAAATACAATATCATCATATAATTGGATTCTTGTAAATTGAAAAGTGTTCATTTGATTAATGTTATTGTTTGTTATTTAAATCATATTAAAACTAACATTACTCATATCATTTTCATTGTCTTTCAATAATAATCTTTTTATGTACGTATCCTACCTACTCTCTTAATATTCCTTAAAAGCAGTTTAATAAATATTTTATTTTTTAGTTTTTTAATAGAGAGTTAAATAATATGTGTGATGAATCAATTTAAAATAAAATCAAGATTAAATTGCTAATTTTTCTAAAATAAAAAGCACATAAATTTAAGAATACATTGCACAAATTCTAATTTTTTATTTAAGAAATTGATATTAATTTTTTTGAAAAACTTTTCTATGATTAACTATTTGGCTAAATTTTAAAAGTAAGCTGAATGTCAGTCAGTCAGTTTAATGACTTGAATACATAGAATAATACAATCAATTACAATCATCACTTAGTGTGTTTATTCATTTAAAAGAATGCAAAGATTTTGCCCTGTAATGAATTCCTCTTTGCTAAACTGTTATTATTTCTGACTCTGCAGATGAATAGTCTAATTTAAAAGGAATGTATTTCATTTCTATCTCTTTATTCAAGAGGGTTTTCATGTCATTTTCATTGAGAAACTTTTCTTTTATTTATATTTTAGAATCCTATGATAGCTATCTTTTTCTTTTTACTTTATTAAACTTAGCAGTGGACTCTGTAGGAAATTGTTGCTTTTTCTATTTTTTTAAGAACTCCGAAAGGGTTGTATTTTGTCTAAGATTTAATTTTATAAAAAATAAGTACATGTATTAATAAGAAATTAAGTAAATAATAAATTACATTATAGGTTCTTCGAAAAGACTTTTCAAAATTAAATATAAAACACTTTGCATCCACTTTTTAATAATCATTAGGAAAAAGCATATCTTTGAGCTGGCTGATCTTTATAATTCCTTAATACAGTTCTTAATATGATCACAGCCTGAAAAAAATAGATTTTTGGCTTTGCCCATTATTCTGTGATGCTTTGTTATGTAAGATAGAGAGTGTAATCTGGGAAAATAAGATAAAAATAATATCTAAAATTTAAAATTAATTCTTAAGTTTATTTCTCTAGGTTAGATTTTAAAAATAAAATATTCTAAAACCACTATTTTTCATAAAATTTATTATCAAAAAATTGTATACAAAAAAAACTTGTATTTTAAAGTCAGAATAGATTTCGTGTCTCGTGCCTTCAAGTGAAATTGAGGATTTTAATTTTAAATCAAAATTATATAACAAAGATAGATTAAAATGTAATACTATAAAGTTAATCTAAATAAATTAATTAACTAAAATTTCTAAATCACTGAAAATCAGTATATAATTTTACCTAATCTCAGCATATCTTACATACCAATTTTAATATAAAAGAATTCTAATTTTAGGATTCTTTACCATCCTTTAAATATGTTTTCTCTTAATAATCATTGTTTTTTTTAATTTTTATTACCACGAGATTTCACCACAATAAAAAATTTTGTGAATGATATTCCAAGTTTAACTTAACTTTTGGACTAAAGGATAGAGAAAAAAAAATATATTAATAAGAAAATACTTTATGTCAAAAAGGAAATATTTTTAAATTATAAAAAATTTAAGAGCATAGAAAATATCCTAAAGGTTATTTTAATACTATGTTATCTTTTGTGAAACTTTTATCAAAGTGTTTCATGTCAATTAGTATTTATAAGAATGGATAATGGTCCAGGAAGTAAATAGTATGATGATTTTACTTACCTTAAGAAGAAATTCAGCTGAAAATAAGTTTTTAAATAGGAATTGATACCACGAGCAAAACTAAAAAAAATTAATCCAAATTTCGACAAGACGATTTTATGATGAGTATACTGGGTATCATATGTATCATATTAATGATACTTGCAAAGTCTTTTACAGCTAATAAATACTTGGAATTGTCATAATTAGTCAAATGTTGCATATATGAGAAATAAAAAGGAAATGAGAAGAGATTCCTAGCAATAACTAAATATTGATAGAAGAAAAAGAGTAGAAAGGAATTAAGTGATAATAAATTTCATAAATTAAGGCAAAGAAAGAGGGGAGGAATAATTAAAAGAAGAAAAAAGAAAAAAAGTTAGTAAAATCAAAAGAAGTGCTATAGTCAATTTGCTTTGATATATAATAATAAATTATAATTAACCATTGTATAAAACCCAAATTTAAAATCTCATATTTTAGCAGAGTAAGTTAGCTTGTAGTTTCTGCAAAAAGCCACTAAAATTGAAAATATCTGCCTACAAATAATCACCGTAATAGCCCTGTTTAGTTGTTATCTGCACATAATTAGCAAACTTTTGATATTATTTTTAAGCTAGCCTCAACCAGCCAACTGAAATTAATTTTACAAGGAAAAGTTTTTCTGTAAATCAACTATATTAACTTCCGCAATTCCATTGTCATCTTATATCTAATTGAGTAGTATAAGTTGCAACTTACAACAATTTTAAAATCATTTCGCAAGGCAGTGAAGATTGATAACCTTACCTATTAAAATTTATTGAAGTTAGAGTCTATAAAATTAATTTATTTGCATCTTCTCTAGCATTTTACATATTTCTACTAGGAGATCTCAAACCATACACATTAATACTTGATTATATTCTTGTAATGAAAACTTTTTGTGATTCAATATTTGGGTGTTTTTCAGAGAAGAAAACTCTTAGCAAATATGGGGAAGAACTGAGTAATCATATTTATGGATGCGACTAAAAAAAGAAAGAATTATTTTATGAGCATAATTACAATTAAGATGAGGAATCTAATTTTTGTTTACGTAAAATCAACCGAGAATAAATCTATTATTAGTGTCTTGATTGTCACAGTAAAAAGCATATTATGTGTAGCTAATGCTTTAATCAAATGAATGACCATCATGGTCATGATGTATTAATATAAGTGAATAAAATTTCATAAAATTCTTTTTAGTCAGAATAGAATTAATTGATTTGTGATTGTGGATTCTTTGGAATATCATGCCGTTCACATTAGGGCTCATCCCCATAGTAGTAAAATCCTAATAATAATCTATGTTGTCAAGGTGTAGATAAGAAGTTTGAATAATCACAAAATAAATTGACTCTTACTCTTAATAATTAAGATAATAATCTGTAATTTAATAAATAAGCCAATAGTAATAAATAAACAGATTAATTTCCATACTACAATAAAGCCTAATAAACTGATGGCCTGAATACAAATGGAGGGAGGATTGGCTGTGAAAAAGATTAATAGAATAAGGAAAATAAGCTAGAAATGAGACTTTCTATAAAAATAAGAGAGAAGATAATAAAAGTAATGAAGAATAGAATTTAAAGATATGTCAAAGAAAACAATGTCAAATAAATGAATCTCCTTTTATAGAGCTTAATCAATTATGTAGCTAGTAGGCCACTTTAAAATGGCAGTGTGATTATTGGCACTCCAGTGTTGCATGCAATTAAAACAGCCTTATTAGAAGAGTCTATTTATAGTTCAAATAATTCTATTTCAATCCTCAAAAAATAAAACTAAAAAATTAATTCTTCAACTGCAGCTAGTACTTCGAATAAGCACAGAGATCTTTAAGGGAACTCTGCAGTACCTTCTAACACCAATTTAAAATAACAAGAAATCACAATAATTGGATGTGAAAGAGTAGACAATTTGGGGACAGCTAATAATATAGAAGGAAAACAGTGCAGTATAAATTGCAAGAATTGCAGTGCAGGAATAGGAGGAAATATGAATATATAAAATAATCAATTGCATCCTGATGTAAATTATTCGAATAAAGGCAATACTTTAACAGTAAATAAATTTGATAACAAAAAATCGGAAATTATTTCTCAATTATAACTTTCTTGTTCTAACACTTCTTAAGCTTCACCAAGTTTTGTGGGTCAAAAAAATCCTTAATCAGAGGTTTTGCTGGAATCACTTTTGAAATTCTACTGAATGGCGGAATAAGAATCTCTAAAATAACTAATCGACCCTCTTTTTCGTTTTGGAGACATGCAAACAAGGCTTATTGAAATAATGCTCAGAAGATGTTTTATTTATGAATCACCTATTTTAATTTATAAGATTATGAGTAATATGAATAAACATGAATTAGATTGTCTTCTCTACAATTTCAAAACCAAAATTTCTTCTGTCTTCGATATGATTTATAATTCCTAAGTAAGCAAACGTTCACGCAAAAATTGGCTTAGGGTAGTTATCCTATTTGTAAAAAAATTTGATCTCTCACTACCAGCTCATCACGAATTAATCCTACACATTCTTAAAGTGTCTACATACTCGGACTCTAGAAGGACTAAAAATTACTTAGAAGTCGAATTTAATGAGAAACTAAATTGGATTCTACTCATGAAGATCTTTAAAAGAATATCTAAAAATAGAATTCTTATGTAAAAGATATTCACAGCATTTGACTTTAAAAAATAAGATATTGATGAAGTATCTTCCTATGCTTTTTCTGAAGAGTATTTTACAACTGTTGCCCATTTACGCTTAGTACTTTTAGTAAGTCTACTATACTAGCTTCAGCATAATGTCCCTATATCTCCATCAAAAACACCTAATTAATCATTACAAAAGTTCCCAACTCTTATACACACTTAGTAGTAGCAGTAAGTGTAATCTTTAATGAACATATCTTAGTAGTTAATTAGTTAACCCTCTTAAACTATTTTTAATCATCAATCATCTTTGACATAAAATAATCTTTTAAATTAGAATTTATTTAGTTAAAATATAAATCCTCAAACACCTCCTCCTTAACTTTAAGATTAGGCCTCATTAAATAATACCCCTTAAAATTACTAGAATATGGGCTCTATCACCCCAAGCAACAATTTAAATAATAACAATAATAATTGGATTATCACAGGGAATGCTAATAACAATAATAATGGAAAGCAGGGTGATAATTTGAGTTGCCACAGCTTGCTTAATAACTAAAGTTTTGCCTTTAATCTAAATCAAAACTCTGGCCCTTAATAAGTAGGAATTTAACACTAAAATACTTACTATGGAGCTAATAATATTACAAATCTTACAAACATTAATGCAAACTAAGTAAGCAATAAATAAAATTTAGCTAATGATAATTTCACCTTACAAAAGAGCCCTTATAAAGAAATTAATATATAAGATAAGAGAATTATTGAGAACTTTTTCTAAAAAAGTGTTTTGTTGAGATGTGATAGATAAAATGCAAGCCACTATGATTGGATCTTCAGCTCTGAATGGTTCCTTGTATAATTTTGGATGTCATCACTTTGTACTAGTGATGATTTATATAAAAAGCATTTATCTCTTAGCAGAAATCAAACTCCAGAAGGTTTTAAGTGGACTCAAAAAAACATTCATATGCTCTTGCAAGAAATTCATGAGTTTCTTTTTCTCTCTAAATTTAAAATTTACAATGAAAACTACTCTGAACTTTTGAAGAAAGTAATACTTTCCTTTCTCTTTGAATAGCAGTAAACAACAAACAGCTTAGCTTAAATCCCTTCTGCTGATATACTATCTAATGCAAACATTTAGGCTATACATAATTAGCCTATAAAAAATGTATCTTCAACTTTCTCCCCTCATCAACTTAGGTAAGATATTAAAAAGATTCTCAGACATTTTAGGTCACTTTTATCCATAGATTTATCTAAAATTAATGAAAATTTATTTACTCCATTTCTATCTTATGACTGGCGAAGTAACACTGCCAGACCTTCTAGTGATATTCCACTATATGATCCTGGAATTTTTTATAAAGATTAAGATAAAAATAAAATATAATCTCAATTTGAATTTGTATAAACATTATAAAATAACCTCGCCAACAATAATAGTTAAAATAATATAGATACCACACAAATTATTGATTTCCTTTCTGGAAATATAAAATTAGTTTCAACAGCCTCTTTGGTATTAGAAAATCTCTTTTCTATAGATTTCATTTCAATGTTAA
The DNA here is from genome assembly GCA_000260095.1 of Tetrahymena borealis. Lineage (NCBI taxonomy): Eukaryota > Ciliophora > Oligohymenophorea > Hymenostomatida > Tetrahymenidae > Tetrahymena > Tetrahymena borealis. The sequence continues at coordinate 118,810 of JH651315.1, forward strand.
CAAACAAATTCCTTTTATAATAATCATTCATACTACCTCTTTTAAGATCAGTTTCACTCATTCTCTAATACTCACCTATAAGTAATTTATTTTTATCATATTCTCAATATATATTTTTCATTCAATATTAAATCCAATTTTGTAAACTAATAGAAAATTAAATATTGTTCCATGAGTCTGTCGATAAATTAACAAATGTATTGGATACAACAAGCATATTTTCAAATCAAATAAAAAAGTAAATTTAATTCAAGTTGTAAAGAATCAAAAGAACAAGAAAAGAAAGTAACAATATGTAAAATTTGAGACCAAATGAAGAATAAAATAATATGAATCTATAAGAGAAACCTATCTAAGAGGAACCTTATTATGGAATAGATTAAAACTTACATTCCTATTCATAGATAATGAAATAAAGGTCAAATTCTAAAAATCTATAGAATAGTTAAAATATTTATTTGCAATAGAATTAGTTAGTTAATAAAAATATTGCCAATAACAACATTCAATAGAATAACTCTTCATCTGAGAAAGCTAAAATGACTCAATAATAAATTATAGAAGAATTTAAAAGAAGGTAGTAATAATTTTAATAAAAAAATGGAATAAAAGAAGATAAAATAAAATAAAACTAAGCTGAAAATGAACCTCTTGTGTGTAACATATGTAGTGAATCTATGATAAAAAGGAGAATCTTCTATATAAGCTGTTACATCTAATTGGATAATTATTACAAATCATATTAAGGATTGAAAAAGGACATTAAATAGCAACATAATTATTACCTTACAACTTGCAACCACATCATGCATAAAGACTGTGTTATTTAACATATTAGGACATCTAATCTTTATGAATAATTATTACAGGAAAATGAATATTTTTGCTAATGCTGCTTTAGATTAAGTAATATTTTTGTCCCTTACCTCGAATAGTATGAGAGAAGAGTTCTATTTAAATACAATCCTCTCAAATAGGTAGTATTTATAGATGAACCTGTATAATCTGAGCAGGAACTGGAAGAAAGCTTTGATGAAGAAATCTAACAGCTTAATATTTTGGATCATGGTATTATAACAGCTTAGTTACCTAAAAATCCTTAATTTCCACTACCTCTCTAACAATTTAGTAAGAAATAAAAAAATAAAGAGAAGAAATCTAAGAATAATAATGATAAAAAGAAATCTCATGCAATTAATTACTTCAATTTCCCTAAGGTATATTTTATGAATTTAAAAAATTAAATAATATTTCAACAGTTAAAAGATTAGTTTTAATTTTTAACATTTTTAAAACAAAGGTTTAAAATAGTGATGATTAAAGCTTTTTACAAATAATCTAATAAATTGAAGGAGCAGGAGATAAAAATGGATTTGGAAATGAAAATAGTCCTTAGAAATTGTTAGAAAAAAATATGGATTTTTAAAAATATGAAAGAGTGTATAGAGAATAGCAATAATAGGAAATAAATTTATATTAGAATTCTCTTAGAAATTAGATTGAAAAGAATTAAAATAAAAAAGGTAGGAGTAATGATAAAGTAGATGATATTATTGAAGATGTTCCTACATAAGGGGTTCCTTATTTAATTAAAAAGAAAGGAGCACAAGATAATACTTTAAAATAAATTAAAAAGGCAGATAAAAAGTAAAAGGAAAATAAAGGATTAGTAAATCAACTTAGTTTAGGATTTGGTTAAAATAATTGCTCGACACAATTGTAAAATTAAACTGACAGAACCAATCTCTTATTGAATTAAATGCAATAAATCCAGAATTATAACCACGAAATGATTATAGTTGAAGAGAGGAAGGAATCTTCAATATAAGAAGAAGAGCGTGTTTTAACAGATTACTTTGAACCAGAAGTAGATATTTCCTATTTAGAAGATATGTGTCTACGATTATAGCATATAGATATCAAGTATAGCAATATTTTGATATGCTTTTAAAGCTTATTGATCAATCAGATTGAAGAAAGTATTTCTAATTCTCCTGAAATATAAGATTATAATATACTAAAAGAGAGCTTTGCTACTTCGAAATAGTTTGACATAACTAGAAATCTCTATCTCTATCTTAAAGTTTGGAGTTTTATTGAAGATAGGGATAATATCCATGAAGCATATTATCTCAACCATAGATAATTGATAGAAGATATATAAAATGATAATTTCTTTATTTATGAAGTAGCTTTGGGTAAGAAATCTAACTTTGCAGCAATTTTAGTTAACCTTGCAATCCTTCTTCTCAATAAAGAAGAAGCTTTTCTAAGTATATCAGCTAAATTTATATACAAATATTTAATTTATGATATTGTAATAGATAAGGCTAAAAACCTTATGGATCTTGATATTATTCCCGATCCATAGAATTTTGTAAATGAAATAAGTGACACTTTAGCCAAAAAATTTAAAGATTTGGTAGATTTTAGATTTATATAGATTTCTTACTGCATTTGGTTGATATATTTTGGGAAGAAAAATGAAAATGATATAAACAACTTCTTAAATTCTATGTTAAATCATAAATAAGGCAATTAAATAAAATTAGATTCTCCTTCAGATGATCACACTTTTGTTTTATTCATTTCATCTCTAATAAATTCTAATATTCTTTTACCAGAAAACATAGTAAACTCTTAATCATATTAAAACAAATCTCCTCTAAGCATAGCTACTCTTTCTGATGTTATTGCTGAACTCCTTACCTAAAAAGTATAAGATGATCTCTTCTTTATTCCTATCTATAAAAAAGTTACTTAGTTCAAGAACTTTAAAAAATTCTAACTCTAGCTTACTCTAAACCTATAATAATCATTCAGTGATTTTATTTAATGTCATTTCTTTAGTAAATGCTCTATATGCCGCAGGTACCCACATGTTAACTAAGAAGGGTACTATATGTGCTTGCTCTGTAGTTTAAACTTCTGTGCAAAACACCCACTTAATTTATGTAATAAAAAACCTCGTTAATAGAATCAAGATTAATCTAATTAATAATAAAAATTCTATCCAATTTCTTTAATTGAGCATACTTTATAGCATCATTCAGGAATGAGTATGTTTTTAAACTATAACAATTCTCAAATAGTAATAATTAAAGATAGCGAAGTTTTTATTGAAAGATAGCTATAGCTTTATAAGGATAGAATTGGTAGACCTCCTAATATCAACCGCGATTGGAAATCCCAAGTATCTATATGCATAAATACCCAAAAAGAGCTACAAGATCTTATTAACAAAAAAGATTTTGATTAAAAATGTATGCAAATAAAGCGCATATTATTGGATTAATAATATGATTAGCAGCAACAATATCTAAGAAGATAACTTATGATTTAAGAAAATTAGCCAAACTAAAATGCTATATAGAATTAAGCTAATAGATAAAATCAAAACAGATAAAATAATCCCCAAATTATATAGGATAGAAATGTATAAAGAGGAATAATCAATACTTCTTAGATTAATCAATAATAGGATTCTCTATTCCTTAACTAACAATAAGACACCTAAACTGTGGACTTAAATTAAAGAAGAGGAGTAGTAACTAGAAACCCATCTTCAGTTTAAAATCCTAATTCTTAAAGAATAAATCAAAATATATATGCTAATAACCTTAGCAACAACAACAACAACAATATTAATAATAATAATAATAATCTTCATCATAATAATAACTAACTCTATACTAATTAACAAAATTTTTCATCGAATATATTTACAACACTTAATTTCTGAATATTAAATAATACAAATAAACAAGCTAGCAAGCAAGCAAGGAATCAATCAATAAATCCATGAATCTAATCATTTCATCCATTCTTCTTTTGTTCTCCTTATAATTTCATTTATTTTCATATTATCAATATTCATCTAATAAATATTTTATAATATCTATTTCTATTGTTTTACCACTTTATTCTCTTTATTATTTCAATCAATTTTTATTGTTATTTACACCAAAACTTTCTCATAATTTATTATTTCTATTTTTCTTAAGGGGGATAAGGTCAAAAAACTTTTTTTTTGAGCCATTTGTTTGTTCTATTTTTTTTAGCTCAATAATTAAATTTTTTAAAAAAAGGCATTTCCATATCCCCCCTTAATATAATATTCATAAACTAGTAAGATTGATTACCAAACTTCTTTATTGGAAAGAAAAAATTTTTTGATATAAGTAAGGGTATTTGCTAAATTTATAATTCATTAAGATATTAAAAATTATTGATGCTATAAACATTTAATACAATTTATTCTGTTTTCTCTATTAAATCAATTAAAATAAAAGTATTTTCTGCTAAATAGATGAAAAAAGTATTTTATCCTTTACCTCAAAATTAAAAATAGAGAAGAATAAGAAGTAGAAAAAAGAAAAGTATTTTTAAAAGAAAAAATAAATCAAATTATTTTAATTAAATGGATACTAAAATTCAATTATCTAAAGCCTATTCAACTCCTGTTTAAAGCTAAAATGCTGATATTATTACATAAATTAAATCTGACGAAATCTACAGATTGAGTACTTATGTTAATTTTTCTGATTACTTAAATATGAATTTCAAATATGGTATTGGAAAAGGATCAGCAGGTGAAGTTATTAAAGTAGTAGACTTAACTGAAGATAAGTTAAAAGCAATTAAAATGTATAAATATGAAAAGGATTTCCATAATGAAATTGAAATTCTTAATATTAAAAATGAATCTACATTTTCCTAAACTATCAGAAGATAAATAGAAAATCCTTCAGTTTTTAATTAGGAACTAGTAAAAATTTGTTCCTTCAGGGTATAGATTTAGAGAAGACATTTCATTAGATGGTGTAAGTAAGAGTATGGCTTTAATTATGGATGTTTACTCTACTAATCTTTTAATTTATTTAGTTTAATTAAAAGAAGAAACTAAGTTTGAAATTAAAGATTATTTGTAGATTGCTAAAGTAGTATTTGCTAAAATATTCCTATGTGTATATTAACTCCACTCTAATAATTCATACCATTGCGATATCTCTTTAGACAACTTTTTAGTAAATATTCATGAAACCAGTGGAAGTTTATAGATATTTATTAATGATTTTAATCATATTAAATCAGCTGATAAGGCTATTTTAAATCATAAGTAGATTTCAGGAAAACCATTCCCTGAAGAGATTATAATATTAAATAAAGATACATGTGTTATCTAAACTGCCGATTATATAATCCGTGCCAGAAGATTAGACTATTACTCTCTTTACTCTTGTTATTTAACAATTCTAGAAATTTTATAAATTCCAATTTAATAATGTGATGAATGTATACTATATATTCTAAATTTCTTTTATTTTCCTCATGAATGCCCTTTAGATGACTAAACCTTAATATAATGTGTATTTAATATATAAATCGAAGGATTCTTTTAAATATTTGTTGAAGGGAGAGTATGATTATGGCAATATGTGGTTCACTTATTTAGATTTCAAGAATTTAAATGACAAATTATTAATGATAGTTAAAGAAAAAAATAATATTTTCTCTTCTCTTGATATGGAGATAGAAGATAATGTAGATTCTTATCTTCACTGCCACTTATGAAGAGCAAATATTCATATATAAAAATTAAACAGAAAATTAAGCAGATAATCACCCAATAAACGAGCTAGTTGAATCTCATGTTTAAAAATAAGAATTATACTCTATAACTTACTTTTAATAATAAAGGAATTTTATATTCTACTCATAACACTAAGAACCTAATTAGTGGTTTGAAAAATTTAAAAGGTTAATAATAAAAAATTTAGGAAATGATATTACAAAAGTAACATTCGAAATGTATACAGATGGTTTTTAATACCTCTGAACTGAAAGTAGAAGAATGAGAAGATAAATTAAAGCTGAAAAATAATTTAAAGTTTTTCTTTAAAAAAAATTAGAAAGTAGAAGTAAAACAATTTCACAACAATAAAGTGCTAATTAATATGTTTACTTTTGATTTATTTTGTATGTCAGCTAATAATTTATTTATCCTTGTTTCTATTTTCTATAAAAATGTATTACCTACCTTTTCATCCAAATTTCATTTTAACATAATTATTTTTGGTCATCTAGGAGTGTTTGCGACAATTTGTGAAAATTAAATCTTTTAATCTTTTAGAATTATTTGTTTTTCCTTTATTCCTAATAAAAAAAGTATTTTATTTTCACTGCTGACAAATAAAAGGAAAAAAGATTAACACTAAATAAGTTAATAATAATTAATATATTAAAAAATAGACTGTTTTCTATCTCATAAAAGATAAACGATAAAAAATGAATCCCACTCAATCAGTACCAATCAAAAGATTATAAAATTAGCAAGTAATTAACCCTACTATTTCTGAGCAAGTATCTTCTTAAAAGAGGAGAGTTTTAAGCATCACAGACTATTTAGCTTTGAATGTGAAATTTTAAATTGGAAAGGGTTCTGCAGGTAAAGTAATAAAAGTATTTGATATTCAAGAAAACAAAGAACAAGCTATCAAAATCTTCTACAACTAAGATTATTATTTGCAAGAAAAAAAGATTGTTGAGTATATAACATAAATACCTCTATAACTGCCTCTAGTATGCTAAGATAAATTGAATTTCTTACTGAGGGACTAATAAAATTTGGTGCCAACTGGTTATAGATTCAGAAATGATCTTTGCTTAGATGGTGTTAATTAGAATTTAGCACTTATTATGGATGTCTACACTACTAATCTCTTATCGTACTTAGATAGTTTGAGAAGAAACACAGATTATGATTTGGAAGATTATGTTTATATTGCTAAAGTCATCTTTGCTAAAATTTTCTTGTGTGTTTATCATCTCCACTAAAATAACTTATATCATTGCGATATATCTTTAGATAACTTCTTAGTTAATATAGATTCAGATAAAGAAGTTTTATAAGTTTTTATTAATGACTTTAACCATACCAAAGGTGGAGATTAAGCTATTTTAACTTCTGAAAAAATTTCTGGAAAGCATTTCCCTTAGGAAATTAAAATTACAGGACATGATACTTGTGTAATTGAAACTTTAAGTTAAACAATTCACGCTAAAAGACTTGATTATTACGCTTTATTCTATTGCTTCTATTAAATGACATAAATCTTATAGATTCCTTAAGAAAATTTTGACTAAAATATGAACTACATTATGAACTTCTTTATTTTACCACATAATTGTTTAATGAAGGATGATGATACATTAATAAAATGTATTTTTGATTTTGAAATTGATGATGCATTTATTAGATATTTAATTACTGGAGATTATGATTACAGTAATACTTGGTATACTGATATAGATATTAATGTTTTAAGGAAGGAGTTAGAAGAAATTACGAAGTAATAAAATAATAAAGTCTTTACCTCTATTGTTATGAATTAAGAGGAAAAAAATGATCAATGGTTATTTGAATTTGTTGTTACTTTTGACTAATATGCTTTTGTGCATGATATGCAAAGTTATGATGTAAATAATAACAATATTTAATACTAATAAAAAGTTTACTCAACATCTTAAAAATTCTCTTTGAGATATCTAATTTAAGAAAAATATCTCATATTTGATAAATTTAGTAATGATAGAGAAGCAGACTAATGTTTTGAAAAATTCAAAAAACTAATTGTTGTTTCATTAAGAGATTAAATCTCAGAAGTCTACTATAATTTGTAGACCCAATAATATTAATAAATGAATTGAATAAAAATGTTAAGATTTTGAAGAATTTGCTTTGCCTAAATTATTTCATTTTTTCATAACACAATTGCTTCTTTTATAACAAACTTTTATTTTGCTTTGTATTCATATTAATTGGATTAGTCCTTAATATTTATTTACTATAATACTCAAAAAATGACTAGATTCTAACAAATAAAAAAGCGAGGTTTTGTGTGAGTATAAGTAAACAAAATTTATGAAATTAAAATTTGATTTAAAAAACCTTTTTATTAATTGCAATACTGAATTTGAATAGAATTTTAGTTTTATCTAAGAGAATTTAAATTTAATTTAATTATAAATTAACAACATCAAACTTAAAATAATTGAGTAATACTTTTTTAGGTTTATCTTGTTTTATTAAAAAGAAAAATAGAATAAAATTAATATCCTTTAATTTATATTATTTATGAGAAACGCCAATAATTATTAATTCTTTATTAAATTGATAGATTTTATTGTATTACATACACTCATTGTTTATTTAAGAATTCTTATGTGAGAAAATAAATCAAATTTTGTCAAAAATTGAGCCTTTGAAGCAAATTTGAAAATTTAAAAGTTTTAAATTTGTTTTTAAATTTCTAAATATCATCATAACATTGTAAAAATCTTTGATCAAAAAACAAAATATTGCTGTATTAATTATTATTTATCAGTCAGCCTTTAATTTGATAAATTCTTGTCACACTTAAAAGGAAAAGGAATCCTTTTTAATTTCGGCGCTTATTTGTTTTGAATTAAATTAAAAATAATCGAATTTGTACTAGATAAAAAGAAATAAAACAAAAATTAAAGAAAAGTCATAATTTGAAAATCACAAAAGATACTTTTTAGAATTAGGGAAAATGTTTTAGTCTATGGTTCGTAAAGAGCTCTATGAAGATGATTATCTTTTCAATGAGCAAGAATTCAAGGGTAACCCTTTTCTATTTTTTAGCAAATTGTTTTACTTCATGATAAAAAATTATTTCTTTAATAAAACTCTAATAATCCATTTTTTACAAACAAAATAAAATAGAATTTAGCATAGTGCGTTCAGATCCTTATTGGAAGATTAGAGGCACAGCTTATGCATTAAGTTTAAATATTTTTGGTACTAAGGAATAAATAATGAAGAGAATTTAGAATCTTCTTTACCAAAACTATCTCCACAAGAAGCCAGAAACAAAATCACTCTAAGAAGTTAGAGAAACAGATATTGAAGTTATTGTTAGAAATCTTAAATGCTCTTCATAGCAATATGACAATATTACTACTAAGGATTTAGTAATTGGTGATATTAATATTGAAGAAAAGATCTTTGCTCATCAATATCCTTGGTAGGTTGTTCCAGAATTGGCTCGTATTAATAAAAAGGCAATTTATCCTGATGCTTTCAAAGGAATGTCATAGATGATGCGTAGTTGTATGGTATTTTATGATCACTTTAAGGATGATGAAGCCTTAACCGCAGTTGTTGCTCTTCCTTATACACCCCAAGTCCTAGATGTTCTCACCCCTGCTCAAATTGTAGCTTTATGTAGAGCATTAAATATGAGAATATAGTAATCATTGAAATATATTAGTGTTTAAGTAAAAATATTTATTTTTAAAAAGATATGAAGGTATTAAGAATTTTGTAGATGTTAATAAGTAAAAGTTGTTGGATATCTACTACTCTGTTGATGATATATCTAAATTACACGGAGTCACACCTTGTCAATCTATGAGAGAGTGTAGCAAGATTGCTTCTTTATATTGTGCCAATAACTGCTGTAAAACCTGTTGTTAAGAACAATAAAATAAAAATCCATGCATAATTCATGATACCTTTGATTAGTTCTTAAGATATAAAATCAAGTAATTATACAAGTATGAAGAAAGAATGGATTTCGATAAAAGTAAGACTTTAAGAGTCTACTTTAGAAAATCTCCTAGAAAGCATGATATTGAATAAACCTTCTAATAAGAAAATGTAAATTGGGGTGAAATGAAGCTTTACTATCATTACAGTGCTTAAAAGATTCAATATGTCTATCTTGTATTCAACACAGTTGAGAATGCCTAGAGAGTTTATGCAGAGCGTCACATTTATGAACTTAAATTAGGTATAAATAAATTTAAAATTTGTCTAACTTTTCTATTTGACTAAAAAAATAATTTATTAAATAAAATAGAGAAGTATGATTGCCAAATATAAGCTTTAAGCACAAGTTTATGGAAGAAAATTGACAAGTACAGTGATCCTGATGCTGTTATTGCAATTATTAAGCCTTTAAGTACTCTTGATTTAGTTACAGATCTTCCTACTGGAACTGAATATATTAATTTGATTCATTAGTTAATATAAACAATCACCAGACTTTAACTTGGAGACTATCAAATTGAATAGGATATCAATCCAATTACTGATGCACCAGATAGTCAACATGTTTTTGTTATTCTTCCAAATAAAGAATATGTTGATGAAGTTTATAAAGCTTAACCTTTCATGGGCAGCTTGCTTGCACATAAGATTTCTCATCTTTAACTCCTTCCTTTCATGCGTTATTAACATAATATGTGTTTAATGTGTACTTCAAAGAGAGTAATTAAAAATAACTTTAATTTTATAAAGATTAAAATAATTAATAATTTATTATAAAACTTTAGGAACATGACTGCCTTCATGACTTATGCAAAAGTTGTTGTATTAAATAATAATATGGTATGCTTAAATGCCCTTGCAGTTATAATGGTATTGTTGAATTAGAATAAAAGAGAGAAGAATAATTTTAAAGAGATAAGACCATTATTAGAGAATAAATTTGTGAAAAATGCCTTAATGCTAAAGATGCTGAATGCCAAAATGGATTGTGTTTACAATGCTGCAAAGTTTAAGCAGTCAAAGCCTTCTGTCCATGCCATGATATCTCTAATTATGCAAGAAAGCTAATGAACTAAAAGAAAGATACACCCTACTAGTTTGCTAGAAGGCTACTTACTTTTGTTAGTGAAGCACAAATCTAACTTAGAAACTCAATGGTAAATGGTGACTATGATTGGTTCAGGTAATAAAATATATTATTGTTTTTATAATTATTAATATTAAAAAATTAATTAAATTAATTAGACCTATTTATAACACTCACATCATGCAAGGAATGATCAAAGCAAATAGAGATTTATAAGAAGTTAAAGATAGTGGTTCAATCATTAGAGGGCTCAATACTAATAAAAGTAAAAAAGAAGGAAAAATCTTCACCTACCAAGCTAATGAGCCAGTAAATAAACATAAAAAGTAGTCTATTATGAAAATTAATTATTTCTTTTAATTTAGGTTTAAATTTGGGTAAATCCAGAATATAAAATCTCAGAAGATATAAATAAGAAGGGCTTACCTTATGTTGAATACTCTTATGGAGCAGAAGCCTGTAACGAAAATGGCAGTGTTTATATTAAGAATGGAATCAATAAATATAGAACTTATAGTTCTGAAGAATTCTAATAACACATATCCTCCCCTAGTCTTACTTCTTTAATGAAAAACGGATATCATCTTCTCTTCATTGGACTTGACAGAAAGAATTACTCTGTGAAAGATTTAATATAGGAAATCTAATAAAAGTTGTCTATGCAAGTAGGAAAAATATCTGATTAGGATATTTTAATAATTGACAATGAAACTATTCTGAGTAAATTTATTTCAAAAATTATTCAATTTTGATTTATATATTTCTTTTTACAAAAGCTGATGTCTTTACTTAATCTATCTTTATCACTTCTAAAAATCTTGACTAAAATCTTGTAGATATCGGTAGAGTTGCCTGCATTCGCTTTGAAAATTTATATGATGCTCTTGCTGTTTTGTGTAAAGAAGGTGTTAAAATTAATTTACCCTTGGCTAATAATTTAAATGGAGAACCTTTAATATACCCATCTGCTGGCATGGTTAAATTCCTCTCTGAATTTAATTTTAGTACCTTCACTTTTGATTAGAATCAATAATAGTTAGTTTAAAGTGCAGGTAAATATAATAAATTTGAAAAAATAAGTGCTTTAAAATAAAATAATTTATAAAAATAAAGGTGTTGCTTACAAAACCAAGAATAAAGAAATTTTAGACTTGAATAATTAGATATAGAATTTAATAAAGTATACATAGTAAAATGCAGGTAAGTAATAGAAATTTAACAATAATAAAAGAAAGCCCTTCAATAAAAAAGGTGGTCCTCCTCCTTACAAGAAATAGCAAAAGAATTGAACTACTAAGGAGATTTTAGATTGTTCAAATTTAAACAAAATTTAACATTGATAGAGTTAAAAAATAGAGTTTGTTTGATTATTAATTAATAATTTATATTAAATATTTCAATGGAGAAAGAAGAGAAATTTATATTTATTAAGTATCTATCCACTATTCCTCCTACTCCTCCTTACCAATTAATTAATTAATTATGTTTTGTAATTATACAAAATAGTTTTTCACCTATAAATATTTTATCTCTTAACAATTCCTTTCCCGATTACCTACCCTTCCCGGCCGGCCCTCTTAATATTTTCATTCCTTTTTTCCTCCTCTTTTTCAATTTAATTATTTAATTCTCTTTTAAATTTGCCTTTATTTATTTTATTATTTAATTTTTGTATTTGATTGAAGAATGGATTCAAAAAAATATTTTTTATTCTTTAGTGTTTGATTAATTTATATAATTTGTGCATGCTTTTGAAATTTAGTTTAGTAAAGTTTGAAAAATAATTATTATTGTATATTATTAATAATAAAACTCTTACAAATCAACATAAAAATATAAAGGTTAACGCAGATTCAGGATTAATATTTAACTAAATTTATTATTATAAATGCCAGACAAGTAGCTGCAGTTTTGTATAATGAGCTAAAGATATTTGCTTAATTTATATTTATTGAATTCTCTCTATCACTCATGGATTTATTAGAATAATTTTAAAATTTCCTCTTCAAGAAGGGAAGCTGAATCTTAGGCAGAATGTCTGCAAATATCTTTATGAGTTTCACCAGCTCCTTCAACTTCAAACTAATATTTAATATAAATTATTTTAATTAACAATTTATAAAATTTAATTATTGAATATACATCTCTATCACCATCATCACTGAAACTAGTATATTTAAAGACACCTTTGGCGCCCTTATAATCACCAATACCTTAATTATTAATTTTAAGAATATAATTATTAATTTACAAAAATTGTACAGCTATTTTATTTTTTTATCAAATATAATGTAATATTTTGGAAATTATAGAGAAGTCTTCTTCTACTTAAAATAGCTTATTTAACCAATAATTTTACCTCTATATTTAATATTGATTTTAAGGTGGAAACCTGGTTTCTTCTTTCCTCTAACTGAAACGATAGAAACCTAAATAGATATGATTAAAAGTTCAAATACTTTAAAATATAATTAAACATTTTATATTACATCTCCTTCGATTTTAGAAATATTGTAGAATTCTATACGTTCATCAACACTCTTAAGAGGATTTTGTTTTAATCCCTTTTCAAGTATTTCCTTAACTTAAGAAATATCAATTTTCTTTTCTTCCCTTTATATTGTTTGGAAATATAAAATATTACTTTAAGTTTAAGATAAATTCTAATGCTTTAATGAAAGGTAAGCTAATAAATAATAGTAATTACCAGGTTCCTAATTAGTTCCATTGAGATACATGCTTTTATCTATTTTTTTAATAAATTAATAGATTAATTGCTGATTTTGTAAAATTTAAAAAACTTCTATAGAAAATTTTAATTTTATCATCTTGGTGTTTATGGCTATCTATTTGACCTTGCATGCAAAGTCTAAGTTGTAATGGGATAGTCCATTTGATAAAATTCAATGATAATTTTTCTCATTTTGTAATTTTGTTTATCCATACTGATTTTATTAAATTGTAACAGGATCGATTTTTTTAGGCTCTTTCTTGGGGACGTTTGCGTTATTTTGCTTCTCCTTGTCTACCCAGTAAGTGTAGGAGTGTTCCTTCTTGACTTAAGGAGGATCTTGCTTTATTTCTTCTTCAGAGGTGCTCATTTTTTGATATCGAGGTTGCCTAAATCTTGCAAAAATTTATTTGATTTTTTTTAATGTTTGATAAATCAATATATTTATATAATTGATGATTGATCTCATTTTAAATAATTTTAATTTTTTGATTTTTTGTTAGCTGGAATAAACTCATGCAGAAACAATTCTAAGAATTTAACAAAGCATAAACATTTAAAGGAAGAAATGCATACAAAAAATAGACAAATTTTATATACAAAAAGGTGCAATTTAATAAACGAACACAGTTAGTGTAAAAAAGGATTATCTAAAATAAGATTTTGGCAAGAATTCTTCTTTTTTTCCAAAATCAATCTCACTTATCATTTAGTTCATAAGTCCATAATTTATTAAAATAGTTCGAAAAAATTAAGAGTTTTCTAAGTTATAAATAAAAAATGAATTTTTATATTAATTTTTTTATTTCTATTTAGGAATTTATCCTCTCAATTTAATTTCCTTGCTCTCGCTTTGAGGAAAATGTAAGCCAATACATGAAAGCCTGAAGCTAATGCAATTAAAATACCAATAGATGACCAAAGTGACAAATCATAACCTTATTTTATATTTCAATAATTCTATGATTAAAAATATTATAAAATTATAATTTTTATACCGAGTGTTTTTACTGGATCATATCCATTATAATTTGCTCCATCAAATTAATTTATTAACATAGCATTTTGCATATACCTAAAGGGCTATAAATTTTATAATTTAACATTAATATTTTGATTAACAAATACTCAAATATAATATTACTGATAAGTATTAAAGCCATGTAATCCATTTAGGTAATTAATCTAAATTACTATAATATCCAGAGAACATCATAAATGGTAAAAGTAAGATCTAATTTATTATATTTAATTAAAAATTTAAAGCTTTTATTATCTAATCAAACATACGGGAGATAGAGCAGAAGAAGCCTATGGACTGGCAAACATAGCTCCAGTCATTAACCCAAGTCCATTTCCACAAAGAGACATTAAAACTAAAACAAAAGCTATATATAAATTAAAAGTCATGAATTTATTTAATTCTAATAAATCTATTGGTTTATTAAAAAGTGAATTTACCGCAAAGAATAAATCCTTCTGTCCTAAGCTATAGCATCCAATAGCACACAACAATATATAGGATTGGATAAATAATAATATAAGGCAATTCTACAAATAACTTTCCAAAGAAATAAGAATACACTCTATAGGAATGAGAGTTTTCTTCTTTTAAAAATACACTTCTCTCAACTGGGACTATTGATTATTCAATAAAAACATTTTACTTATCAATAAATAGAATAATTATCAAATTACATGTGATAGTAAGTGTCATCATTATATTCATAAAGCAAGCAACTCCCATAAAAAAGAGTACACCACTAACACTCATAACCCATTACTGAGTAGCATTAATATCAGAGATGGAAGGTTAGCTATCCCCAAGTTGCCACCAAAGAGAAGAAGTAACAAAACACATTATAACTATTTTCATTTTTAGAATTAAAAAAAAATTAAATTAAATTATAAAGTGTTACCTAATTAAGCAAATTTAGCTCTTAAAAGGACAGGTGAACGATAAAAGTTTCTAAAAGACCTTACAGCAATAAGTTTAGATTCATAAAAGAAACTATTTGCATAAGAAGAGTTTTCAACTTTGAATTTATTAGATGATAGATTCTCTTTAATTAAAAAGTTAATTTTTATATTAGATTTCATCAAAAAATAACTTTACTCATTTCATCTTCTACTTAAGGCTATATATATTTTTAGTAAGAGGAAATAGTAAATGCCCCTGTAGATGTGTCTGCATTATCTTTAGTATTTGCTACCAAATCAATGAAAAAATCAGCTGGATTACAATACTCAGGTAACGATAAACCACATTTTTACATATAAGGAACAACCTCAGTAGAATCTCCTTAAAATACAGTTTAACTATTTTTTAAAAGTAAGATCCTATCTAAAGAGTTAAATATTTCACTACTAGGCTAGTGAATAGTAAAGACAATAGTTTTATTTTCATTCTTAGCCATTTACTTTAGTAAGTTTATAATTAAATATGCTGTAAAACTATCCAAACCAGAAGTAGGCTCTTTTTTAGATATATCAAATTAAAATTGTTATTTATAATTAATATAATAAGTCACCATCTAAAACAATCAGTTGAGGATCTGTTACCAGTTCAACACCTATATTTGTTCTTTTTCTTTCTCCACCACTAATACCTTTCACATAAGTTCCTCCAACCTGATTATTATTATTATTATTAATTTAGAATTTAAAGAAAAGTGATAAATAAAATAGTTAAATAAATTAAAATAAAATAATATAAAATATAGTAAAATGCTTACAAAGCTATTTTAGCATTTTTCTAGCTTCAGTTTAGTGATAATAGAGTTAACTTTATTTTATTTTTCAGATTCACTTCCTTTTAATTTTAATTTTGCAGCAAATTCAATTGTTTCTATTTATAATTAATAAAGTAATAGTAGTATAGATTGAGTAAATGAATGATTAATAAAAAATAAATTACCTCTAACAGTGAGTGTTTCCATTAAAATATCATTTTATAATATATATGCAGCTGTATTGCTAAATTCTTCAGCAGTGTATTAGCTGTTATTCATTAAGATCTGTTTTATGTTAAGATATTATCCATTTTTAATACTATCATTACAAATATAATCAATTCA
Source organism: Tetrahymena borealis (assembly GCA_000260095.1). Taxonomy (NCBI): domain Eukaryota; phylum Ciliophora; class Oligohymenophorea; order Hymenostomatida; family Tetrahymenidae; genus Tetrahymena; species Tetrahymena borealis. The sequence goes on from JH651315.1 coordinate 135,282, forward strand.
TTTAAATTAATACTTCTCCTTAAATTTTGTGCCCCTTATTTGGTTCAAGACGCTTAGTTAATAAACTCAATAGAGTAGTTTTTCCTGCTCCTAATTTAAATAAATGTTTTTCATGTTATAAACATTTTATGTGATTAAAAGATAATTTTAAACATATAAATTAATTCTAATTCAGAAATCTTAAAAACGTAGAATATTAATACCTGATGGTCCCATTATCGCCAAAGTTTAACCTGAAGATACATAGCCTGAGGAATTACTTAAAATGGTTTTGAATCTTTTTGCTTTTTACTAAATACTATCCATAACTTCTACATTAAGGTTCTACCATTTGAGAGTAATTGGATTTTTAGACTATATTTCCATTAAAGGTTTATTTAGTTAAATGTTATTAATCGGGTCCATAATTAAAGAAACACTTCTTTTAAAAAAGGATATTGCAAATTTATTAAGTACTCTTTTATTAAAAAGTGTATTTAAATTGATTAAATCTCTTGTTTAATATCTTAGAAAGCTAATTCTGATATAAAATAATTACCAAATTATAAACTATTATGAATTTAAGCCTATTATTTCTCATAAAAACTCAAAATATTAATTTATTTCTGTAATTGAATTTCAAGAATTTTCTTTTATGCTCGGCATCAGTAATTATCATGATTTAATCAGGTTACAATTTATGTAACTAAATTGATCAATCTATATTTCTAAATAATTACAGCTTATTAGCTTAAAAGTATTTTAGAAATAAATTTAGTGGGAATTAATTAATCAGGCCTTACTCACAATATAGAATTATTTACATTAACTGAGTATATAAGAATTCATTACTAATTTTAGCAATATTCTACTCCTACTTAATTCACAAATCTTTATTAGTAAATTATTTATCATTAATAATCTCTAATCTTTAACAATCAGAGTTAAATTATTTACATTAAAAGAAACCATTTATTTAATTTTACTAGGCCTTATATGTTAATTAAATAAAATAATAATCTAATTAATTAGAATATTTTAGAGATATCTCTAAAGATAATAAGGATTTTTAATAAAAGAAAGCTTAGATGTAATTTATTGATTGATAAATATTAGTTTTTTTAAAGAAAATGATAAAATTAAGAGTATTAATAAGATATTTTTTCAAGAATACAAATTTCATTTAAAATATTTAGCTAATAATAATGAGATATATTCTTTAACTATTAATTTATCTTAAATCTGCTAAAATAATATAGTTGAAGTCAATAAAATATATTAATTGTTTAGTATTTTTAAATAAATAATATCTGTCAACACTGCATTTTAAGAAATTAAATATGATGCTGTTTATAACCAATTTTCTTTTCTTTTCTTCTAAAAAATAAATGATTATTTCAGAGTCTATCTGTTTATTAATTAAAAACTGAATTCAATCTCAAAATTGTATAACAGAAATATGTATATTAATATTGATGCAAAATGAATTATAGAGAGTATTTAATTAAACTTTGATAAAGAAGACTATTAGTATTATTCTTGCCATAGACAATCAAATTTACAAACTCTTAATCAATAATTTTGAGATTTTAATACTTACAAAAAATAATAAATAAAAACAATTTTTAAAAGAGAAACTTTAAATTATATTTTATAATACAGATTAAATGTACTAGAATTAATATTAGCAACCATAATAATAGTATGGCAACCAATAAGGCTATCAATAGCAATACCCTCAATAGGGATACTAACAATAAACTAGCCCTTATCAATAATAAGGATAATAATAGTAATAGTAAGGATATGGATAATAATAAGGTTATGGCTAATAGCAAAGTTATGGATAGTAAGGCTATGGTTAACAATAGAATTATCCTCCTTAGTAATATTACTAAGATAACTATGATAGTCTTTAGGAATATTAAGAGCAATTCAACAGTGTCTAACCTAGAACTCGTATAGAAAGAGTATATTTTTTGAAAATAAATTCATACATATTTTTTCATAATATTAAAGATCTTTCTTCATTATGATAGGAAGCAATGAAAGATAAAGAATCAATTGAAAAAACTAGAATTAACTAGAGAGGTATAGCAAAATTATTTTAAGAATATGTCAATCAAATTTCTTTAAAAATATTGATTGTCATTATATAAAATTAATATAGTTGGATACGAAACCAGAAATACTGATGTAAAATAGCTTCTTCATAATCCTGATCCTAAATCAACTCTCTTCATTCCTGGTATAAATGAAACAGTTTTTCATTTACTAAATTATTTTATATTGAATTAGAAAATCAAAGATTTGATAAAGATTTTAGTGTTTTCGATAAGTAATAAAGAGATTAAAAATTCTCACATAAAGAAGTTGCAACAGAAAAGCATAGAATAGAGGCTCTTGAAAGGGAATCAAAAAGATGGGAATAAATGGAAAACTAAGTTGCAAAAGAATAAATGAAAAGATAATATTAGGCAGAAGTTCTTAAAGCTGGTAAAAGAAATACAAATGGGTAACAATTGATAAAAAATTCAAAATTTTATTTGTTTGTAATATATTTTTAATTCAAAAATTGTTATTATAAACTATAGTATGCCCTTCAATCCAATTACTCTCGAGTATGAAAAGAGTTAGTAAGGAGAAAACTTAAGAAAAAGAGATGAAATGGCTAAAGTTAGAGGGTATGTAAGAGCTGAGAATCTTGATTCTAGAAGTAACTGTGGCTATAATATTTTAACAGGTAATTTATTAAATAGGTAAAAGTTTTTTATTAAATAAACTATTAAAAATAGGTGAACAAAGAATCGGTGTTGATACCTTGGTCCCTAATCATTTAAAGGATGATTTTAAAACAAAAGTAGATTAAAAGAATCAATTTTATAGTGTTAAATATAAAGGGGAATAGTAGCAACAACAATAATAATAGTAAAGTCCCTACTATTGAAATAGATGAAATTTAATTGTATATCTAATTAGCCTTTAATTATTCTAGCTGTACTTATATATACTTATCATAGTTTCAATAATTAAATCAATCTTTTCAATTTTAAAAATATACTTTGTTCTACTATTTAAACAATCTCTCTATTATTAGAAAAAAAGAAAATTTTCATTTTAAATGATAATAATAATTGCCTTTAAACTATTGTTAAATTAAATTTACTATTATGAATTTATTTTAATTTGTTTTGAAAAATAACTTACTATTACTTTAATGAAATACTAGAAAATGTAATGTAAAAAGGAATAATAAATCTATAGTTTCTATTAATAATTGATGAATTTAGGATTATTATTGATATTCAAATTAAAAGTAAGATTAAATCAATTTAATCCCTCCTCCATCTTTTAATCTTTTAGCTTTAGAATATTCATTACTAAATAGATTTATTACTTTAATTTATATAAATTAAGAATTTTTTGTTGTTGTTATTTTAGCTTTAACTCTTAATTTCAATAGATTAAATGATAATTTAATTAAAAATATTTTATAAATAAAACCAACCGTTAATTCAATTTATATTAATATTCAATAATAATTGTTGTAAGGTATTTAACTAGATTCGCTAATACCTCTTTCAAAAGACTACCCTCTTTTAACTTCTAATTATTTCATTTTTCTAATCACATATATAAGCATAATTATATAGCATAATACATAAGCAGATATCATTATAGCTCCAAAATAAAAGGTGCTACTTAAAGTGACTTCTATTTAAAAGTGCTTTAAAGTATCACAAGAATTACTATCATCATCATTTGGGGGATTTTAGTTTTACTAATTCAAGCAATATTAATTAGCTGTAGCTTAAACATACTCTTAGATAGCAAATGATAACTACAGGTAGTTATCTGAATAAGTTTTTTACATATTATTACATGAATCAGTTAAAGTTTTAGATGGCAAGTTTGACGAGTTTTTAAACCATCTTCCATTAAACTGAGGATGGCAAATAGCATTTTAACAGTATATATTTTGAGAAAGGGCAAAAATAAATGCTATTAAGAATATAATTTATGCTGCTGAACAAAGACAAATGATGATATAGATTTATCTTTTGCGCTATAATTTGGAATCTACAATATTGTAGAGCGATAAAAATATTGATAGTATCATAAGAATGATGAGCACTACGAAAGATTTGCTACAATTCAAACTAAAAGTAATCCATGATCCTACTAAGGCAAAAAGCATAAACATAAGATGGATCCCATTTATTAAATGCATCCACCACTTTCCTTATTGAAAAGAGGATAGTTCAAGTTCTATCTACTCTGAAATATCGCGAGAATATAAAATATCTTGATTATCTGCTTCATCTATTGATTAAAATTCCTAATCTCTCATCTTAGTGTTAAATTTTAAAATTGAAAATAGTTTGATTGTTTGTCTATATTTGAGCTAAATTATTAATATTTATATGAAAAAAATTACTAACATCTCTTACAATAAAGTATATCTACATAGGTTATATCTAAAAATTTCATTCAATCTAAATTTTTAAGATTTTTCAACATTCTCAATTCGGAAAAAAAATCAGAATTAATTATGAAATCATATCTTAATATATATGATAAGTAAATTTGAGATTTTTCTAATTTATTTCCTCATTTTAAAGCTTTATCTCCCTCAAATTATATCAAATGATTTAAAATATTTGCTACTATAATTTCTATTATTCTTTTTCGTTTTATAAATATTACATTTAATTTATTTATTAGGTTGGTATGCTATTTTTAGATCAGTAATTTTACCAATGAATTTAAACATTTAATAGTTATTAGGCATATTCTATTAAAATATTATTTTTCATATTTCATTTCATAAAATATAAAAACGAAAATAATAAATAACTTCGATTATTATAGATTTATTTTATTTTTTATTTATATTTGGATTAAAATTCAAATAAATGTCAATAATTTATTATTAATTCTAGTCATTCCTTAAGATATATATCAATAGCAATAATATTTTATTTAAAGATTATTAGAATATTATAAAAGTTCATATAAAACAACCAATTCGTATTTAATAAACTATAAATTTTAATACTGAAAAAGTAAAGAAAATACATCACAATTAAGACAGATATCATACATAATAGCTGCTTTTTAAATCAAATGATTTATATATTATGAATTAATTGATATTTTTTCAGAAAATTATATAGAAATGTTTTTTTTACTTTATCAAAATTAAATAGATTTAACTACTTTCTAAAAATATACTTTATTTTAATTTATTTAAATTGGTAATGGAAATATTAAATTTAACTATTGATTATTTTTCTGTTAATAAAATAAGATAATAAATTTAGATTGAATTCTTTGCAGTTAATTATCTATAATAATAATATACATTGTTAATCATAGGACAATTCTTTGTTCAATATTTAGTTGCATTCAAAGATAACATAATTTATTAATTACTAATAATCTTCACAATTTATTCACCTTCTTTAATAGTTAGTTGCTCCAATAAATAATTATTTAGTTCTCCTTACTAAATGAAATTAGTTAAAAAAAAGGAAATGAAATTTGTAAATTTCAAAAGAAATAAAAGATAATTATTGAATAAATAGTTAGATTACAAACATAAATCAAACCCTAATAGTAGGGAGCCAGGATAAGAATGAAGCAAGTTTAAAAGAATAATTTAATAAATAAACAGGTGATAAATAGAGAGGTAATAAATATTCACTTTGAAAACGAAATAATTAAAAAAGTAATTCAATCGATAATATTTTTTGATAGCAAAGATCATACTGAAAGTAAACAAGTTAAACAGAAAAAAAGGATTAAATTGAAAAAGGAAAAAAAGGAAATATATGTTTATTATGCTTGGCAACCGAGGTAAGGTTGCCTTAGATGAATCAAAATGGGAATAGCTTGATAGAAAGATAAGAACATCAACCTATGCATTGATGCATGATTTGCTTCAAGCAAATTCAATATCACCTCTAGTCTACAAGCTGTTACTTTTAATAGAAGGCATTCAAATTGCCTACTACTCAATCAATCCAACTTTTGGCTACTTATGGGGTAGCGGAGTCACTAATGTTCTTCAGTAGGCACTCAAATACTTTTAAATTAACGGAAGCATTTAGGATGTTGACCAAAGCGTAAATAGTTACCCCTTTACTACAAATATTAATAAATTTCATTGCTATCCTCCCCTTATATTAATATTTATTGTTTATTATTTCTTCCTTAACTATTGTTTAGTTTTTGGTATAGTAGAGCTTAGAAATATTGGACTGTAATAAATAAATGAAATATAAAATAAAAGAAAGATTGAAAGACAAAATGATGATAGGAAAGAATAAAATTTTGAAAATGAATTATAAATATTTCCAAAAGTTCAAAAATACCAAACTAAAATAATTTTTATCAATATTAGAGTAGGATGGATAGTAAAAGAGAGTTATATTTAATTTTTATATGATCTAAAATATTTATTAATAAATGAAAAAACTAGATTTTCTTAACGATATTATACATAGTATTTATTGTACAAGTTATGGTAGCAGTTTTATTGGTATATCAGTTGTACAGAGCAACTTAGAAGAATAAGAAATCATCCACTTTCTCCTCCTATGTGACAAAGCTGCTTTCGATTTATGGAATATTAATAAATACTATTGCATTTATACCTTTCTTTAATATATTTATTTCTACACTCTACTGCACAAAAGATACTCCAACTGGTGTAAGCCTTGATTGTTATGCTGGTCTCTATTTCGTCCATTTCAGTTTAGCTATTTTGGGAATGATATTTTTACTAATATTTACTATCCTTTTCTTAAGGTTATATATTGATCTCAACCCATGCTCAACTCTTCCATTCGCATAGCCATAATCATAAACGAATTTAGTGAGAACAGGTGAATTTGATTATTAATTATTATCTTTGTCACAACCTTTTCGATAAAACAAAACAATTAGTTAATATTAGACTTCAATTAATCTCCTTTTAATCAATTTAATTGAGAACTAATCCATTCCTTAATTAATTTTAATAATTTTTTTCAAAAGAAAGCAAGATGAAATGTATAAAGATATTAATAATTAGATAACGTAAAAATTTGAATATTTTTTCATTCTTAAGTACATACGTACATACATACATCTATCCTACCTTAACTTAATAAAAATAGTAGGAGGAAACAAACTACAATAACTAATTAATTTTTCTACTTGTTAATAAATTTTTTATTTACAATTTTCACTTACTACCTTATCCCTATTGCTTTAAAATCTATCAATTAAATAGTTATCATAAGTGTCAGTTTTTTAATCAAATGTCTTTCTTAAAATTTAATAAATTCTCACACTCTATAATTTTCATTTCCTTGATTAAAAAAGAAATTCTTTATTATTTAAAATTTATTTTTTACTTTTGCTAGTGTGACGATTATTTAAGATTTATTTGATCTAAAATCTTTATAATTAACTAATAAATAGTCCTTAAGATTCTCCTACCTCTTTACACTGCATTTGATCCTAAAGGAAGTATTGCAAAACCTTTTATAGTGTGTATGGCTATATTCTAATTTCTGATATTGTGTTATAGATACATATCTGCACCTTTATATAATAGAGCAATTCAATAGTTATCTTGCATTATTGATGCATGTCTTTTCTGGATTAGTTGTGCATCATTTATTTGCGGACTTATTGATTCAGGATCAATTGGTATTCTTTACTTAATTATAGGAGGACCTTTTATATCAATGGCCTATTTAATGATAATAAATCGCCGTTACCTATCTTTAATGTCTTACTAAGTGAAAAATTTTAAGAAAGAAAATGATCTTGAGCTATATATAAATGTTTTAATCAATCTTATTGAAAACAGAGATAAACCTAATGAGCGAATTCAATTAGAAGGTGTTATTAAATACCATGCTAAGAATTGTTCTAAACCTAGTGATCAGTGTAACTGCCAACAATTAATTCTTGATAAGGATGATGATGGTGGTGGTGGTGGCGGAGGTGGTAACTCATCTTAAGGCCACAAGAAATGGTATCTATTCCTCAAAAATATTTTATAAGATGGTTTTGAGAAGTTCTAAAAGAGTTCTCGTTTGCATCTTCTCCATGCTTATATCTAACAAGGAAAATTACAAAATAAATTTAAATCCCTTTTCGAACTTATGATTACTGAAGAATCTAAACCAAACCTTCAAGAGGAATTTTCTATTTATCGTTATAAGCATTTAATTGAAGAAGAGCTAATAGAAGGAGATTTACGTGGTTAGGAGAATAAAGGTATTGAAGTTAATAACATTGTCACATTCTAAAATAAGCTTGTTATTTTCTTGGCTGCAATTGAAAGATCTGTCAGCTTCCATCTTGAATTTTGGAATAAGCTCTTAGAAGAATAACCTGATATTCAAAAATTACTCTAATTAGGTTCAAAGATTACGAATACTGTCGAACATACTGCTGATTTGTTTGAGTAGCTTTAAGAAATGAATCCTAATCACATAAAATGTTTAGAAATATATGGTAATTTCTTAAAAGAAATCGTCAATGATGAGTAGGAAGGTGTAAGAGTAATTGAAAAGGCAGAATATGTGAGTAAGAGTAATCAAGCTAATAAATAATTTGTTGACACTGAAAAGATTAAGTATGGTGAAAATTCTAACACTTGTATTATCACTGTTTCTGGTAACTTAAACTCAGTTGGTATTGTGACTAACTCAAACAATGAGGTTTTTAGGTATTTAAAATTTATTTTATTAAAGCAAACAAGCAAACAAACAAACTTGTATTCAATTATTAATTTGTAAATATAGAATGCTAGGTTTCTAAAAGAATGAAATCATTGATTAGAATATTAGCAAAATTATGCCCAGAGTATATGGTAATCTTCATGACTCTTTCATTCATAGATACTTAGAAACTTCAGAAAGCAGAGTGATTGGGGTAGAAAGATCAGTTATGTGCTTAAACAAATAGGGATATATTGTTCCTTGCACACTTATGATTAAAGTATTACCTAACCTTGATGATGGTATTTAAATAGTTGGTTTCTTAAAAGAAATAGAAAATTAAGATATTAAGAGCTAATTAGATCGCGAAGAAGTAGTTCATTACTTGATTTACAGGTATTTAATTTTTAAAATATTTTAAATGGCATATTAAAATATTTTTACAAAAGAGATGACAATCAATAGATTTAAGGTATTTCAGAAAGTTGTCATGAGTACTTTGGTATTCCTGCTTAGCTCATTTAAGGTAATACTGCAAACTCACCTGATTTTACTATAGATTCTATAGCCCCTGCTATTGTAGATGTTTAAAACTTGACCGATTTAAAATCACCTTAAGGTATGGTTGTCTAAGTCGATACAACTTATATTTAATAGAATTTCTTGATTGATGAAGAAGAATTTGAAAATGATGAATAGTATGAATAAGAAGCAGACTACCATGATGGGTAACAGTACCAAACAGCAGGTGGTAATGGAGGAGGTAGTCCATAAAAAAGATCGAGATTTAGAGTTGCTAACATTAGAGTCAATCTAATTGAAGAATAAGAATTTGGGGATGGTGTGAAAGTAAACGTTATTAAGTTTGTAGAAGTGGATAAAAACGATGAAAACCTCTACTAATAGAAATCTGCTGACATTTAAAATGTTGAAAACCTTAAGACTACTTAAAAGCAAGCTCAATAATAAGAAGAAGATAGACATTCAAACAATGTAAATAATTTAATAATAATAAAAATATAAAAAATTTAATTTAAATCATTTAGGATAATCAAGACTATGAAGAAGAAGGATCTAACGTCTCTGGTACATCTGCAAATGATGACATGAGGCACTTAAAAGACTTTAAGGCAATGATTTCTGAAAAGACTGTCCCAAAATCTATTAAAATCCTTACCAGAACAGTTTTCATTTTAATTCTTATTTTAATAGCATTATCAGGTTATGATTTAGGTTTTAAATTAACTAATGAAACTGATATTACAGAAGGTATTAATGCAATTAATTATGGCCATCTTAATCCAACTTTAATGGAGGAAGTTAACTATTACACCAGAATGTTACATATGCTCGGAAAGTAAATAATCATCATTTTTATTTTTATTCATAGTTTTACTTAAAAAATAGTTATTTCTACGGTTTAGAACCTGGTACTGATACTACAAAGAATGTTAATGATGGAACAGCAACATAGACAGATTATAAGACATAGGTAATTAATTTGTTATAAATTTTAAAAAAAGAATTAATTAATCAATCTTTATTTTTAAAAAACTAGCTTGATTCTTATGTTACTTAATTACAAACAAACGTTTTCACCGTTATCAGATATTAGATCTAAATGAATTCTAGAAAAAGTTCTGTCCCAGCTGATCCTGAATATACTATCTCATCAAAAACTCAAACAGGAACTATAGTACAAGAGTAGAAATTATTCACAGATGCTATTTTCGCTTTTATTACACATTCATCTACACTAAAAAGCATCAATGTCTATTATTTTGTTGTAAGAAATTGTTTTTTAAAATATTTTTGAGAACATAAATAAAATAAATTATTTTAATTATTTTTAATTCAGGATAAAGGTGATTTCTATGGATTAACAACACCTAACCCAGGTTATTAAGAATCTACTGCAAAAAATATTTACTATCTCAGATAAAATGGTCTTTTCATCTTAAGAGAAGCTGCTTATTAAATTGCTTAAGATTTCTATGATTTTTACTATGATTTAGTAGATAAAATTGTAATAAATTATAGAATTGTAATGATTATTGCTATTATTTTCTTGGTTCTCTCCTAACTTATTTTGATTCCAATTGTATTTACTGTAATCAAAACTAATAACAGAGTCTTATCGCTTTTTGGGTACATACCTAATTCTGAAATTAAAGATTTGGCTTTAAAATGTGAGCGTTTCATTTAAGATTTCTTAGCTCAAAAAGAAAATGATGATAACTTTAAGGATGAAGACCAAGTAAAGAACTAGAACGGAAATAATCAAAAGATGAACGAGGACGAAAGAAATGGGTATGAATTAAATAACGAAGAAGGTTCTGATATCAAGCAAGACGATACTCTTCAAGTTGATCCACTAAGCAATAATTAACTCTAAAACTAAAGAGGTAAACATTAAAAAAGACCTTCTGATCACAATGTGAAGCCTTCCAATGATAAGGATAAAGATAAGGAAAATCATGATGATAAAGATAAGAAATAAAACTAAGAAGATTAAGACTACATTGATTCACGTAGCTAATAGCTTCTTAATTAAAAAGATAACAACAAAAAATTAGTTATTTTCAAATTTGGTTTCATGGCTGCCTTCTTCATTGCCTATTATGTAATTAGATACGTATTTGATACTTAATATGTAGATAATGTCAAAAATATATTTGTCCACCTAAGAGCTGTTTCACTTCGTCCTTCTTATATAAAGTAAATTAATTTTAGATTAGCAATATTCAATTAATTCCAAATTTTATAACTTTCTAATTTAATAAAAGATATCTCATGATGTTCACTATGGAAGATATTATTGAGGCTTAGTCAGGAGGTGCTATAAATTCTAATACTAACACCGCTTTGCGTACAGAATATTCAGCCCTTATATATGAAAATGAAAACTCTATTCTTAAGTCAATTAAATCTTCATTCCCTTCATCACTTGATTCATATACTTCTCTTTTAACTGATGCTTAAACGAAAAATACTTGTTAAGTAATGAGCTCTATTACTGATAAAACAACTTGCGAATCTAACTCTAAAGGTATATTGAAGAGTGGTCTCTAAACAGCTTTAGTTTCCTTCGATTTAGGTAATATTAATATTTATTTAAGTTTATGACAAATCATTTGTTTTTTAAATTCGTTTAGCAATGGCCGATTTAATAGGAACATTTAATAAAACTCCTTATCCAGCATATAAAGCTTAGACTTTTACTACTGGTGATGATAAATAGAAAGAATGGAGAAGAGTATTAAGATCATACTTAACTCCAGGAACCACTACAGGAAATGCCTTCCAAAATGTACAATAATAAATATCCTTCTTAAGACCAACATTTGATGAGCTTAACAACTCCCTTTTGAATGGCTCTTTTGATTACCTCAGCTCTAGAAGTAAGATGGAGATTATTATATTCAGTTTGTATATAGTTGTAATCTTAACAGTATTCATATTTATTTGGATCCCATATCTCAATGGATTAAATATTAAGATTTGGAGAACAAAGGGAATGCTTAATATGATTCCAATGGAGGTTATTAACAAGCACGAATAGTTAAAGAACGCCTTCGTTAATGGTGACATTCTCCAGGCTGTAAAATGAAATCGAATAAAAAAACTTCAAAATATTGTATCTTTTCTCTATCAAAAGCGAAAATTAATATTTTCCTTTTCTTATATTGCCTAATAATAAAAAAAATAATTTTCCTCAATTTAAATTTAATGTATATTAAGTGAGGTATTGACAATCATATAAATCTTTACTTTTGCTAGCAAATAAGCAGCATCATTGAATCTTCATTAAGATATAAATTATTTATGTTTAAGAGCATAAGTAAACTATAAAACCAATAATAATACCTTATTGCATTATTTTTTCTAACTTTTATTATCTATTGAGATTTATATTATATAATGTCTGTTTGTATCTATACCATTTGTTTTTACTTTCTATCTATCTAAAATGGATTTATTATTTTATTTATCTTCAATTCAACAAAAACAATTTGGTTTTTTTTAAATAAAATTATAATTGCACACACATTGGAATCAATTTTGTTATCTTGTTGGTACAATATATTTGATTGATTTTAAGTCATTTAAAAAGAATATTATAATAATTGTTGATGATTGATATTTAACTGAATTTAGATAATAAGTAAATAATAGAATCAAAAACTAAATCAACTATATTAAAAAATATCAAACTTCATTTATCAGTTAAAACTACAATTAGTTTAAATACAACTCTCTTTATAAAATTGCAAAATAAGTAGATTATATGATAGAGAATAAAGGAAGCTTTGAAGATTCAAAATGGTCGGAGCTAGAAACAAAAATGAAATCAGCTTTATTTTGTTTAATGAATGAGTTATTATAGTCATGCTCTATTTCTACGTTTATTTACAAAATATTCCTCCTTATTGAAGCTATCTAAATAGTATACTACGCTATTAACCCTTCATTTTCATTTCTTTGGAATTCAGGAGCCACTAATAATTTCTAGAAGGCGCTTGAATATTTTCAATTTAATGGTATTATTGCAGAAGGATCTTAATCAGTAACCATTTTCTTAATTTAAAGATTACATTAAATGATAAAAAGTATAATAACTGACAGATATTTAAGAGCTATAAAAGAGGGAAATAGAATTTTAAGAAGCAATTTAATATTTTTAGATAAAATTGAAAATATTTATAATCCTTATTATTTATTTCATTAAATTAACAGATATTAATACCATTACTCTACTTTACATTTGGAATTTAAGTAATCTCCTCAGCAATCTTAGCTTTCCTACTATTTCGCTTAAGCAACAAATCTCATAAGCCCACAACCTTCTCTTTATATTGCATAAAACTGTTATCTTTCTATGCTATTATTTTAAATACTATAGGATTTGTCCCATTTTTCAATGCGACTATATCTGTTATTTATTGCACAGATACTACTATGAATTGCTATTCTGGAGTATTTTTTGTACATCTCACAATAGCAATATTTTCTGCAATACTTCTTATTATCCAAACAATACTCTACATCTAGTTATATATCGACTTAAATCCTTGTTCTCACCTTCCTTTTGCATCTCCATAGAATAAAAATAGTTTAATAAAGCTAAGTAAAATTTATTTTTATAAATCTTAAAAAACACAAATAAGTTCTACTAATTTTGATATAGTTTATTTACCAAATATTTTTTGAATTACTTTTTAATTTCAATGTATAAGCTTTATTAAGTAATTCAAACTTATTGAGAAATTAACTCTACAGCATTAGAAAATTTCTTTAAATTAAGACCCTAAAAAGATTACTTTTTCAAAAGCTAATAATTAATTAGCATTTAATTAATAACTAATTCATAACATGTTCATTTCTTTTGCATTACTAACAACCAAAAAATAAATAAAGTTTTGGGAATTTTATGAATCCGATTGAAAAATTAAGTATATTTGATATAGCTAAATTATTTATTATCCTTTATAAAATAGTAATCAAGTTTATTCTTCCCCTATACACTGCTCTAGATACAAGTGGTAATCTTGGAAAACTTTTTGTTGCTGCTTTGATGGTTTTAATGTTAGTTTTACTAGTTTAAAGATATTTGTCATCTCCTATGTATAATAGAAGTATAGAAACATTAATTGGAGTATTAGAAGTGAGTATTTTCTGGATATGTATAGGTAGTTTAGTTAGTGGAATACTCAATGATTCAATAGTGGGTATGTTTTATATGTTCATAACCCTTCCTTTTATATGCTTAGTTTATTAAATGATACTGCACAAGAGAAACACTTCTTTTATGACTAAATAAATAAAGAGTTTTAAAAAGGATTAAGAAATTGAAAACTATATTAATATCTTATTTAATCTAATTGATAGTAGGGATAAGGCTTACTCAAGTATTTAATTAGAAGGTGTTCTCAAATACCACCTAAAATTTTGTACTAAATCTGCAGATCAATGCTTCTGCAGAACTTTTAGTTAAATGAAAGAGGATGATGATGAGGAAACAAATTTAAATATACAAGTACAAGCTTATGGTGAAACTAACATAAAAACTAAAAACTGGTATTTCTTTTTAAGAAGTTTAATCTCAGATGCTTTAGAACGCAATCCGAAAAGCGCTAAACTTCACTTATTGCATGCCTATATTCTCTAAGGAAAATTATAAAATAGATTTAAATCTTTATTTGCTCTCATGTTTGCATGTAAATTTTCTTTCTATTGTAAAATAAAATAATGTATAATTAAAATATCTAATAGATGAATGTAAACCAAATCTTTAAGAAGAGTTTTCAATCTATAGGTATAAGCATATTATAGAAGAAGAAATGATAGAAAATGACAATAAGACATAGGAGAGTAAGGGAATCGAAGTTAATTCGATTGTTAATTTTCAGAATAAATTCGTTGTCTTCCTTAATTATATTGAAAGAGCTGTTATGCTTCATTTGGAGTTCTGGAGTAAGTTACTTGAAGAGACCCCTGATATTTAAAAAATTTTATCTCTTGGTTCTAAAATTACCAACACTGTTGATTAAGTTAATGTTTTATACACATAATTATAAGAAATTAATCAAAACCACATTAAATGCTTAGAAATATTTGGAAACTTTTTAAAGGAAATTGTTCATGACGATTAAGAAGGCATAAAAGTTATTGAAAAAGCAGAATATGTTAGTAAAAGTAACTAAGCAAATAAGTAATTTGTGGATTCTGATAAAATTAAATATGGCGAAAACTCAAACACTTGTATAATTACTGTTTCAGGTAATCTAAATTAAGTTGGACTAATTTCTAACACAAATAACGAAATTATGAGGTAACTTACATTATTATGAGCCAATAATCTTATTTTTCTTAATATAATTATTAAAATTAATAATTAATCAGGCTTCTTGGTTTTAAGAAAAATGAAATACTGGAGCAAAATGTAAATAGAATAATGCCAAAAGTTATAGGCGATTAACATGATAAATTCATGAGAAGATTCTTCGATACTTCATAATCTAATTTAATAGGGCATGAAAGGTTTATTTTCTGTCTGCACAAGAAGGGATATTTGATCCCCTGCACTATAATGATAAAAGTGCTACCTAATTTAGATAGTGGTATTCAAATTGTTGGATTCATCAAAGAAGTAGAAAATAATGTTTCAAAAGGTTAATATGACCATGAAAATGATATACATTATTTAATCTATAGGTAATTATTTAAATTTGTTGAAATTATAACATTTTTTAATTTTAATATTATCAAAATTAGAGAGGATTCTTACTAAATCTAAGGTATATCTGAATCCTGTTATACTAATTTTGGTATCCCCGCTTCTTTAATGTACGGAAATACATCAAACGCTCCTGAATTTACGATAGATTCTATTATTCCGGGTGTTGTTGACCCTAAAAATACTGATGATCTGAAATCTGTACAGGGAATTATTTTACCTATAGATACTACATACGTTTAATAAAATTTTTTAATTGAAGATGAATCTGATAGCATGATGGAAGAAGATTAATACGAAAATCTTTACTAAAATATCCCTTAAAAGAGCATAGATGAAAATTAAATTACTACAAACCCAAATTAAGCTCAAAAAATATAGCCATAAACACTTCCTCTCTAAACAAATCAAATTTAATTGATCAGTAAAAAGAAAGTTAAATATAGATCTGCAAATGTCAGAGTTTACTTGGTAGACGAAATGGATCTTGAAGATAATATTCGAATTAAGATAATTAAATTTATTGAAACAGATGTTTCTGCTGATTAGTAGGAAAATTAATAAGTTAGCTCTTAACTTGATAATTAAGGAGGTAGGAAAAGCGCTAGCGAAGCAGTTAAGAGGACTTAAAATAACAATTATGGAATATAGGTAAATTATCCACTTTATAAAATAGTGATATTAATTATTGAGTTATAAATTAGCATCAAGATACCAATAATTAAGAAGCAGTTGCAGAAGAAGATGGATCAAATATATCTGGAACCTCAGTAGCAGAGGATTTAAGACACCTTAAAGATTTTAAGTAAATGATCAGCGAGAAAACAGAACCTAAATCAATATTAGTGCTTAAAAGAACAGTATTTTTGCTCTTGATTATTCTGATAACTTTGGCTGTAGTTACTCTTGTGATGAAAGTTTAGTAAAAGTAAGATATCTTAGAAGGTATTGATGCTATAGATAACTCTACTACTTAAATTAATCTTATAGAATAAGTAAATTACTTTTCTAGACTTCTCTGGCTTATAGGAAAGTAATATTTCATTACAAAAAAATAAAAAAGTATAAATAATTGTTTTTTTATTATAAAGTAAAATATTAGACTAGACTTAGGCTTAAAATACAGAAGCTTAACTCAAATCAGATGTATTTAAAAAAATTTTTTAATAGCTTTCTAAATTTTTATTTATAAAACCAAGGTTGAGAATTATGTCCAAAGTTTGTAAGATACTGTATTTAGTGTAATTAGAAATGAAATAAAAATGTAGAATAGATAAAGTAATCCTTCGGAAGAACAATTATTGAATTTTACTGTACTTCAATAAACAGGAAAAGTTAATTAAGAAGATAAGTCTTTCTCAACTGCCATATTTTAATTTATTACAGGTGCCTCATCTTTAAAAAACTCCACTCTAGATGCTTTTATCGTAAATAATTAAATAAACCTCTTTTCATTTATATATACACTTTACTATAAAATGAGGAAATAATTCTATTTTTATACATTAATAGCCAAAACCTTTGACAAGCGGGTAGTATGTTTAATCAACCTAAATCTATTTCTACTTCGTTAGTGAAAATGGTCTATAAGTATTTAGGGAATCAGCTTTTAGCTAAGTTGAATCCTATTACAACTTTTACTAAGATCTTTCTTCAGGATACAATACTAAATTTTTGATCATAACTATTGTAGCAATCTTGATTTTAATTATAACTCAAATCATCTTAATCCCTATTGTATTTTCAGTTATTAAAACTAACAATAAAGTATTATCTCTTTTTGGATATATTCCTCAAGAGGAAATAAAAGAACTTACAAATAGATGTGAAATGTTCATATAAGAATTCCTATCTCTAGATGCTAATGAAGGTCACAATGAGGAAGATGAAATATATTAATAAAAAAAAGATCCAAAAAGGAATCTAGGTATCGAAGATATTGATTAAATTTAAACTGTTGAGAATGAAGGAAAATATGATGAAAGAAAAAATCCAGTTTCTTCAAAAATTAAATAGCAATCTGGAGGTGGAGAGATTTATGAGCTAAATGGTGAAGATAACTTAGATAATTCAATTTAGGTAGATAATCCTAATAACCTTTACCCTTCTAAATTTAATTAAAATGCTTCTAAAGTTGATTAAAATAGTAGCGTGGTCAGCCATCTAGTTGATCCTTCTAAAACTGATAGGCATAAATCCTCAGCACCTCACAATTAAACTCTTAAAAAATAAGAATAAAATGATAAGGAAGCTTAAGAGTTAGAGGATTATGAAAATATGAGAAGTGCTAAGCTTCTTAACTAAACTGATAATAATAAAAAATATGTTATAATAAAATTTTCATTGCTTGCTATTGTTTTTATAATTTTCTTTATAGTTAGATTCGTAGTTGAAAAAAACTACTTAAATACAATAGAACACCTCTATGACCATTAAAAGATCATCTCTCTTCGTCCTACTTATACACAGTAACTTTAAATTATCAATAAATAATTTTAAATTTAAAGAATAATTCGTTAACAGGTATACACTACTCTTTGCAATAGAGTAAATAGTAATGAAGTAGCCAATAAAATCAACTACCGAATCAGATCTAAGGTCTTATTATACTTAGCTCATTTATGATATTTAAAAGTAAATATCAAGCTCAGGATAATAAAGTTTTCCTTCTAAATTGAGTAGTTATCTCAATTAATATAATGCAACAGAGTATGGAGATATTTGTTCAGTTTCTGCTCAATCAAAACCTGAATGTGCAACAATATAAAATGGTAAGTTAATTTTATAATTCCTTCAAAATTCTCTTATTTTGATATTATCTGTAATATTTTTAGGTATCCTTTAGAAAGGTCTCTAGACTGCAATAGTTTCTTTCATTGAAGGTAAGTTTCACTCCAAATTATTTATTTATTCAAGTAAAACTTAATTAATTTCTTAAATAGGACTAAGAGATTATATTGTAGATTTTACTTCTAAATTAACATCCGATGATGCATAAAATCTAAAAATATAATAGAATTTTTTGAATAGTTAAAAATTCTTTTAATTTTAGAGAGCTTTAGAGTTTATGAAGCCATCTATGCTATCGACAAATGCTTTAATGATAAATAATTATTAAAGTTTATTAGACCAAACATAGGAAATAGAGATAATAATACTTTCAGTTTTCATAACTGTGATTGTCATTATTTTTATTCTTGTATGGATTCCTTACCTAAAGAGCTTAAGCAATAAAATTTGGAGAACAAAAGGAATGCTAAATATGATACCGATTGATGTTATAACGAAGCATGAATCATTGAAAAATGCATTCATTTCTGGAGATATCTTGAGAGCCGTTAAATGAATATTGATTATATAAATCAACAAATATAAAAAATTTATTTGTTGTGTATCAATTTAATATTGAGAAAATTGACTAGCTAACTAACTTAACTATATTTCTATTTTTCTTAAAATTACTTAAATTAATTTTCTGATTAACTCAATGTCTTTTGAAGAATTCCAATTTTTAATTATAAATAGGATATTTATATATTCCGAAAAGTAATTTATTAAATACAATAAATTTAAATGGTAGTATTAATGTTTGTTAATAGAATCTTTATTTTCAACAAATCAATATGAGATAAGTTAATTTAAAAGTTTCTCCTTAATTCAATTATAAAAAAATTACAAAACTTTATTTTAATTAGATTAAAGCTGATACTTTATAGATTTGATTAAGTAAATAGACTAGTTAAATATACTTTATAATAACGAAAGATGTTATCAGAATTTAGTAATCTCTAAGTTTATTAAGATAGTGAGGGAGAAATTAAAGAGACATTTTTCAATAAATTGTAAAAAAGACTGTTTCTTTTATTACACGAATCTTACTAAACACTCCCTATCTCTCCTTTAATATTTAGCATATTAAAGATATTAGAGAGCATTCAGCTCATTTATTTCTCCTTTCATCCAAGCTATAAATAGCTATGGGATAATTCAATTGTTCAACTAATTTAGAAAATGCTATCATATACATCCACAAATGTGATTGTAGAAAATTCGAGTGAGAGCGTAAATATTTATATTTTATAAATATTATTATTTTAAATCTTCTTGATTTTAAAACATTCAATAGACAAATGTTGGCATTAGCTATATAAGTTTAGGAATTTGCCTAATTATGATACTATTAATTATATATGGTTCATTTCTTACTCAAAATAAGAAGAGAATTAAATCTAGTCTTTACTAAAATCTTCTTAAGATGTTTGGATCTTATGGCTTATTGCTCAATACTATTCTATTTCTTCCATTGTATAATAGTTTCATTGGAATGATTATATGTGCCAATCCTAATTTTGTTTGTTATTAAGGAATACACTTACTTCACTTAATCTTTGCTTCAATAGGTTTAGTGATGCTTCTTTTTACATCCATTTTATTTGCCATATTCTAAATAGATTTAAATTTCTTTTCTAAACTTTGCTTCGCTTAACCTTTTAACACATTAAACTTCATCAATTTAGGTAGAACTATCACAATTATAATTAAATAATATAAAGATAAAATTTAAATAAGAAGACTTAGAAAGTTTATTAAAAAGTACTTCATAAATGGGAATCTAGTTTTCTGACTGAATTATTTAACATGTATCTTTTTATTTATTAATTTTTAAATTTTTAACAAAAATTAGGCATTAAAATATTACCACCTATAATAGTTTCGCTCGATAAATAATAAACTAAGGGAGAGATTTTAGTTATTGTTTTTTTAATCACACTGCTAATTTAATTGATTTTTAAATATTTTAACTGTGGTTACTACAATAAAACTGTTCATAATACTGATATAATTAGTTCATCCTTACTTCTTTGGGTAACAGTGTGTAGCTTTATTTGCCTTATTATAGGAAAGGATAATATTTCACTCTTATATGTGCTTATTACTCTACCAATTTTTATCTTTGTTATTCTTTATACCTTTAAGCTAAGATATCAGAATGTCATCACATCTAGTTTATCTTACACTAATTCTTCAAAAGAATTCTTTATTTTCTTGAGATTGCTTATCAATTTAATTAATGATAGTAAAAATGAATAATCAATTTTGGAATTAGAGGGTATTTTAAAATATCATTTAAAAATTTGTAAGAAGGGAATTGAGGAGTGTAGTTGTATGATAGTAGAAGAATATTCTATGCTTCAAGACGAAAAGGGAATTGAAGATGATGACCTTCCTTTGTAAAGAAGAAAAGCAAAATATGATAATGAAAAAAGAAAAAGATCAAGCTAAAAATCTTCTTCTCCATTAATAAAAAATAGAAAATCATTAGCTTTATAAATGAGTTCAATAATAGATAAAGAAAAGCCTTAGACTGCACAAGATGTTTTAGTGCTTACTTTAAATTTTCAAAACAGATGGTATTGCTTTCTGGCAAATCTTTTGGATTAAGCTATACTGGCATATCCTAAATGTCTAAATCTTTAGTTGTGTTATAGTTTTCTTCTTTCAGAGTAGTTAAATAACAAAATCTGTGCTTTGTATAGATCTTAGTTGGCTAATTTAAATGAGAGTGCTTCAATTCTTGATTCATTTTTTATCTTTAGATAAAAGAAGCTAATTGAAGATTAAATTAGTGAAAGTATGCATTAAACTTAAGGGGAAAATTAAGATCTTGCCATCAATAACTTCATTAATTTTAATAGAGATTTTGATTATTTTAAGAGTTATGTTATTAAATCAGTTAAATAATATAAAGAGTTTTGGAATGAGCTAGAAGACAACACTCCAGATATTTAAAAGTTATAAAAAATTAGTTAAATTATTGATGATATGAATGATTCCCTCTCAATAATGTTTAACGATCTTTAACATTAAAACTCAAATAACATTGATCTGTTATATCTTTATGGTTAATACCTCTAACATATATCAAACAATAGTGATAATAGTATGAAAGTTTTAGAGAAGGCAGAGCTAGTTTATAAATAGTAATAGAATACTACTAAAGTTTAATAAAAACAATGTAACTGGGATGATAATTCTAGAAGTATGATTATTATTGCTTCTGCAAGTTAAGAAAGTATGGGAGAGATAAGATATACTAATAATTAAGTTTAAAGGTATTAAATAAACTTAGCTTTTAAAATTAATAATTTAAATTTAAATAAATAGGATTTTAGGATATTCTAAATAAGAACTCATTAAAAGAAACCTTTCTGTGCTTATGCCTCCATTAATATCTAAAAAGCACACCGCTTTAATGGGAAGGTTTATTTAAACATCTTATTCTACATTCACTTAAATGGAAAGAATGTTACCAGCTATGAATAAATAAGGATTTGTAAAACCTTGCTCAATCATTATAAAAGTATTACCTGAGTTAATGGATGACCTTTAATTATCTGGCATATTTTCAGATATAGATTAAAAATCATATCATTAGGATAAACTAAAACATAAAATGTATTACCTTATTTATAGGTAAATCTATTTTAATATTTTTTTAAATAACACTACTTTTGAAATTTATTAAAGAATTGATACTTTAGAAATATGTGGAGTTTGCAATAACTCATTTTAGGATTTTGGAATATTCTCTAGAAATTAAAAAGCTAGTAGTATAGGAACAAGTTAACAACTAGATATAGATCTCATAATGCCTCAATTAAATGATCCACAAATCAACTTCTAATTGACACAATAAAAAGAAGAAGGTGTTGCAATAGAAATAGACTCGACAGAAATAAAAAATTTATCTTTTAATGATCTAGATGGAGATGAAGCAGATTTAAATACTTAAAATGTTAACACAAATAATATTTTTACTAACGAAGATTAATTTAGTTTATAGTATTATAATTAAAATACTGCTAGATCTCCTAAACAACAAGAGGAATGTCTTCTCAACTTAGATTAAATTAGCCCAAGAAAGAATTTATAAAAATATAGAAAAAGTTTTGTGAGATGTTACTTAGTAGAAGATTACTAAATAGATAGGGGTTGTATTCTAAGATTCATTAAGTTTCATGAAACTTATGATGAGAAAATAGATTAAAACGACAATTTTAATGAAAATAAAAATAGTTAGTCTGATATTTCTCAGAATAAAATTAGTTCTCAAAGAAAGATAAATTAGGTTTTATTTTTTTTATAAAAATAATTATTATAATAAATAAATATTTATTAATTTAGACTCAAAAGATAAACAAGAATATTGAACTTGATGAAGAGTAAAGTTAGTAATAAAATAATTCTAAAGAAGAAGATGATGAAGAAGAAAATGAAGAAAATAATGGGTTTAGCGAATTAATAAAATAAAAGAAATAGCCTAAGATAATAATATGGCTAAAAAGAATATTTATTATTTTTATTTTGGTGACAATTTCATTATCAAGTTATTAATTAGCCTTAGATCTTAAACATATAAGCAATGCTAATTTAGCAATTAATTCTATTAACTACGGATACCTAACTCCAAATTATATGAGTGAAATAACTTACTATGCAAGAATGCTTTGGCTTATGGCTAAGTAATTCATATTTTTCAAATTTAATAAATATCATATCTTAAATTTTTGTTTGGTTTAATAGTGGAATTAGAGGGCCAATTCCAGGATAAACAGCTAAGGAATTAGAGGATTTTTTTAGAGAAAATGTAATTTAATTATTTTTAATTTTTAAAATGAAAATCCTTCTAATAAATTTACAATACATTAATGATGGGTTTTTGTAAAATAAAATAATTTTTCTAAAGAAAGAATGTAATTTTATATTATAATTGAAAAATTCCATCTATTGATAATGTTAATTGGATGATAAAATAACCAAATTTTTTAATGTGGGTTTATTTTTAAGCACCAATTTACAATGATTTTAATTTGTTATAGCAATGAAAGTTATTATCATGATTACACAATTTTTGGTTAAAAGTTCTACTACCTCTTTGAATTCAGTCTGGCTACTTAGTTTAATACCAAGGTTTCTAAGCTAGTAATGATATTTTTAAGGTTTGTTTACTTAAAGGTTTTCCTACTTTTTGTAAAACTTATAAATTTCTTTCTTTTCCCAGCAAATACAAGCACTCCTTTTAAAAATATTGTTTTATTTCATCTAATCTTATTCTTTTTCTTGTTTTGGGGATTTTAAATTTAAAAATTTTTTAAATTGAATCTTACTTTTAAAATATCTACTATTAAAATACTTAAATTTTTTTAAAAGACCTTTAAATATTTTTATAAATATACTGATTATGTAAAATTAATTTATTATTCTTTTTCATAAATATTAAAATGTATCAATTCTAAATTATACTTCTACATTCAATTATTAAAATATTTGTTTTATTCAATAAATAATAGCTCAACTAGAATATCTAAAATCTTTAAGAAAATTAATTTTAAGTTATTTCATCGTCTTTATAAATGAATTAGCTAGCAGGAAGAGATGTGTTTTAAGGAAACTAAAACTATAGTATGGCTAACTTACTTTCAGATAATTCAGAATAATAGATTTAAGAGCAGTATGTAGACTCTATTTTTAAATTTATTACTTCTGCTTCAAATCTCGTCAATTCTACTCTTTCTTCTTTAAATGTAATTTTATAACAGTATTATGAAAAAATTAAATTTTTTGAAAAAAATTAAGGAAACAAAGGCATCTAATTCATTTATCGATCCTTCAAAAAAAAGCTTTTACTACGTTAGATAAAATGGAGTTTTTGAACTTATGCTTTAATCTTAAAGCAAGGCAGACATATTTTTTAAATATTACCTAGATATTAACTCCTAATAATATTCAATAAACTTATCGATTTTTATCATAAGATCATTAACTATCATTATATTCTTCTTTATAATAGTTTATGCAGGAGCTTAAGTGTAAAAAGGAAATGTATTTGTAGTTTCTCTTTTTAGTTACATTCCTATCCATGAATTAAAAAAAATATCTCGGGTTTGTGATGCATTTATACAAAGATTCGATTAATAAAATAATATAGAAGATAGTTTTTTAAAGTAAAATGAAAAGCAATAAGAGCAGACAAAATAATTGGATAACCTTCATATACTTTTAGGGTAAACAAATATAAGATCAAAAGAAGTAAGCCTTATTTAAGAATCTAATTTAAATTTATTGCATGGAAACTCGAAGTTATAAACATCAGCATTTAATACCCCAATGCATTTAGCAGCTCGTGAGAGCCCAAATATGACTTTTAATACTTAATTGATGCCATCTATTTCAACTAGAAGGAATGAAGATTATAATCTAAATGAAATGATTGAACTGAATTAAAAAATGTAAGATATAGATAAAAATGATCTCTAAAACATAAGTAATAAAGTAAAGAAGAAATAAGATAAAAATGGTTAGGAAGAAGTTTAAGAATTAGAAATTAACAGATTATCAAAATTCTTGAATTAAAAGACCGAAAAAAGTAAATTCTTAGTGTTCAAATAGATATTAATAACTGTGTTTCTTATTATGTATTTCTTCTGTTCTTACTATCTTGATGTCCTCTTTTAAACATACTCTGAAAATTCATTTACTCATTATAGGTAATCGATGCTAAGGCCATTCAATTTAAAGTAATTTATAATTTTTTTCTTTTTTGACATTCCTAAATTTATTATTTTTTATTTTTGGATAAAAAGGTAAATGAGATTAATGACTATTGAGGTGTTACTATTTGGAGAAATAATAAGCAAAGATAGAACCAATTTAATTTACTATTATGTAGAAGCATCTTATAATGATGAAAAAGATATACTCTCTAGCTTTTATTGGAGCTACCCACCTTAATTAGACGATTATAGATTTTAATATTTAAAAAAAGATTCTTATAATTTTTGTGCTTATATGAATATTACAGATGATGAAGTAGCTAATTGTGAGTTAGTTTTTAACGGTTAGATTTTTTTTAAACATTAAAATAAGAATATTATTAAAATTATTTTCCAAAAAAGGTGTAAATAAAAGAGGATTAAGGTCAGGGATAGTATCGTATATAGAAAGTAATTTTAATTTTATTTTATAATACTTTATTAAAGAATATTAATTTTATTAGCAACAAGAGATATATTCTTATCATTTAAAGATACAGATAAATCTTTTGAAGTAATAAATGGGATTTTATCAGATAACTTTTATAACTCTATTGAAGATTCATTGAAATATATTAAAATTTGCTCTGCAGAAAATAGTGTACTTCTGAAGAGTAGTTATCAAAATTATCTTGATGTATAAACCACTTATATGATAACCATTTTTATAGGTTGCATACTAATATTATTCTTCTCTGTTATTCTTTGTGTAAAACCTTTCTTGGACTCATTGAATAATCGTATTTGGAAAACGAAAGGAATGCTAAGCTTAATACCAACCCAGATAGTTTATTAATATCCTTAACTTAAATAAGCATTTCTTTAATCAAATATATTTTTTAAAAAGTAATGAAAAAATAAAATTAATTTACTAATTTAATCACATATAATTATTCTTTTGTAATATTCTACGTTAAAATTTATACACTCCTCTAAAGTAAAAATAATTTCTTGCAATAATATTTATTCTAACTTTTAGATTATTTTTTCCTTCTTTAAAAACCAAAAATTAACATGAGATGAAAAAAAATGTTAAATTTAATGATTAATTATTAAAATCTATCTATTTACAAAAAAGATATAAAATGTTGTTAAGAATATTTAAAATATTAAATTATCCCTTCATTCATTTATTTATTCATTCATTCACTCACTCATAGTCATTATATTAAGCTTTATAGATTCTTGCATCTGATTAAACTTTTTCTATAAAAATTTTTTTTTCCATATTATTTACATAAAAGAAAAAAATTAACAATTTTACCTTAAACTCTCTCATTAGATATAATGCTAGATGGGTGATTTGAAGAACCAAATTGGGCAGTTATTGCACTACCCACTTATCTATTTTATTACATGATTTCTGCCATTCTTTCATTTTTATTCTTATATTCTATTATAGATTTAATATCTTAATTACAATTATTTTCATTAATCAATTTACCATTATAATTCTTGTTTGTTAACATAAGATTGTTGCTTAAATCTTCTATTCTTTCACTATACTATTTCTCTTTAATCTAAAAAAATCAATTAATAATTAACTTATTTTCTAATTTATTATTTTACTGAAAATTAATCTATTTGATTAAGCAGAATTGAAATTTTTTTATCCTTTTCGTCAAGAAGGTTAGAGAAAAAGTCAATACAATTCTATTCATTAATAGATTCGGATTTATTAGTCAATTAGATGGTCTTTAATTGTTTACTAATTTCATCATTTATAATTCTTTCTCTATCAAGTTTTTTTTCTAATTCTTCAAATAAATCCTGCAACTCAATCAGCTTTCCAACACTCTCTTATTATTTTTCAAAATTTAATGATAAATAAATTATTTTTACTAATAAAAATGTTTACCTTTTTACTTAGTTTCATTAATCAAATCCTCCAATTCATCAATTCTGTTCTTAAGCTTTGAGATTATATTTCCTTAATTGGCTTTATTCGTAGATAAATCCATAACACTAACATCAAATAATACAGCAAATATTTCTAATTCTTATTTCATTTTTTCAATTTCTGAAATAAGGTCTTAAATTTAGGTATGAAGATTCTCATTTTCTATAGCAAGATTCTTTCTTTCTTCTTGCATTAAAGCTACTTGTTAGACTAAAAATTCTGCTGCTTCCCTTTACTTATCTTAGTGATCATCGTTATCTTCAAAAACCTAATTAAAAATTAAAATTAAATAAATATCTACTTATTTTATTGTATTTACTCTCATCAATTTGTTATTATATTCATTTATTTTTCTATCATTTTCTGAGTAGAGGGTTTACATAGTTTCTATTTGTCTACTTAATTGTAATTTAAGTCCTTTTATTTTATCATCTTTATCAGAATTTTCCTAAAGAAGTGAAGTCCATCTCTTAGAGCATTCATTGTTTCTATTCTCATATTCTAAAACCTTTAAAATGTGAAATTATTATCACTAAGCAAATAAATATAATATTCTTTAAAGGCTTTACTTATTTTTTGCAAGCTGCTAATTCTTTTGCTTGATGCTCAAGGAATAAACTCATATTATTTTATCTAATCGTTATAAATAATGAGATAATGATCTAAATTTATATTCAATAAATTACTAATGATCTCTTGTATTTTAGAAATATGTATTGATATTCTTTTTGAGCTATTAAATCTCAGCATCTTTTTAAGAAAGTACTTATCGAAGATTTTTAATTTCCACCTTTTCAATAAGACATTAATTGTAATATTTCGCATTTCTAGTTTAATTTTTTATTTACATTATTCTCTTATAGCTTTCTTGTCCAGTCTTATTCAGAGAGCTCTGCCAATTAAAAATTCTTTTATTTATTTTCTTCATTTGAAATATCAATCTATTTCTATAATTCTGACGAATAGAGCTACAAAGCTTTTTGCTTTGCTTTTAACTTATCATTCTCTTCTAATAAAGCATCATTTTCATTCCTTAAAAGTTTTATTTCATTTTCTAATCTAATATTTTACTCTTCTTTTTACAGAAGTTTATCATTTAAATCAATATTTTGATTATAAAGCTCCTATTTAACACCTTCTAACTTATCTTATCTTTGCTATCTCATATTATATGTATTTGGAGCCAAATTTCCTAATTGAGATGTCTCTTGCTAGGTCAGTTAATATGATTAATTTGCATGCTATACTGAACCAGTATTATTATTGCTATATGGAGATGTAACCTACATAGGAGAATAACCTCTTTTTTCTATTAATTTAAAATTTATAATAGGATTAGCTGCAATAAATTGTAATTATTGTAGAATAATATCCATCAATTCTAAAAAATATGACATACATTGTTAAGCTGGCTATTTTGAAAACGAGTTATCTCTAAATGAATAATCTACTACAGATATTTTGAAATCTTTATCCTTTCTGGGTTATTATTCATCGCGAACTATTGCTTACTCACCATAATTTAAATTCTTTTATTGAGGGATTTATTATGTATTCTTTGCTTGCATGAAAGTAAACTTATTTTAATCTAATATAAAAAGAATTCTTGAAAACTTTATCATTTTGAATATCAAAATAATATATTTATTATAATTCAAAATATATTTAACTATTTACCCTAGCCTATTTACAATACATCCTAATCAAAAATCTAAATAGCTTAACCATTTTTTAATTTTTAATCATTTAAATAAGTTCCATTTAAAGATTCTAAATCCTTTAAATATGCATTGTTTCTGTCATCAAACTCTATTAAACAATGCTCTTTTGATGCACTACTATGCTAATGTTATTAAATAATTTTTTAAAAAATTCTAAAAACAGAAATGATAATATTAGTATTACTTTAACAACAACATGACAAGAATTAGCTCTTCCAAATATATTAATTTTCTTATTCAGCTAAAAGGTTTATCCGTTCGCTTGCTTAAGGATACCAAAAACATTCATTTTTACAGACAGTAAATTATATTAATTTATTTTGAAATCTCTACAATTAGGAATAATATTTATTTTGTTTTATTGTGAATAATATTTTCTCAATTAAATGAATGATTAATAAATAAGGAATGGTTAATTTTTCTATTAGATTCAGTTTGTTTCATAAAATTAAACGAATATCTTACATTATTTTGAAAAATCTACAGACAATATCTTTTCAATCAAAAAATATTTATTTATTTGAAGAGATTTGATATATTTTTAAAAATTAAACATTTTATTTAAATAATTATATTTATGATTCATAAACTCTTAATAGTTAGAGTAAAAGTATAAAATATTTTATAAAAAGATAAATAGTTATGCTTACTTCATTTTTACTTTACTTATTCATCTATTTTTTAATTCTAAATATGTAAATTAGTTAGATGAAAATGTTTTTATCAAAGCCAATAAAACGCAATTACTAAAATTTACAGCAATAAAGGGTAATGATTTAGCTAGCTAATATTCCATTTTTAAATAATAGTTATTTTCTTATCTCAGTAGCAAATTTTTTTAACTAAAAAGGTAAATCTAATAAATTTAAGTAAGCATTAAAAAATTTAATAAATAAAAGAATTGTTGTTTGTATTTCATAATTTTTCACGAAAGAATTATATACTAAGAGTATCAATACAGAATTATTTTTGTTGAGATTCAAGTAATTCATAACATATAATATTTAAAGGATTAAAGACATTGAATACTACTTATTAGGTTACACAACATAATTGAAAATTTAATTCTCAAATGAATTGATTATTTTAGATTCAATAATAAAATGTATATATTAACAATAATATTCTTTTTAATAAATTTATTTTAAAAATTTTTTTTTCGATTATTGAATTCTCGAATGTATAAAAATCTCTGCTTATTTCAAGGCCTGAAATTTATAATTTGATTTCAATATTGTTCTTAAGGTATTTACTGGATATACTTCTTGGGTATTATAATAAGTAAATAAATTATCAGAAAAACCAATTTAGAAATAATAAATGGAAAAATAATTTATTTAATCACAAGTTACAAGTTGAATATATTTGGAAATATATGAAGTAAGTATAATTATAAAGTTAGAAACTGATTTAAGTATGAAAAATAGATTATAACATCAATCAGATCCTTTTCAAAGTTTAATATGTTGACTAATTAATATTATTTTTAATTTAAGAAGCAAAGTAAAGTACTATTAAAGTTATTGTAAGTAAGAAAGGAATCAAAAATTGCTATAGCAGGACTATTATTAGATTGAGTAGAAATCAAGCCTCAAATCTGAAAAGCAAATTATATTAATAATTGATTTTCCTCCTTTATGAAAACTTAAAATATAATATACAAAAGCTCAAATCAAAGAATTTTTTATTACTAATTATTAATCTTGGGAATTACCATAGTAAATATAATTAATACATGCTTGTTTTCAGTTTTTTTGAATGAATATGATACAGGATAACATTTTTATTATAAATTAAAATTGAGCGAAGAAAAAAAAGGTGGATTGACTCTTTATATATTTCATAAGTACTAGATGAATGATAATTAAAAGGGAAAAGACTTTTGAATTGAAATAATGAATGATCAAAGCCAACTTAACAGAGCAGTTGATTAACAATAAACAGAAAAAATACAATCTTCCAAAAAAAATAAATAAAAACCCCATAAATAAGTAAAAAGACTAACATCAATCCTGAAATAACATTTTAAGAAAAAAAATTATCTCTTTTTGATTGAATTGCATTCAAAAGTATAGAAGTTTAGGTTTAGCTTTCACATAATTAATTGGCGTAAAAGCTAAGAAGTAATAAAGAAAGAAAGAAAATTAAGAACATAAAATATCTTCTCCATCATTAATAAAATTAATACTTGATACATTTATTGTTGAGATAAAAATTCATATTACTTAAGTGAAATATCACCCAACTAGAATATTTTAACACTAGATTTCTTAGACAACCCAATCATTTTAAAACAGATTATATAGATAAGGTTATAATAGTGCACTTGCATCAACTAGAGAATTCAACTAAATTAAAGAAAAAAATTAGCTCTTATTCGTTACTCAATCATAAGCATTAAACTAGCCCATTAAAACATAGCATCCCATCTTGAAAAGAAATGAATTCGCCTGGTTTTTAAAGTTAGATATCTCCAAATATTCGTAATTTCAAGGAGCTCTATCACTTCAAATATCAAGAGAAACAGTTATAGTCATAAACGAATCAATAACCCCTATCAAACTTATAAAGTAGCTAGCTGATGGTAATACTCTTAAAACTTTACTGCATGAATGAATTAAATTGCAATCATATTTTGTTTCTTACTCATTATTATTAATAAAAACAGTCTCCTACATCTTCAATAAGTTAGAATTCCAAAGAGTCAATGCTTCATACCAGCTAAATAGCTAACACTAGCAGTCCAACTACAATAAAATTCCCCTCGTTTTCTACTTCTCAAAAACAAAAATTATTCCTAAGCAGTACTAATGTGATCCCAAAAAAAGTATAAGCAAAGGTAAAATGACTAAATCATTTAATAAAATGACTACAAATCTATTTGATTGTTAATGTATTTATTATCTTTCTAAAACTTAAATATTAAAATCGGGTCAATATATATTCCTCATCTACATTTATCTAAAACTAGAAAAACAACGAAATCAAAATAACCAAATGGAAACATATATAATTAATCTTATTTTCAATCAATAATTAGGCAAAGATGATATAGTTGAACTTATAAAATGCTTCTTAAAATCAGACTTAAGTGCACTAATCAGCAAGAAATGTTGACAGCACAAATAACTCGCACTCTAGCCAAATTAATATTCATCAAAATTCATCAATATAAAACTCATCCATTCAATAGTATGGCAATTCTGTAAACGTTTCGCGCCACCAATCTTTTTAACAAGGTATACCTTCTCCTTAGAACATCTAAAGTCAAGGATTTCTTTCTAAACAATCTTCGCAATAAAATATGAGCTAATCACAATTATAGCATCAGGCTGTATTATCTGCAACTCGTAGTCGAGGCTCTGCAGGTAGTTTTGCTGGGGTCTTCAATAATGGAAACGAAAATTCCTAAAATAGTGATTAGAAGAAGTATGAATAGTATTAACTCCTATAAAAATACAAAGGCACTCCATTCCTGAATTACATATAGCTTAGCTCAGCCAATTCTCCTCATATGCAATAATCTTAAAATTTTGCTATGATAAAGGAGATTTAATAAAACTATTAATAATCTATTGGACATAGCAGAAATTCATCATAAAATAACCTTTAATAAACACCTTAGTATGAGAAAAATGAGAAAAAATAAAGTTTTAGACTAGAAAATAAAAGTTCAATTATGAGTCCCACAAACCATAGTTAAGTGTAAAACTCAATAACTACCTCAACCCACTACGATAGTTCAAAAATTATGGAGAGCACTATGACACGTTGGTCACGTAATAAACATTTATAATAAAAGATTAGTTAGAATTTAAACAAAAAAATTTAAAAAGAGAGATAGATAATCTTTTACTTTTATAAATTTTAATTATAGAAAATTTAAAAAGCATCTTTTACTTAGAATTTTGTTTTTATTTAATTATTAAAATCTACAATTAAATGTTTACAACAAGATAGATTGATAGATAATTTTAATTTTATAAGCATTGAAGCTATATAATCTTTTATTTTAATTAATAATAGATGCTTCTATGAGTAGAAATGCCTTCAATTATTAGTATGTAATTGGTAAAGGAGGATTTGGAAAAGTAAAACAAATTATTTAACAATTATTTTAAAGCAACTAACGATTAATATGTATTAATCTATTAGGTATGGAGAGTTGAGTTTAAAAAGAATTAAAAGCCTTTTGCTATGAAAGAAATGTCAAAATCAAAGTATTTTATTATGCATAGTATTTGATTAACTAAATAACTTTAAATAAATGAAATAGAATTATCACTAAGAGAAGTGTGAACTCTGTAATGAGCGAAAGACATCTCCTCAGCTAACTCAAGCATCCGTATTATTCTTTTTTGGTTTAATGGTTTAAAAATAACTTTATTTCCATATAATTTTAAAGATTCTTAGTAAATATGAACTTTGCTTTCTAAGATAGAGATAATCTATACTTAGTTATGGATCTTGTTAGTGGCGGTGATTTAAGATTCCATATTGGGCGTCAAAGGAGATTTAAAGAAAATCAAACAAGTAATATCTCCATTTTTTTATTAAATATAGCTTTAAATATTATAATTTAAAATAAGGATTCTTTATCGCTTGTATAGTCATTGCATTAGAATATTTGCACGGAAAGAACGTAATTCATAGAGATATTAAACCTGAAAATCTCGTTTTAGATACTGATGGATATGTCAAAGTTACTGATTTAGGTGTAGCTCGTGTTTGGAAACCTGAGAATTCATAGGATACTTCAGGTACTCCTGGATATATGGCACCTGAAGTAATGTGCAGATAAAATCATGGAATAGCTGTTGATTATTTTGCTGTTGGTGTTATTGCCTACGAGTTTATGATGGGACGCGTAATATTTTTAAAATTATGATGTAATTAGATAGAAAATATAATCTGTTTATTAAATTATAATAGAGACCCTATCTTGGAAGAAATAGAAAGGAGATAAGAGATCAAATTTTATCTAAGCAAGTATAGATCAAGAAGCACGAAATTCCTGATGGATGGTCAATTGAAGCTGCTGATTTTATTAACAGGGTAAATCAATAAATTAACTATATTGTTTAAAGTTTCTCAAAATGCTTATTTATTTAAAAAGATGATATAAAGAAAACCTATGAATCGTTTAGGAGTCAATGGACCTGAAGAAGTTAAATCTCACCCTTGGTTAAAGAGCTTCCCTTGGGATAAGCTTTTAAATAGATAGTTGGATGCTCCTTTTATTCCTCAAGTAAGATTTATTGTTTAGTTTTTATTAGATACATTTTAAAATTTAAATTATATTAAATAAAGGCGATAGAAGATAACTATGATTATAGATAGTAAATTTCTGCAGATGGAGAAGATACAAATGAGGAACTAATTTAATAAAATGCAATTCTTCTCAGAAAGAATTCTGTTTAAAGTAAGCAATTTACATTTTCATTTGATTTTAATTTCAAATTTTAACAACGAGAGTAAATTAAAAATAAGAGGCGAAAATTTAAAAAATACTAATGATTTAATCATAACTTATAATCCAATCAATAAAATCAATCAGTTGATTTGGAATAAATTTCGTTGATCAAATTAATTTAATTATCCTTTCTAAATTTCAAAAATTGTAAAGTAGATAGAAATTAATTAAAAGTGACAAATGCATTTATTTTCATCAAAGATAGAAAATAAAATTTTATTTTTAATTATAAAAATAGATTTATTTGCAGGATATAATTACGACATTAATGACAACTAAAGGTAATAAAGTATGTCTCAAAGCATAGTTTAACAAAATCCCTAATAGACTGGAAGCACAAATAGTACTAATAATACAAATATTCCTTCTGATAGATCCTAATCTGCTTTAGCCAGTCATGCTTCACCCACTGGTTAATCATAAAGAAAGACACCAATTTAATATGCATGAATAGAAGAATGATATTGAAAATAGAACAAAGATATATTATTTGAATGATAAAATTAACCATCTAACTCTAATAATTATTACTCAAATGAAATATAAATTAATTTAACGAACTTGGAACCATAATAGTTACTTACTTCCTAACTAACTAAATAAATAAATAATTTAAATTACAAAAACTATGATTAAATCAAATAAGATTTTCCAACATATAACAAAAATAAATATTTAACAGTAGCAATTCTTTTATCACACAATAGATATAAGGTAGAATTACTTATTAGCAAACTAACAAGATTTATTACTCAAATTATCTTATTCTCGAGTGCTTAACTTAAAACTAACTTCAATAAGAAAGTAAAATAAAAATTACTCAAATGATATTCTAAAAAATTATCAATATTTATCAAATTATAATATAAATCTATAATATTTTTCTTACCTAATATAATTTTATGCTTACCTACCTACTTATCTTACCTACCTACCTACTTATCTTACCTATCTACCTATAAATACTTAATTCAACATAAAATCTAAAATATAGTATTGTTTAATTACATAATTTATTCTAACTGTACAGCCAATAGATCAATTAAATATTATCAAATCAATTTCAATTCTAATTAATTATATTATTATTATTATTATCATTTAGAAGTATATTATTTATAGAGGAGACATCCTATTTAATCTTATTTGATTAAATGTAATAAGACAAACAAATTCATATTTTATTTAGCCCATGCAACATTTTTTTTAGATAGTCTCCTCAATTTTTGAATTTTTTTCTAATGACCTTAATAAATTAACACCATAAGATAATTTTCAATTTTGATTTCTTTATTACTCTTCTCTAATAGTTTTTGGAGCAGAATATTTAAAAACAACCTCTTCCATTAATAGTAAAAGTATAGGAATGTCCAGTATTATTTATATATATTGACTCCTATCTCTAGGTGATTTCTCATTTTTATTAAAAAGGAAATTCAATTCCTAAATTAATTTAGCTGCAACCATCTTAAGGTATATTTTAGATTATTTTCCCCTATTAATTTTCCATTGTTTTAGATAATGATTAATTGGGTTGAAAGTAAATATTTGATTTCTAATCGTTTCTGTTTAATGATTTAGAAAAAGCATATGAAAGAATATATTTGTAAGATTAAAAATTAAAAAGTATTCTTCTAAATGGCATATCGATGATTATTATTGATCTATTTATTTTTTGTATTATTTATTTATATCTCTTTTATTTCTTATTTTAATTATTTATATAATTTAATTTATTTGTTATTTACTTTTTATTTATTTATCTATTTAATTTTTATTTTTAAGTATTAATTTTATTATTTTTCTTCTTTTTAATTTTTAATAATGTCTAATCTGTTTCATCTATGCAATCCTCAATCTCGAACGAACTATAAGTGCTTGATTCTCTCTTTTTTAAAACAATACTTTTTATATATATTAATATAGGATATGAGGAAGAGAGGACAAGGTACTAGGTCTTGAAATATTCTTTTTCAGTTTAAAAATTTGAAAAATCTAATCATATTAATCTTTTTGGTATTAATTATACGAATTTCATGCTTTCGATCTGTAGGAATTAAGTATGGCGAGTTTAAAAACTTTAATAAGCATGAACATTAAAAACTAATTGGTGATTTTTTAAAAACTTAAAGAGAAACATGATAGATTTTTCTAATACTTTTAATATCATTTTCTAAACTGTTTTATATATTATTTCAAACATTTTCTCAAGCCCTTAATAGAGATTTATCTTTTTCCTCTATTTTTTCGGATTTGATTTTATTAAATATTAATTAATTATCAAAAAAACTTATCCTCTTTTTATTTTTAAATAATTACTATCTATTCCCCATGCTATCAAATTAATAAAAACAATTATTAGTTTTTTATGGTAATCAATTTAAAACCTTAATGTTGAATCCCATCTAATTTTTAAAATTTTTTGAATTTATTAAATATATATCTTTCATTATTAAAAAAATAACAATTATTAATCAAGAAAGATATTAAAGTAAAATAGGCCATCACACATAAAAATGGATAACGTAAAGAAAGTCAATAAGTTTATTATGAAGAATCCAGAAAATGCTGATTTCAATTAATATTGGTATTCTCCAAAGACAATTGAAATCTTTGTTTCTTAAGTTTTAAAACATGGAAAAACATGCGCTTTCCTTTCAACTCCCAGTATCTTCTACTCAATAACTGATGCTGAGTTTTTGAAATAATGTTATGTTTTTGAAGTATTAATTTTATAGATTTTCTGAGATATTTGAACTAACTTATTGGAATATTAAAATAGTATGATAGAAAATTTGAAAAAAACAACCCCAATTTTGTATTCTTTGATTTCCATAAGCCAGAAGACATCCCTGCTAAATATCATAATTTCTTTGATTTTATAGTAATAGATCCTCCTTTTATTACTCGTGATGTTTGGGAAAAGGTAAAAAATTAGATATTATTAACAAATTCAATAAAAAATAGATATACATTTATTTATTTCATAATTCTTAAAATAAATAATAAATAGTATGCTGAATCTGCTAAAATAATTGGTAAAAAAGATGAAAATAACAAATTTATTGCAAATGTTCTTGCCTCCTCTATTGATGAAAACGATAAAATGCTTGATGAATTACTTGGCTTAAAAAAAAGAGTTGCTCGTCCCCTTATCCCTAATTTAGTTTATTAATATTCTCTTTACTCTACATATGAAGATGAAGGTTTAAATTAAGTTAATGAAGAGATAGGATTTTGATATAATTATTAATTAATTAATCTACTTTTTTAATTAAATATTTTTATAGATATTATTAATTTATTCAAAAGATTGTGTTTATAATTACTTGATTAGAATTAAATTTATTTTTGTAAGTTTGATTAAATAATCTTTAGAATTCTATCTATCAATTAAAATTTAATTATTTCAAGGAAGATTATATTTCTTGTAAAAAATGTGTAATATTTACATAAAAATACTATTTAGTTTTTTAGTTGAATCACTAAGAGATCACCTTTTCATTTTAATTATTTAATTTATTCTTATTTCTAAAAATAAATTATCTTTTTTAACTAGAATGAGGAATTATATACCTCTTAATTTTGTTAAATAATATAAACATTCAATTTGATTAGTTTACTTATATTTTTTGAATTGATATGAAAAAACTGTTTATTCCTTTCTTAATTATTAATGGGATTGATTCATCAAAAATTAACAAATAATACCTTAGTAGAGTGAAATTAGTTTAAAGGTACTTTATCTATCAAGCAACTAAAATATTTGCATGTTAACTCCAAAAAAAATATTAGAAACTAAGTAAAAAATGAAGGTATCATGCTTAGTCTGTAATTAAGATAACTTTAGTGATCAATAATTGGCATTAATTTAAGATTAATTATCATTTTAGAAGCCATAAATAGGATTTGATTAAGGGATTTCTTAATCTTCAAGTAGGAATAAAAATAGCTTAGAAAAATAACTCTACAATAATATCCTCTGCACTTAATGTGAACAAAAATTTAATTCTAAAGAGAATCAGTTAAGCATTTTTAGGAAATTAATAGGCTTCTTCGAGGATTCTACTAGTTAAAGCATCAATGATAAAGAATACCATACTTAATAATCCAAATAAAATAATGATAATAAATTGAAAATAAAGGATTTAATTCGCCTTGTAATGCATATGTTGAATGAAATTACAGGACTTGCAAAGACGGTGCATAAATCAATTGATAAGATAAAGGATATTTATAATCCATAATCTATAGATAACCATAAAGAATATACTAGTAAATTATAAAGTTACATTTAGGAGCATCTAAAACTTGATGAGTATCTTCATTAATAAATTAATCAAAGCTCTCCTATACCAATAGATTAGTAAAACTAAGAATAAAATAACTTAATTAATTTTTAAGAAAGTGATGAAGATGAGGGAGAAGGAAAGGGAAAGTAATTCATCAATAGCTTCTCGATGGAATCTCCTTTCTCAAAATTACCAAAAAGAAAAATCAATTAATCTAAAGTAGACAATTAAGATGATTAAATAAACTCTGGATACATTAAAAATGATAAAATCACAAACTGTAATCGCATTATCAACAAAAATCTTTCTATAGAAGAAGCAAATTGCTTATCGATGGCTAACAATTCTAATGAATTATTTTCAAATGAACACAACAGTAAAAATAGATTTAATAAATCTATTGAATTAGGTGAATTAAATAAGGTTACAAGACCTAAATCTGGTAACAATCCTCCAAACATCCCTTAATTCTCTTCAAAAAGATATTAAGCCGTTAACAAATCAGTAGGAAATTAGTAATAACTTTAAAAATTAAAATCTAATAATGATCTTAACATTTCTATTTGCAGTAACAACGAATTCACTTCAAATAGCTTCTTCACTCCCTAAAATAATTCTATGATGCCTATCTTAGGAGTAAAAACGAGTTAATATTAAATTGTCAACATTAAGCAGTAATATTTAAATGAATGCAATACTATAAAGAATTCAGCATAATAAATTATTTTTGGAGATGGTCCAGCAAGTAGAAAATTATTAAATATAAAGTAATATCTTTAAAGAAAGAATTCTTAAAGTGATAATGAGAAGTAAAATACTCCTTTTTAGAGAGAAACCTGTCCTGAATAGTAGGAGGAAAAGTAGGAATAGTCACTAATAAGTTAACTTTAAAAAGCAAATTAAGTAAAAAGAGCTTTACTATAAAAAGAACAGAAGATTATAGAAAAAAAGAAAATAGAGTTTAATATGAATATGAATATTATAGGTTAGTAAGATAAACAAAATATTGAATAACCAATAGCCCTTTTAAATTAAAATAAATCAATCAATCATGTTAAATATGATAATAAAAACAATCTACCTTAAATTCCTTCTTCTACTTCTTCATCCTCTTAAAATTGTATAAACTCCACAAATTATATTTCTTAAACCTAAAAAACAAGATCTTATTAGGGCAGTGCCCTAGAGCTTGTTTAATTAACTGAAGGGGCCTCTTCTTCAATAAATATTACTTCTGTTTAAAATGAAAACCAAGTAAATACTGCATTAGACCTTTCTCATACAGATAGATTTATTAATTTACCACTTTAAGATTTTCCAGAAACACCAACTAATAAGTCAGAAATAGATTAATCTTTGATAAATTAGAAAAACTTTAATAAATAATTAAAAAAAGATGTAGAATAAGAATAAAAGTAAAGCTTCTAATAAATAAAATTGCAAGCACCTCTACCAAAAACTTTAAAATATAGAAAACCTAATTTATCTAAAAGTAAAAATAATATACAATCAGAGAGTTTGAATTATTAATAAAATGAGAGTTTGATGTAAGAAAATATAGATGATATTATAGGAGATGAAACAAATAAGAGTAAATTAAACTAAACTGTTAGGTTAGACTAATATTATAGTGCTGACAATAGCATTATTGGTGGCTTAAAAAGCTTAAATAATTCAGTAAACATTTCTAACTTAAATAAAACGATGTTGTAAGATAGTACTCTGTCTCAATCTACTTTATTCAATTCTAAAGCGTATACAACTACTCCTATCTAAGAGAAAATCATCATAAAAAGTCTTATGAAAAATGAATATGGAGATTCTTTTAAAAGTGGCTATCATAAGGGTAATTAATTCTTTATAAATTTAGTTAGAGAATATTAATTAATTTATATTTTTTTAATTTCATTTTAACATTTTTATTTTATAGAAAATACTGGACTTCTAAATGAAACAAAATATATTATAAGTGCTCGTTGGTGGAGAGAATGGATGGAGTTTGTGGGATTTAATGAAACCGTTCAGATTTAATAGGATTCATAAATATAAATAAGAAAGGATCGTCCAAAGAAGATAAAGAACAAATTCCTCCTGAAAGGGGAATAACTATACAGTTTTAAAAACACAAAAAATATTGAATTAAAAGATAATTTGTTAGAACATTATGATTATGAAGCCATTCCAAAATCAATATTTAGCTACTTAAAAATGTGGTACGGAGTAGACTATGAAATAATCAGATTCCTTAAATTCGACCCTTCCTAACCTTAAGAAAAATCTGTTTATCTCGATCTCTATCCTGGTAATGAATAAAAGGTTATTATTATTTTTTAATAATTATTTTAATTAAAATAGAAAAAACTTTAGCACATTCCTTACCAATTGGAATTAGAAAGCGTTAAAAAAATACTACACTAGGAGCTACTAATAGCTAAAATTTAAAGGATAAAAAGGAAGATCTGACAACATTCTTATATTCAAATAAATCACTACCATCAAAATACAGTAAACATGAAAAATTAAATATCACATAACCCAGCTGTGGTGCTGATCCTGCAATTAATAGCAAAGATTAAATTATAGAGGGAGATCAAAACAAATTAGATAATAAGAAGAAGAGAAAAAATTTTAGCTTAGATATAGATAAGATAAACATAACTTTGACTGAAGATAAAAAGAATAGTAATTCAAACTATGGTAAATTTATTTTATGAATAAAAATATTAATATTTTTAATTGTATAAATTAATAAAATCAAAGAAAATCATACAGAGAATACTCAAAGATCAATAGCAAAAGATAAATCTAAAGCTTGCAATATATTTTGATAATTAATGTTCATAATTAAAGATAATAAATTAGAAATATTATATAGAAAATTATATAAAAAAGAGTTTAATTCATTTCAATCTAAATCTTAAAAATAATAACTAGAAAGCAAGATAATTAAAATTATAATAAAATCCTATTTACTAAATAAAATTGTAGTAATTAAATATCATTGAGAAATAGTAAAGTAAGTAATTAAACAAATAATAAGCAAAAGATTAGTAGAACAGTATGTAACAGATAAGAGAGATAGACTAAGAAGTAAAACAATATATAACAAATGAATACTTAACTAAGAATCTTATATGTATAGTATTTAAACTGTAAATAGTAAATAGACAATCTATCTGCAAAGATATTATATAAAGTTGATTTAATTAATATTTATTTTTAAGTTAAAGTAAATTATCTTCTAATTATTTATTCATATTAAAATAGTATTATTGATAGAATTATATAAAAAATTTTTCTTACATTCTATGCTTTATTAATAGATAGTTAATATTTCTATTTATTAAACAATTTATCATTCTCATTTTTTCTTAGAAAAAAAATCTTTCATTGTTACTTTTTTCTAAGAGTTTGTTTGAGATTTTTGGCTCATTTACATATCCTTTCCATTTTAAAATTATAATTCATATTTATCCATTTTTTTATTATCCACTATCACTGTTTTAGATGGTATTTTATTTATTTCAACAATCCTTTAAAGATTTAAATCGTCAAGAGAATCAGGTTAATATGCATTTTACTTTTAAGATTTTTTAGCAAAAGGATTATTCAATTTTGTTACACTTTTTTCATTTTATTGTATTTAATCATTATCTTTACTTTCTTGTTATTCTGTGAGATTTGAACTTTATCTCCTTACTATTTTAGTAGTTACCCTTCCTCCGATTGAATCATCGTTTTATAAATATGACTAATAGTCATTCAAAAAGTTATTACATAAATTCTCAAGATAGGAAGTATAATCTGCAGTATTCTTTTTTTAGATCTAAAAATCTTCACTATATAAATAATTTTCACCAAATTTTACAAAGTTTTCTTCATTTTCATCATTTAAATTTTAATTATCAAAATCTATATCTCCAAATTCCGGATTATATGAATCTATTAATTAGTTAATTTCCTCTTC
The DNA here is from genome assembly GCA_000260095.1 of Tetrahymena borealis. Lineage (NCBI taxonomy): Eukaryota > Ciliophora > Oligohymenophorea > Hymenostomatida > Tetrahymenidae > Tetrahymena > Tetrahymena borealis. The sequence goes on from JH651315.1 coordinate 178,167, forward strand.
TTATTTCTTTTTCAACTCCTTTAATTATTATACTTCGGAGGGTTTTAATAACTTTTTTATTTATTCAGGATCTACTTGATGGTTTTCATAGTGAAATCTTTCATCGGAATGAGTTTACTAAACTGCATCTTATTAAGCTGTATACAGATAATTATTGGCAGGTTAAATAGTAAATTATTTTCTCTCATGTTTAGAATTAAAATAAGTTTTTATATCTATATCTACGAGCTCTCTCTTTTCTAATGTATAAATATGTCTCAAACCTTTACTTACTTCTTCAAATTAAGGTATTATTTCTCCAACTTGTCTCTCATCTTCTTGTGAAAAATCATCAGGTATAGGATTTAAAGGAATCAACCTTTTTGTATTTTAATCATAAACCCTTTAATGTTTAAAAATTACAGCAACCTTTTCAACAAAAATATCATAATTATGAGGAATCAATGGTTTCATTTTAGGATCTAATTTTAGCTTAGCGATTACATTTCTTAAAATTATTATAATAATTTATATTAATTTTTTAAATAAATGTTTAAATATTTACTAAAAATCAGAACATTTATAAAAAAGATCTATTGCTTTTTTAATTCCAATTCCTTAAATACTTGGGAAGTAGTCTGATCCTGCCATAATGCAAATATAAATTCTATTCATCTCACTCTATCCTAAGAAACACCTAAGAGATTCACTTTTTAATTTCTTTCTTTCCTCTAAAGATTCCTATTAAATAATGATAGCAATTATTTCTTCTTAATTTTTAGTATAATATATGCATAGTATAAGTAATAATAACTCCTTTAAATTGTTGTTTATAAAATAAATAAATAACTTTACTTACTGTATATTTAAGAAGATCAAAGTATTAACATGTAGAATCTAATTGTAGTTTGAAAATAATTTTAGGGCAGGAATAACAGATTAAGTCAGAATCTTCTGTAATAGCTAGGTCTACAATTGAAGATTTTACCATATATGCAACTTGAGAGTCTGCCTCATAAGGAGATATTAAATAGTCTATTTTATTAGCCCTTAACATATCTATGGTATCATAAATCATGTCTTTATTAACTCTCAAGCATCTTTAAAAATATTTAATGGCATCGCTCTATTTACCTATTTATATTTTATTATTTTTTAGATTAATAATTCCTTAAAGTATACTTACCTTATTCCATTAATTCATTAGCCTTCTAAAGATTTTTTTATTTAGTTTCTTCTCTCTTCTTTTATGTTAAATCTTTAGCTTTTAAGCTTCTTCCATCAAAAACTACTATAGGTTCTATACCACTCTATTTAACAATTCTAACTATACGCAATAAGTAAATCATATATTCTTTGGTTTATTCTCCTTTATTAAGTTAAAATGAATATCCATAACAACCTTTATATAAGAATGACATAGCATCAATAGCAGCCTTCTATCCTTTAAATTGGTTTAATGTAGTTTATTCCAATGCTGGTTTTATCAAATTCTATAAGCCTTAAATTCCCATCTAAAGTTAGTTAAGAGAGTAAATTTTACTATTTTCTATTATAAAATTATATTGATTTTTGAAAGATGAGTTAGATAGATAGTTAGTTAATTAGTTATTTGAACTTTTAATTTTTTGTGATTTTATTCAATTTTATTATATATATGTATCTTTAATTGTGCGCCAATAGTGCTAATATTTATCATTTGAACTTTTTACCGCAAATTATTATAATTTCTCAAAGATTTATTGAATTAATAATTCTACTAGAGAAACATATCCAAATAAGCAAACATATATTTTTTAAAATTTATTGCTAGGATTTAGAATGTTATTTCTAATAATATTTATTTGATTGGTTAATATTTATTGTTATCAAATTGCAAATTACCTCAAATTATTTTTATCTTTTAAAATCTATTTATTTATTTACTTTTTCATTGATTAACATTTAAGAAAGAAAGAAAGATGATTGATTCCTTTTTAATGAGTTAAAGTTTGATTATGGTAATATAAAATTTAATTTCATTATATTTTTGTAGCTAGAAAAATTCCAACACAATTAAATATTTAAGAAAAAGAAATTTAGTTGAATTGTTACATTATTTATCAAAAATATTTATAAATGTATCTCTTAAGGAATAGAGATTACAATAGTAATAGCTCTGAAATTTATTTATTTATTTTGTTGAGTTGATTGACCATTTAAATAAATGTAAGTAATCAATTTAAGATAAATAATATTATTCAGTTAGTGCTTACAAATAATAGATTGGCCAAAAGGATGAATGTGAGGTAAACATTTCTCAAAGATAGTTAATCAAATCAATCATATAAAATACACTGTAAAAAGAAAAAGTAAATTAATATTATTTTTGAAATCAAAAATAAAGTTATTTACACTAAATAATGATATTCTTATTACAATTTACTCTTTTAGCTTTAGTATCTAGTTTCGCAAAGCAAGTATAATGCTTCATTTATACATCAAACTACCATTAAGAAGTTTCTCTTCTAGAATATCTATTTAAAACTGCAATATCTATTCCTTACCAGCTATCGATGAATGCAAATAGAAATAGAACCATTAGTCTTTTATTTATTCTTTCAACCCAGTATATTGTAATATATGTAGACCAATTAATTGTTCATTCGAATTGGTTTATAAGGTACTTTATGTTTGAGGGATTCACTGTAGTCATCATGCCAATTTACATGCACTTTTCCCTCCATCTTGGCTCTCTTTATTATAAATAATACCTGAAAATATACTTAGGCTGTTATGTATTATCTTTCTACTTATTTTATTACACATCAATAGATTATCGAGGACCAATAGAATGTATTCTCTTTTTAGTCGTTTCAGTTTACTCATACTTGCACTCCCTCTACTTGGACTACTAAGAAAAGAAAGCTGATTATATTTATTATTATGATTAGGATTATAAAAATGAAAATATTTTAGCAGGAAAAAGACATACAAGAGCTCTTTCATTTGTTTAATATCCTTCTATAGATTTTTAGTAAAATATAAATTCTCGTAGCAGTAGCAGAAGAAATTAGCAGAATTAACATAATATCTAACTAAAGGATATAATTTATATAGGGAATTACAAAGGAAACCCTTCAGTAATCTAAGTATATGAAAAAAATATTTTCATAATAAAGCAAATTCTATTTAAGAGAAAAGTACTAACTAACTACATATCTGAGCAAATATTTTCACATATTCGCCATTAGATATAGAGCTTCTAATACGATAAACAAATGAGAGTTTTAATTATATACAGATCTATTTAGGAATAACAAGGATAGGTATTGGTTTATAGTCTTTCAAATATCTTAAAGCCTATTAGAATATTTACCATCACTCAAAATCTTTAAGAAGAGATAGATATTGATACAGAAAATAAACTATTTTATTATATTGATTCAAATAATAATCTGATTGAAACATCATATGTATCATCTTTATCTAATTCTTATAAGATTTCTGGAGGTTTTCTTCGCCATAAAGTAAGAGTTTTCAATTCTCCGTATTATAAAGTATTAGCTTGCTATAAATAAAATTCAACAAAAATGTATTTATCATCTCTTATTAATTAACCAGATAATGATAGAAATGAGATTTTTTTGCAAAAGATTAATGTTTACGTCCTCATCAAATAAATTTTTATTTATGAAGATAATATAGTAGTAGTTACAGATACCCTAACTTACTTATACAATCCATTAACACTTAAAATGCAATAAATTTTAAAAGATTTTCATAATTTCATCAAAATGAAAAAAACTGAGTGTAAATTAGTTATCGTTTAAACTGTAGAAACTGAAGATCAGTTTATTATAGATAATTTAAGAAATCCAAGAATTTAATATAGCTGTTAAAACGTTGTCAATCTTACATTTTTAGGAGATCCAAAATAAGAAAATACTCCTGTGGTACTTTTTCAGTAAAATGATAAACTTGAAATAGTTAAAAATATTTGGTCCTAGATGATAAAATAGAATTGCCTAAATAACCCGTTAGCGGAATAATTAAAAACGTGAATAAATATAATTATTTTAACAAAACAAATTAGAGTTTACTTAATGTTACTCAACTTGTATAATTAATTGTAAATTATTTATTTTCAAAGCAAGACTTTCAAAAAATACAAATAAATTAAAATCTAATAATTTTTGTTTAATCAAATTAAATTAGAATAGATTACTAAATCAAATAATAATTATTATTATTATAAACCCTATTTTTAGATCTAATATTTCATCACCATTCCTAACAATATTTGCAATATGTTTTTGCCTCAATTCATCCTTTTTTTATATCTACTAAATTCATTTAAAATGTCTCTTGAATTAGTTATTTTAATATTTGAAAGGAATTACTTTTGTTAGATAAAATTTGAACCAATACCTAAAATTTATCAAAGAGTTTGCTTTTTTTTTCTTCCAAAGTTTTAATTATATTAAACTAAAAGTATTTAAATTTTAATAAATTAATTTTGCTAAATATTTAAATTTAAATAATGCTTTGAAGTTAATAGATAAATAAATAATAGTTTACTTTTATATTTTTAAATTTTTAAAATAAATATTTAGAGCTAATGAAGTGAAATGAAGTATTATTATTACAATAAATTTACTATTTAAATCTATGAATACAGAAAAACTTTTCAGTTAATATTTTAAATTTTATCAAAATTAAATAGCCCGTACAACAAAAAGTTTTCTATAATCAAATATATAATAAATCATAAGAGAATTCCTTATTTTCATAGCTGTTCTAAAACCACAAATAATAGTAGTATAAATAATAGTAAGAGAAAGTTACAAATTACAAAGTTTAAAGTTAAAATTTAAATCTAAGAATAATAAATGAATAGAAATAATCGTAGCAACTCCCCATTCTCTTAGTAGCGTAGCGTCTAAGGAACAAGTAGAGATAAATCTCCTTCTCCTATGAAACCAAAAGAATTTTAGGAAAATTAATAATTAGATGATGAATTTGTTAATACTATGTTGGAGGTAGAATAAAAATACACTGTTCTAAACAAGCATGAAAGAATTCGTATTGAGTAATGGACTAAAAAGCTTTGCTCAGTTACAACAAATAAAGTGTGGAAGAAGAATCGTAATTTATATGCAAAGGAATTATTAGATATGGTTAATTTTTCTAAACTTAGAGAACCTTTTACTCGCATGCCTCCTGATGGTCCTCTACCAAAGTTCAATAGATATGACTTTGTAAATTAATTAATTATCTATAAGATTATGTAAACAAATATTTAAAAATATTTTAGGAGAAACCAAAAAAATCTGATAATCTTTAAACAAAAGAAGAAGGATCTTATATGAATACTGACTCAAGATAAAGATCTGTTAATTCTCAACATGTTCAATCATAAAACTATTTAAATAACCCCAGCAATAGTCTTCAATAAAGATCTTAGTCAAATCTCCATGCTAATAATTAGATAGCTTAAGTGAATACATAATAATTCCCTTAGTTTCAATAGTAGTAGTAGTAATAGCAGTATTAGTAATAGTAGTAATAGTAGTAATTGCAGTAGTAATAATAACATTAATATTATGGAACAGCTAGCTTTAACTATAATGAAGCAGATCATGTTAATATGTAGCACGTACAATTTTCAGATTAAGTTTAGAATTAAAACATGGGAATAGGTTATAATTAACCATAGAAAAGTGGGATTATATCTAGAGGTAGTCCTCGATCTTCAGATGAAGTAAAGAGAGCATCTCGTAGCAATTCTCAAAGTAAAAAAGCTGTTGAAGATAATAATATCATATAGTAATAAGCTGAAGAAATAAAGCATTTACATGTATAACTCTAGATTTCTGAATCTAAGTATATGGAGTCAGTTTCTAATTATTAAGAGGACATGAAAAACCTAGAATAATAGCATCAAAGATAAATAAGTGTAAATTCATTTTAACAAAATTAATCTTTAATTTTCATAGCAGACTTCATTTTTATTTGGAGTAAGCTAAGTAAATGAGTAGATATTAACAATAAAATAATTAAAATTCTTTTAAAAAATAATTAGGATATGCAATTAATTATCCAATAGTACAATTAACATTTAAATGAGAAAAATGAAGAGAATAATTAACTCTAAATGCAAGTAAAGAAGCTAAGAAATATTCTATCTAATATTGGAATATAAATGATTCATATAAAAGATTCTCTTCCATAGTAGCAATATCAATAAGTAAGTACATCTTAATTTAAATTATTAATAATTTAACTCATTATTAAATTAATTATTTTTAATTACCAATAGCTGGATGAAATTGTTCAGTAGCTTAGTGATTTAAATGTAGATAATAACATATCCAATAATATAAATACGAATAATTTAATTGCTAAATAGTAAAGTGATTTAAGTTTGAAATATAACTATTAAAATGATACTAATGAAAATTATGCAACTCCTCAATCTAATATTTTCAATGATGGAAATTCTTAACATTTAGCTTAGCCTCTAAACAATTCGGTTGTCAGTAAAAAATAAATGTCTCCAAATGTGAGAACTAAATTTACAAATTAAAATAATGAAAGCTCTTAAATTCTCAATTCCTTTAATAGTACGAGCCAATAGCCTATAAAATAACAAATTCCTTAGAATACTAATGATGGGGCTATTTCTAATAGAAGCAAAACTAGCATATTAAATAATAATCTATTGTCAAATTAAGTTAATAGTAATTTAAATAACATACAACAATCTTCTGCTCTAAATATTAATTCATCCAGAAGTAATAGTAGACCTAATGCTGCATTAAGTAATAAAAATTCTATAAATTCAACAAATAGATATTTCCCTAGTGTTAGTAGTTAACTCAGTAATAATAATAATTATTAAGGAATATAAAGAGATGTAATCGAAGAAGGTTATCAATCTAATCAGCCAATTTAATAGTAATAACAATAGTAACAACTGTAAGCTTAACCTTAATAATCTCCTGCTTCTAATATATCTGCAGCTGCAATTACTAATGGTACTTCATAAATTGCAGCTAATACTTCTAGTAGATACGAATAATAATCATAGAATTAGCCTAAAAATTCTAAATTAGTAGACCCTATGCCAATTTCTTTTAAAAATGAATAGGATACCTAAGAATTTTTAAACTATCTAGACAATTTCTAAAAGAGAACAGTAAAATTTAAATATTTCTTCCTTTTATTTATGATTTTAATCTTAATTTGTTATTATAGGAGAAACTTAAAAGTGAAACCTCGCAGTTTTTAAAGGTTAACGAGAAGTATACCCATCCAGTTAAGAAATGATAAGAGTGACATTAATTTGTATACATATAATATTATTTGTTTAAAAACATTATTTAGTTAAATTTATCCTGTATATTTATAAAAAATATTACTATATTTCTTCAAATTTAAAAAGCAGCTCTGCTTAAGGAGAGATTCATTTTAACATATTTATTGAACCTCCTTCAGATAAAAAATATATAAACAAATTTCCAAAAATACATTTGACAAACTGTGGTATATTTTATTTATTCCCTTATTTATGAAAAGTAAATATAATTTTAATACTACCTAGCAATATTTTTTAAAAATTAGACTTATATTGTCACTTAAATTAGAAGAAATATTGTATTTAACATGTATAATGATTTCATTATTATAATTTATTTTTTTATTTCATACAAATTTCTAGCCATTGGCTTTAATTATTATTCAATTCAATAATTCTGAAACGAAAACAAATTTTATGAATTATAATTGAATATTAGTATTATTAAAGATATTCACTTTTATTAACAATACCAATTATTAAGTTCAGTTATTAATTTTTGATATATATTTAATTTATAAATTGCATTATCATTGCACAATAAGAAGGAATTATACATAAGAATTTAGAATAAGGAGATAAATAATGGAATTTTAACTCAGCAACGATAGAATTATAGCATACCATAGAGGTAGGTAAGACTATGTTGATGCACCAGAAAATACTCTAAGATTCGCTTATGGTGATCGTAGATATGAAAAGATGACTAAAGATTTAGTTATTGAATCTGACATATTAAAATTAAAAACTCTTGAAGAAATAAACGAAGATTTTAGAAGAGCAGATTTTATCAATCTTGCTTTAATGAGTAGTGATATTCTTGCAGTTTTAATACAGCATTTGAGAGATAAGTCAGACTCTATTCGTGAACTTGCTTCAAGATCTATAGTAATTCTTTTAGATTAATTGATTAATAAAAAACTTTAAATATGAATTGCATAATTATAATGAAGAATGTGTGATAGTTTTTGAAGTTTTAAGGGTTTATTTTAAGAAGAAGGAACTATGAAAAAAAGTTACTGATAATATTTATAAACAAGGATTTATCTAAAAAATTAAATATTTAAAAAAGGTTTAAGTTTGCTCTTTGAAATATGGAAGAGAAAAGATAATTGAAAATGCATATATACATCATATCGCTGAGTTAATTGATGACTATTAGCCTTCAATTAGAACAAACTCTTATGATGCCATGAATAATCTTGCCCAATTTAGAGATGGAGCTGAGCATATTCTTATAGCTGAAAAACTTCCTTCCTTTGTCGATAAGTTAATTGAAGAAAAGGTTGAGAGTATTTTAATAAAGGTTCTCTAGTTAATTAAGAAAATATTAGAAGGTGAAGATGCAACCAATCAAATTTTAAAGACCCAATCAATAACAAGACTTACCAATTTATTAGAACACTAAAATTCATAGGTAAAATATTTATCTATAGAAAATTTACATATTATGATTCACATTTTAAATATAATATTATTTCAAATACTATAGATTAGAGAATTATCTGCTAAAAATTTGGCTTCGATTAGTTTCTTAGATTTGGGAAAAATTAAAGAAATTGATTTAAAGTGTGTACTTCCTCTTTGCAAAAGACTTGATGATGAAGTGAGCAGTGTAAGAGAAGCTGCATCAATCTGCTTAGCTTCATTAGCCTAAAGAAATGAAGCAAAACATGAAGTAAATATAAAAATGAAACTGTTTAAAACTCTTATAAACTTTAACTTATTTTTTAATAGATTCTTGATTATTCCTATTTTGCTAGAATTATGGAATTGTTAGATGACCCTTCTAAATAAACAAAACTCAATATAATTTAGCTTATTGCTTCTATAGCTGAGCATCCAGTAGGTCGTAAAAAAGCTAAAATTTGTTTAGAAAAGCTATAAACTTTAATGATTGATCCATTAAATGAATTTCTAGCTCCATATATAAAAGGGACCATAGATGTTATTACTTGGATACCTTGATTTTATAAAATTTTATGCATTTATATTACATCACATTTAATTTGTTGATTTGCAAATTTATAAAAATATAATAAATACTCTATAATGATTAGAATTTTTGATAAAATATTCATCATTTTTAAAAATATATTAAAATAATAATATATTTATGCTTCTGCTGCTTAAAGGGAACGAAGTAATTCGATTACAAATTTTATCAATATGTTAATCTTAATCTATTAAAGTATATTCTTAAAAATATTTTATTTATTTAAATATTATATGAAAAATTTGAGAAAAATAATTATTTATATTTATTCAACTTTTATTAATCATTAGTGCATAAATAAGCCAATTAAATAGACTTTTTAATTAACTAAATAAGAATTAAAGTATAAGGTTAGTGTAAATAAAGTAATAATATTTGTGATTAATCCATAGTCGTTTATTCGATATTATTATTATAGTAATTCTCTTTCAACTAAATTGAAGAATAAAAATAAATTTAAAGAATATTTGAAAATAATTTACTAACTTACTTACTTACTTTAAAAAATTGTTGTTATTTTTAAATATAATTGATTTCCTTTATAAAATAAGAGAGCGATTGATTTAATTAAGATTTCAGATTAATATCAAAATCATATTTTTATATTTATTCAATTTAATAAATACTGCTTGCTCATTCAAGTAATTTCTTTAATAAATGTCAATTTACTTTGAAAATCAGTAACTTTTTAAAGCTTACAGATTGCGTTAGCCTCACTATTTCGAAATAAAAAAAAGTATTTAGTTTTGAAATAAAAAGGAATTAATTAGAAATAATCCCAAAAATAAAAATGACAGAAGAAGAATTATTTAAATTTTAATTGGAAATAAAACTAGTAATACTAATGAGGGTTAAAAAAAAGCTAAAATTAAAAGAAAAGTTGAAATGAGTTAACTTAGAGATTTGGAAAAATAAAAGAGAAAATAAATCTATTGATTTAAAAGGGTGGTTAAACAGAATCACAATAAGAAGCCAGTTGATCAACACTAAGGAAAAAGCTAAGAATAAATATTAATTGCCACATAATATTTGTAAACTTTATTTATACTTGTGGGTTTTAAGCGAATCAATTAATTAATCAATTAAAAGGAAAAAAAGCAGACATTAGGAAAATCAAAGAAAAAAAAGCTAATCATAAGTATAATCTTTATTAATAATATAAAAAGATTAAGTAATTTTTAATCACTGGAGATAATAATCTTTACAGAAAGCTTATATAGTGTACTGATTCTGACAGATATCAAATAGACAATCAAGCTCAACAACCCTTAGGATAAATATTAAATGATATAAGGAGTAGAGAGAAAAAATCTTTAAAACAAAAAAAATTGTGTTGCCTTTTTGTTTATAGGGTCAGGTCAAAATTTTGAAATTGATTATGATAAATAATATCTAATCGATTAGGGTGTTTCATTTCAACTTTCTTAAAAAGGAATGGACCAAATATAATTAATTCGCGAGGACAGAGACTTATTACGATCACATGCAAAAAATCTCTAATAAAAATGTGAAGCAGTTTCGTTTGATAGTATTGTTTCTAAATAATTCCTCTTAAAAAAGAGTCAAGTTATTCAATTTATATAGGAAAAACTACAAAAGTATTAAAACTATAATGAAATAAATATTCACTTTGATGGCCCAAGTATAAAATATACTGGTGATTGGGTTTTTAAGGATAATAATATCTTAAAATAAGAAGAGTTACTTCATTTAATAGTAGCTTCACAATATAGAAACAACTTAATCATAGTTTCAAACTCCAATTTCAGCAGCTAGTTATTAGAATAGTATAACAAAGCTAGCTTGGATAATTATGTTTGCCATTTTAGTACGTTTTTGTTCATATCTACCTGTCTAAGAGAATAATAATTCCATTCATTCTATTAATTTTATAACTACTAGTGTAGAGACTGTTGCTTTGTAAAATAATTAGAGAACTCTCATTCCAATAATGACATGAAAAAAATTTAACTTGATTCAATTGATCTCTCCTCTCTTGTTTCGCCTTTCAATAATTTATTAAATTACAATAATAATCATCTAAATATTTAAAACTAATGTCCCTCCCATAGATATAGTTTTAATGATGTTTCTACTTAGATAAATACTGCTAGAAACTTATAAAATTAATCCAATATTTAAATTTCTGATACGAATGAAGAGAAGAAATTAGATGAAAAAATAGAAAATCCAAACTAAACTAAAAAATTATCTATTTTAACCCCTCGTGTTAATTAAAATGCCCGCAGCTCCTTAGAAATTAAATCTCAAGATGTTTCTTATGAATTTCTTAGTACTAATCACACTTTTAACAATAATAATCAAAGTTTTAAAGTACCTTCTAGTGAATAGATAAAATACTTCTTCAGCTAAACCTAAGCTATTAAGCAAAATGAATATTGAGGAAAATTGGGAATTAATTAATATTTGCAGAACAAATATTTGATGAATTTACAGAATTACTCAACTATCAATAAATTATTAGAAATTTATCCTAATAAATTAAAAAAAAGGGGTTACAGAGATAAATTTGTGATATAAATTAAAACAGAACACCAAAGAAAAATTAGGAAATTTTTTCTAAAATTGAAAATAGTTAACTTTCGATCTATCTATCTAGCTATAATATAATTAAAAACTAAATATAAATTTAAATGTATATATCAACAAATCCTTAATTTAATAAATGAAGATATCATAAAGTATTCTTATACTTGTTCTTACTTACTTACTAACTTTTCTACTGCTTATGTTAGTTACATTAGTATTTTATTATTTACTTATCATAATTAAATATTTCTTTCATCTCTAATAATCTATTACTTTACAAAATAGCTTTCTAAATAATGTAAACTATATTCAATTTTTATTAATAGCTTCAATTTTTATACTTATTAATACACAATCAATTTAGATTTTATTGATTGTAAAGATATAACTAAAGAAGCTAATAATCTGTAACTATCATAACTGTATTAATACCAAATTAACTATAATACTGTGTAAAATAAAATTGAATACTTAATATTATTATTTCATTTATGCAAATGAAATCTACTTTTACTAAATTATATTTATGAATGTAAAAATAGATTTGAAATCAATCTTTTATTTATAAAATTTATCAAATTTATTTCATTTATTTTTCCATTTTTTTTGTTGGATAATCATATTCTTTTAAAAAAAGTTTGTAGATACTGCTATTTTTCTTTACTTTTTTAAAATAATGTTATTTGGTATGAAATTTCATTCTAAATCAATCTAAAAATACAGAAAATAACAGTAGTTTTCCTAATAGGTAATAGATAAATCAATTCTATTTTAAGGTAAAATAAATATTATTTTCTAATTTAAATTGACTAGACATAACAAAAAAAGAAAGAATTACTACTAGCTAAAATATTCAGAATGGAATGATTTAAAACTTAAGATAGGAGATTAATTTCAAAGAATCAAAAATAAAATAAATAGATAGGAGTAAATTAACATATATATAATAATTTGGAATTACTTTTCTTAATTTCTTAAGTTGTTTTCATAAATAGTAAGTTGTATATTCTGGTTCATAAATGTAGAAAGAGTTATCGTTTGAGTTGCTAAGTAATTTTTAATGTTTTAATTCTCTAATTCTTTAATTAAGAATTTTATGGACTTAAAATTTAGAAGGTATATCATATTTTTATTCTATTTTAGATCTGAGATCTACCCAGTTGGAGATGAAAGATGGAGAAAATTTAAATGGATGTTTTTCTCTCTATTCTTTAGCAGAATTCCTATGTAGTCGACTTCTACTTTATATTTTTTAAGGTAAGTCAACCTTCTTTTATATTCTAAGTTACTTACCAATTTTATCAAGATTCTCAAGAATCCTTTTCTCAATGTCAAATTTATCAAATTCTTTTTTAGTAAAATTCATTGAAATATCTTTAAAACTTTATCCCTTAATAACAGGTGATTCTTTGTTAGGTACTAATAAGTTGCTTTGGGAAGTTTAGCTTTTTGTTTTCATTAAACTTTAAGTTATTTTTGGTGGAGATTAACTTGTATCTAAATCTGGTAATGAATGGTCTACATTTTAATTTCTCTCTAGATAATCGAGGCTTGATCTATGATTTCTTTTAATCTCTTTTTCTTATGTAAATTGATTAGGTTGTTTTCTTGATAGAACTTTAGATTCTAGAGTATCCAAAGGAAATTCTTTAGGGTTGATAATCTCATCGTATACATTTTCTGGTACTAAACTATTTTTATTTGCTCTTATATTTGATATATCTAAAAGATTATTATTGAGTTTATTTTCTAACATATTTATTTTATCTAGATTTTGAGCATGAGACGTATCTATAAGCTCTGACATTCTTAAATTGGGTTTATTTATTTCGTCTTAAGCAACTTCGGTAACTAAATCTTCTTCCTTAGTAATTTTTATTTGAAAACTAATTTTAGAACTCTTATTATCCTTAGAAGTGTTTCTATTAAAAATTAAATCAGTATTAACACCTTAAGAGCTATTAAGTAGAATTTATGGGGCATCTTTTGAAAGCAATCCAGCAGCTAAGATCAAACTTTTACGCCTTATATTTAATTCAGAACCCTATTCACTTTCTTATATTGGATTTAATACATTACTATCTCTTTATACATGATTTTCTTCATAGGTATTTAAAATATATTTTTAAGGAGGTGGACTTCCGCTTCTAATACCTTCATTTAATTTGATAACATTAACAGGTTTACCAGAAGATATCTTGAAGAGCTTGTTTACATCTTTAGAATCTTCAATTTAATCTTTTTTCCCTCTCTCAATTTCTGTCTAGTCTTAAATAATATAATCTGATGCGTTTCTTTACATTATTTTAGAAACTTCTCTTTCTCTTAAAACGATATCTGAGTTTCTTTGCAATCTATTAAAAAGAGGAACTTTAAGATTATTCTGATCTAACGTAGTAAAAGAATTCATAGAAAATACATTTTTTGTCTTTTCAGCTCTTTCAATTGCTTAATCTACAACATTATTAATATCCTATGCATTGAATCCTTTTTTCATACCAGGTACTAATAAATTTTATGTTTACTCTTTCTTCTCTGTAGTTTTAGTTTTCTTCCTTATCTTTTCAAGCAGTTCAACCAATTAAATATCAGCTTACTTCATAGTCATGAATTTACTAGTGCCTTCTTTCTAATTTTTATTACTTTTTGTTGATGTAGGTATTTAAAATTCATCTGTTCCTACTTTTTAATCTACCTTATTACCTTTAGGAATGATATTCCCTTTTGTAGCATTATCTTCATGTAAACTGTTTTTTTCCCTAGTTTCTATTTACTACTAAGTATTAACAGCCATTTATTTCAACTGAGATTCCCTTTATTTCAACTACTCCACTCTTTAAGTTAATCCCTTTCTACCACTAAAAGGTCTATTACTTATAGTAGCTGCTGTAGTTGTTAAAGCAACGGTGGGGGTGAAATTATCTATTAATTAAGAATTAAAAAATAAATTAAGTTAGATATTTATCATTTCATTTTATTTGGAGTTATAGGTTATTATTTTTATTTAAGAAATTTCTTAATTATTTTAAATAAAACTCTATTAAATATGGTTAAATATGTTTGAATTAGAGGCTAACATTTTCAAATTTTTCAAAATTTATGTAATCATTATTTTTTCACCCATTGCTCTAACTAAACATATTGAATTTGAGCTGGAAAATAATTATCGTGATTTAAGCTATCTTTATTAAGTTGAAAGGTACATATTCTAAATAAAATTAAATGTAACTAAATATTATTTACTACTTAATTCGGCTGGCGAATCAATCTACAAAGATTTAAAATTATTAGAGTTGAGAATAGTTTAAGGAGAAGCATCCATCATTGATAATTTTAATCTGCTATTTTAGCTACTCGCACTTTGAATCCTACTCCCTTATTGCTATTTATCTAACTCCTTAATAGAATCTCCAGCTTAATGAGTAGATTGGCATCTGTTATTTGCTTCAACTTCTAATTCCCAAATTTTTTATAATTTTGCTTTGAATAAAGCACGCTACTCTTCATGCTATTTTTCGGCTTTTATTCTCTTCAGTATATCATAAAAAAACATAAATTCATTAAGACTCCTTACTTCCAATGAATCATAGTAAAATTGATTATCTTTTGCTCCATACATGTCCACTGGGAGCTTTTATATTACTTATTATTTTAAAACTGAGCTCTCGAGCAGTTATTTCTCTTTTTTATCAACTTCATGTAATAATTTATTTGATTTTCTAATTTTTTTTCTATCTACTCCTAAAGGATTTGCCCTTTCTTTTTGGATATCTTCAATAGTTTTATGCTTAGCTGATTTCATTTTTTTTAGATGAGCATCATAAAGTTAATGACCTTCAGACTAACTTGTATATAAATGTTCTTCTCCTATCGAATTTTTCTTGCATACATTCTAAAAAAGCCTTTATTTTCTAAATTGGCCTAAATCTTAAGCTTCTCGTTGCTACTTTACAAGAGAGTCTCTTATTACTTTTTGCATTTATAACTTACTTTAGATTGCAAAACAAGTTACTAACTTCTCAATATCTAATTAAGTTGTTCTTTAAATGAAATGTAGCAAATTGATTAAAGTTTTAATCAATATATTTTACAAAATCAAGAGTTTGATATTAAAAAAGAAAATAATATAGTAGGATAAATAATAAATTATAAAAAATAATTTAATTTATTTACTAAAATTTTATAATTTTATTTTAATTATTATTTAATTTTCAACCACCCTAAATTATTCATAAATTAGGTAATTGCTTTTCTTAACTAGTTTTAATTATATGTTGCTATTTTTTAATTTAAATTGGCAAGGAAAGGTTTTATAATATTATTACTAACAATTTCTTTTGTTTTGCTTAAATTAAGATTTAAAAGCTTTACTTTATTTTATTTTTGAAATTGATAACAAATTTATTTTTTTAATAATATTTTTAATTGATAATTTAGCAATAATAAAAATAAAAAGAAAGATGGATAATCTATTAGTCTTATTTTAGAGAAACAAAAATATTAATTATAAATAAAATTGTAAATAAAATTTTTAAAAAAGCTTAATTTATTACTTTATTGTATCTAAATATTCTACTTTTCATCTTATACTTATAGATCATTTATTAAAATCTTAAAATACATACTTTCAAAAAATAATTAATATAACTAACTGCTAATTATTTTATTAAAAATGTTTGTAAAAATTGCAAATTAAATCTTATTATTTCAACATTTATTATTTTAAATTAATATTTTAAATTTAATTTAGAATAGAAAAAACTAAAGAAACAAATTTAATTTTTGTTATAATTAATTATCATATTCCATTTGAGATAGAATTTGTTAAAATTATAGTTTCGTAATAAAAAACAGAGTAAATTTAATATAATATTAATTAATTAATTTATTTTATTTTATTAACAATAAAAATGTATTTAAAATCAATCTTAAATACATTTAACCTTAAATAATATATATTTATATTAATGGATTCTTCCTCTTATAGAATTATTTTTGTTTTATGATAGAAAAGAGAATGTTTTAAGAATTAATATAAATGAAATTGATAGGCTTATTTTCTAATTTACACTGTAAAAAATGTTAATCAAAATATCATAAAATACTTAGAACTTAGATTATTGATGGATAAAATCTAGAAAAATCAAACAATAATCAATCAAAGTTTGAATTTAAAATCTTATGAATTCTAATAAAAATAGTTCTATTAGCGTTTAAAATCTATAACGCATTTTTGCTTAATATTTATCTATTTACAGATATAAGCAATATTTTAACCCAATTTTAGAATGAATTTTTATGTTTAAATATAAACTAAACAATTCTAAGATTTTTAATATATAATTTCAAAAAAGTAAAATAACAAAAAAATAAAAAAATAAATTAAAATCAGCTTTCTATAAAGAAAATAAAATACTTCTTGTTATATTCAATGTCTCAATAGATTAGATAATTCACTATAGATTTAGTCAAAAAAAATCTCAACTTAAAGCCTCGTTATATTAATGATAAGAATATCGCTGGTGTTTCTAATCATCACCCAATGATGATGTACAGTCTTTCTTAAATGGGTGCCTCACAAGAGAGAATCACTCAAGCAAGCGAAATCAATTTAAGTCATATTCCCAGAAACAAGCATAATGAAGCAGGAAGAGTTGAGGGATTTGAGATTACTGATGAGAACTTTATGGATAACTTAGGGAAAGAGGAATATTACCTCAATTACATTGATTACTTCTCTTAAAAGAGAACAAAATTCTAATCAGATGATGAGTTCCTCAACTATTACCTAAACAAAAATCCCTCTTTCCTATATACAGAAGGTTTTCATTGCTTAATTAGACTAGGATTCCTCATAGATATGAATCTAACTGAAACATATCCTCAGTTTTTAGCTTATAATGCTATGGCTCATTTTCCATAGATTAATGCTGATTACACCAAAGAATCTATTTCTGTTACAGAAGTTTTTGAGAAAATCTTTGAATTAAAAGAATATTTTGAAAGCATAAAGTATACAACCTTTATTATGTATATTAAAATGGGAACTCTTAACTAAAATGAAAAATTCAAAGAAATATTTTCTCATCCTATCAAATATGAAGGAAAGAAAACACATTTAGAGGTACTTGATTTCCTTATAAAACTCTATTGGGTTACAGATAACTTTGTCAACATGCATGTTATGAATAGTTTCTGGCCGTTCTTATAAGTGCTGAATAGAATGGAAAATCAAAGTGAAGCTTTCTAATCCTATTTCACTGGGATAATGAGTGCTTTTATTTCAACATTCAATATTCATAACTACTCAAATACTCTTGAGTAGATGCATAATATTGAAATCTAAAAGGACCTACCTTCTTTTGAAAATATTTTTGAAGAAGTAATAAAATCGGATGATGAACACCATGCCAAAACTGTTTACTCTTTGCATAAATAATTCCTTAAAAATCCCACTAATCTACTTTTAAAATAAAAGGCAGCAAAAATTGCAAAACTTATTTGATATACTAACTTGTGTTAAATTAAATTAAGCTTTTATGTCAAATCATCTAAAATAATATTCAATACATCCTCCATTGTTAAGAAATATTATTCATGTTGTTTTTAAGTTAATCTAAATTTACAAAATAAAAAAAGAAATAGTTATTTAAAAATATCAATACTTAAATTAATAGTTCTAGATTAGAATAACAAATTTTTCTGTATAAACATTCAAAGTTTTTATTTTTATTTTCTAAATTAATTTTAACTAAAATAATAAACAAAATTAAATTGAAAGGGATAAAATTGAATCAATTTAATCACAAAATTAGGACTAACTAACTAAATAATTAAAATGATTAAAATTAATATAAATCTTTTCTAATAAAATTTCTATTTACCTATTTTTATTGTAATTTTATACTTAAGAATTATCTTTTTAACTTAAATTACTAATTAATAAGTGAAAAAATGAAAGTATTTAAGTCATTTAAATCTAAGCAATTAAATTAAGAGATCTATTTAAAATTTAACTTATTATTTAAAATAAAATTGACTCATTAAATCGCAAGCATAAATATTCTTAACTATAATTATCAAAGTCTCTTAAAAATATTAATATTTTAATATGATATTCCTTATTGATAAATTTTTTTATTCATCCTCAACTTTTTTATTAGTTTTCTTGAATAGTTGATGTTATTAGAAATAATAAATGAAATAGATATGATTTTTCTCTAACTATTACTAAAATTTAAAATTAGTTTAGAAAACTATACAATTTATTGATGGAAAAAATCTGGAGAAATCAATTAATAATCAAAGAAAATTTTAATTTAAAGTCTAATCAATTCTAATACAAGTTGTTTTATTAGCGCTTAAATTCTATAACGTATTTATTACCTAATTTGTATAAAATCAAATAATATATCTTTAGACACAAAAAAGGAATTTGATGATTTTTTTATATAAATTCAATTCAAATAAAATTAAAGGTAACATTTTTGCAATGGAAACAAATAGATTTTTTCATATTTTAGTAAAATAAAAAATTTGCAATTGATTTAATCAAGTAAAATCTCAACTCAAAACCTCATTTTATTAATTATAAGAATATTATTAGCCTTTCTAATAATGACCTAATAAAAGAGTACAGTTTCTCTTATATTTTGTAACCTTTTAATATACAATTAATTACTCATGAAAACATTATGGATGGTTTAGGGTAAGAGGGATATTTCCTTAATTACTTTACTTCTCTGAAAAGAGAAAAAAATTCTAATTGATTAATTGATGAAGAGTTTTAGAAAATATTGGACAATCTAATGATGAGTTTAAGCTAAATCAACCTATCTATGCTTATCATAAATAATATCTAAAATTCCTGTTTTAAGAAAAGACTACTAAAAAGAAAAAATTAAAAATATTTATCATCATCTATAATTATTATAATATGTATCTAACAAAGTATTTTCTGCTATAATCCATTTTAACACAAATAAGGCATTTTTATGAAGCACTTTAATCTTAAAACTTCATATGATTAAATAGAATTTTTATTATTTGATATAATTTTGTTTTTTGAATAATGAGTAACATAAAAATAGTAATATTTACATTAATCTGTGTAACATAAATTATACTTAAAAATAATAATACTTCTAAATTAAGAAAAGAATTTATTGGTAAGTATCAATAAAATGTCAAATAATTTCTACAACAACAATCAAAATGCCCACAGTCATCACAAAATGGTAAATAATAACCAGAATCATAATAATAATAATAATAGTCATCATGATAATCATCAATTTTTTTATCGAAATGGCATTCTTGCCAATAATCAAAATAATAATATTTAGAGGAAAAAGAGAAAGAAACAGCTCTCTTGAATTAGAATATAATATTTTTTAATTTATTTTAAATTTATCTACTAAAACCATAATTATTTTCTTATTAATAATATAGCTTTATTGTTTATAGATCTTAATTCTAGCCTTTTAAATAATCTATGTTGTTATTGATAAAATTATAGAGTTATTCTGAAACTATTGTAAAGATTGTTAAGATTTTTAGATTTTTCATAGTTCTTAATAAAGGATATTAATAATTTATATTTGAATCTGATATTCTTAAGCTGTGCACTAAGTTTCTAGTATCCATATTTGCTGCTCCCAAATAAAATTCATTTATATCAAAATTCTATTATTCTATCTCATTTCTTGTGATTTTAAAAACTAAAAATACTTTGCTTGATTAACTTTTTTCATATAATTTAAAGTAATTTTTCATAATCTCTAACATCATATGGTTATTCTCACATTGTATTACAGATGTGTGGATAAATTATTTATTATTTTAATAATGCTTACTCTTACTTTTAATTTTTACTCCTATTTTGTCAGCTAAGAGGATTATCTAGAACGATTATTAATAATATCTACTAATAAGAGTAGGTAAAATGGTATTGTTAAAAATGTTGAATTTAGTTTAACACTTTAAATTTATACTTATTCTTCCATTTAAATCAATTAGGTATTTTTCTAGTAAATTAAATTATTTATTTATTAAAGGATTCTTAATATTTAATTTTAAGAAATAGTCACCAAAGCCATTTTTTAAATTAAAATTAAACCCATTATTAAACTTTTAAACTTAATTATTTTCTTCTTCTGAGAGGCATTTTAAAGATTCAGAGGGTACCTTAAGAAAAGATACACAATGGTTTTAAACAGAATACAATAATAGATCTCTGAGACTTTCAAATATGAGCTTAATTTACAATTAATAAGAATTACTACCATTACTAAAATTTCCATATTATTCTTTCTGGTGGAATAAAATGATATCCAAATTATCTATTTCTCTTTCAATATTTGAGTATATTAATTCAATAAAGTCTATGGAATTATTAGGAAGAAAAACTTTCAATGTTTTATCCTTCATATCCTTAATCCAAAGAGATTAGCTCATGTTAAATTAGAATCTAATTCTACAAGATCCACAATTTAGATAAGTTTATTTTTACAAGCAAGAGTATTCAATAATATCATCTGTAAAAAAGATATTCTTTATAAAGTAAATAAACTATTTAACCTTTTTTTAAGATAATCCATCCACATTCAAATCTAAGGAAATTTTTTTTAAGTTCTTCCATTACTTTATAGCTTACTCTAAAGATATAATAAATTGATTTTAAAGGGTGACATCCGATACTTTTATAGTGAGATCTTCAAGTGTTGGTGTTAAGGATTAGAGTTTTTAAATTTACTTTGGAATAATAGTATCTTTACAAAGTGAAATAGATAAGCTGCTTATTTGATCTTTCAACTCACTCTTAATTAAAAAGGTGTTTAGGTCTTTTCCACCAACTATTTTGATCATTTATAAAAATCAAGTATTTTTCTTAAATAAATTTTATAAAATTATTCACTTTGTAAGATTTCCTTTAAATTTATTTTTATAGACACATTCAAAACCTCTCTAGACACTTTCTATAGGTAATAATAAGTTTTATTAATAGGTAAATAAATAGACACTCTATATTTCAGTAGTATTCTCATAAAAATTGTCTTCAAAATTTTATACTTTAATTCGTTTGAATGTTTTATTTTATGTGTTTGATAAAATGAAAAAGAATACTTAAATTTAATACAAAATTAGATAGTTAAAAATATAATTAATTAGAGTAAAATAAATTATATATTGAATTTGTTATTTTATTATTATTTTTCTTAATATTAAATTTCTATGATAAATTAGTTTTCCTTAAATTAGCTCAAAATTTTAACAAATAAATTTATATATTTATTTAAAAATAATAAAGTTATAAGAGAGAGAGGGTGGTGTAAAATAAAATTAATGAGAGATTAGAGGGGGTTAATAAAACCAATGTAGCAAGGAGGGAGGGGTGGAGTTACAAGATTACTATAACTATTGTAATAATGAAAATAGCTTTAAGATTTCACGAGTTGGACATTAATAATGATTATAAAAGTTTTGTGATGGATGGATGTCACAAATTAATAAAGTAATCTCAAAACAGCATTATTTTAAATGTGGAATATCTATTTTTACAATGAAATTAAATTAAAAGTATTTATCATTTTTTTTTTGCTTGTTTATAATTTAAAATCTTTTAAATTTGTTTGTATTCTGACTTAAGGTTGAGTGTATGTTAGTTTTTGACTTGGAAGCTACTGATTTAATGGTTTTAAAGATAAAATGAAGAGAATTAATCATTTTATACGCTTTAAATTTTAATAATTCTTTAATTAATATCTCTTCTGACTATGATTAATTAACTTGTTTTCTAACTTGATTAAATTTTTGGATAAAATAATTTATATTAAAGTAAATAAGATTATTTTTATATTTTATTAGTTATTTTATTATTATTATTATTTGAAATATTTTATTTTATTTATGATGGGTAAGTAGGTAGGTAGTCAAGTCAGTAGTTGATATGTTATTATTATATTAAAGCATTAAATTTTATTTGTTATTATTTTATATTTCTTAATATTTATATGTATTGTGTACTTTTTGAAATTTAATGATTTAATTAACCCATCAAAACAAAAAAAGAAGTTAGGATAAAAAATTATGTTATGAAAACTGATTAAAATAATAGATAGTTAAAATTATTTTTCTTTCTTACAAATATTATTAATAAATTAATTAGTATTAGTATGCAAAGTTTGATCTTAGAAGGAATACTAGAAATTTAGATGAATGACAATAGTATTTATATTAAAATTATGAGTTTTATTTTTGATTAAATAAATCTATTATTTATTACTTCTAATTATTTTGCTAATATTAATTTTTACTACATTTATTATTAGATATTATCTGATTCTAGATTTTATATAAAATAAAAAAATATGATTTCAAATTCTAATGTTAATGTTCCTAATAATATTAGATTTCATTAGAAAAAAAATTAAATTTTTCGAAAAGAAAAAAAAGCTAAAGTTATTTTGAGCTTAATATTTTCAGTAATCTATTCAAGCACAAATTATTTGAAATAGATAACTATATTTAGTTTGATTTATAGCTATGATGCAAATAATTGAATAAATTAGATTTAAATGACAAATAGAACAAATCTATCGAAGAATTTAATTTAAATTTTATCAGATCATTATACCTGATCTACACTTTTAAAAGAAGAAAGACAATTCAAATATTATCAAATTTAATAAAAAACAAAATTTCAATTCAAAAGTAACTAAAAACTCTAAAATAATGGCTGAAGGAATTAAAAATTTCACAATTAGTTTGATTAAAAACTAATTAAATCTTAAACCTAGATTCTGTAATTCAACTAATCTTTGCGGATTATCAAACCATCATCCCATGATGATGTACAGTCTTTATTATATTGGTGCCTCTTAAGAGAGGATTACTTAAGCCAGTGAGTTATACTTGAACACTATTCCTAAAAAGATTACAAAGGAAATAGATGAATTTCCAATTTAAGAAATTTCACAAGATAATTTTAAATAGAATCTTGGGAGAGATGATTAATACTTTAATTTTTATGATTACTTTCTTAAAGAGTAGAACAAATTTGAAGATAATCAGAAATTCTTGAGTCACTACTTAAATGTAATTCCCTCTTTCTTATACTCTGAAGCATTCCATTGTAAGTTTACTTATTAAAATTAATTAAATACTAAATCTAATAATTTTAATAGGTCTAATTAGATTAGGTTTCTTTCAAGACATGGGTTTATCAGAAACACACCCTTAAATTTTATCTTAAATTGCTACCGCTCATTTTGATATGGTCTAATGTGACCAACAAAAGCCTCCTCATACTATCTCAGATATTATTTAGAAAGTCTTAGAAAAGAGAGAATATTTTGAAAAAATCGAACTTTCTGGTATTATTGTAGATAGAATGAAGATAATCAATTCTGATAATGTCTTTGCTGATATTTTATCTCATCCTATTTAATATGAAGGATAAAAGACTTTAAATGAGCTGCTTGATATCTTACTGAAAATTTTTTGGATTTCAGATAACTTTACCATGATGCATGCTCTCAATTCACTCCTCTCTTTTTAAAAAATTGTTCATTTAATGAATTGTGAAAAGCAATCCTTTTAAACTTATTTTACTGGCTTAGTTTGTGCTTTTATAACAACTTTTAGAGTTTATAATTATTCTAATATTTTAGAAGATATGGGTAAGATTGAAATTCTTAAAGATCTCCCTTCCTTTGAAGAAATTTTCTAGAAAGTTGCACTTTCTGATGATGACCACGAAGCTAAAACTGTTTATGCTCTTCATTAATAATTCTTATTAAATCCTTCTAATAGATTATTATAATAAAAAGCAGCTAAAATAGCGAAATTAATTTGATTAACATAAATAAATATATAATGTTTGTATTTTCTTTTTTATTTTCTCAATCAATTTCTCTTTAATTGAAAATTATATTATTAAATTTAAAATTTTTTAATAATAAATAAATTCAAATTAACTACTTTAATTCAAAACATTTAATAGTATTTCTTGTTATCCTATTTTGGCAAAAATAATCACAATTAAATTTTTCTAATTTATATACAAATTTTTTAGTAAAGGTTAAGAGGGAAATGAAAGAGAAAAGTATTTATTGTTTTATGTTTTGAAACATTGATAAATTATTAACTTTTTCATATTTAAAATAGGAGAATACTGATTTTATAAAATAGAACTATTTATAAAAAGGAATGAATATGCTAAACAGTAAGTAAGTTATTGGTAAATAGAAATACAGATAATCATTCAATATAATTAACTTTAATTGGTTCTAAATTTATGTCATTAACTACTACTAAGCTTGGAAGGTATCTATATAAGTCTTTGTAATTTATTACAGGTATACCTATTGATATGTAAGTTAAGTTTTTAAGAGTTTTAAAATGTTTAGCAATTTCTGTTTTGGTTCTATGCATATAATAACCAGATGCTTAGAAATCAAGTTTCTTTAACTATGTAAGACTCTTCAAACTTTCTAATTTTTTTGGATCAATGGTTGTGCCCAATTATAAAGACAATTCTTATATTTGGATAAATTAGTGTAGTTTAGTAAGTGTGTTATTATTTCCAACAGTAAAAATTCTAAGACACTTTAGAGTTTTCAAAGAAGATAAAATATCTAAACCCTAGTTATATTTATCTTCAACTTCTCCTGCATGTTGAGTATCAAATACAACTTCTTCTAAGCTAAGTGATTTATTCAAATGTTTAGTTAGGTTTAGAAGTCCATTTGCAAAATTTTCAACCTAACTTACTGCATTTTAATGATTACTAATAGTGAATTAAATATAGAATCTTTTCAAATTAGGTAATTTAGAAATCTAATAACCAAAAGCATCATAAAATTCTTCATTTTCTATAGAAGTTGATAAAACGAGATCTTCCAATTTAGTTAATTTAGAAATATTCTATAACAAAGATTTGAACTCTTGATTGAAATCGGGCTAGTTATATAACTATAAACTTAATGATTTTAGGTTGGTACACTCCACAACTTTTGATAAAATACCAGCGTAGCCTTTCATAAATTAGTACATTCCATCCTCACTTTCTTAATTTCTCTATCCAATTTAAAGCTTTTCTAATTTTTCAATTTTTGAAAGGTCATTAAGAATATTTTCTTGGCCTTCAACATAACTATCAAAAAAGAATTTCAATGTTCTTGTAACTTTTAACTTGCCTAATTCTTAAGATATTTTTTGAATTAAATCTTTATATGTTGATTTTTATGAAATATCTGTAAGATATCTCACTAAAATAGTAATCTTCTATAAAAGTCCAAGTTTTTTTAATCCTGAAAAGCCATTGATTGTTTATTCTTCTGTAATGTGATCAATTAATTGCAATTTTAATTCATCTGAATACATGTAAGGAATTTATGTTGGCTATTCTAATGCTACTAGTATACTTTTTAATCCTTTATCTTCAGCAGCTGTAATACGCTCCCATCTTTAGCCCTTTAACTATTCTAAAAGAGAATTATCCTCCATTTATTTTCTATTTTATTTATCTAATGTTTTTCTAATTTATTTATAAACTTTTAGTGATAATTTATTTATGTATTAATTAAAAGCAGCACAAAAGAAATAATTCACCCGCTCAATAAATATCCCTAAGATTTAATGAGGGTTGTGTTTTCTTTCACTTGTAGCACTTAAAAAGCTATTACAATTCTATATTTGGATAAATTCCATATTATTAAATTATTATTTAAGCATTCATCATTCTTATTTAATAGAGAAGTAAATGATTTTAATTCTTGAATCATCCTATAAATAAGTGTTTTTATTATAATTAAAAAGATATTGTATTTAATTGCTAGTAATGCAATAGGTAAGCTAAAATAATATTTTAATATCTTTAATAAATCTAAATCTTCGAAATAACCTCCTATTATTTATAAATAGTTAATATTGATATCAAATAAAATATTGCCATCAATAGCTTTATAGTTCTTTTATATTCACATATTCTTGATGGAGAGTTGAAGGGGTAATTCAAATAGGATTAATTAGAGTATTAACTAAAGTTCTTTTATTATAAACTTATCAAATACTTTGTATTTTTTTTTAAGGATGTTTATTTAGAGAAAATAGTAATGGTTAATTCCACAAATAATTAAATTTATTTTAATAAATGATTGTTACTTTTAGTGGCATGTCATGATTTATCAGTTGAACAATTACTTTAGTTTTGAAAGTTAAATTAATTGAATCAGCAAATGCTATATGAATCTATAATAATATGTACTATTAGATATAATCTATGCTTTAGACACAATACAAAAATTTTATTAATAAAGTTTGTTTGAGGAATAAATATTATTGAAGATCTTTTTATTTATTAATTGAAAATTTAAAAGTTAAACCTGCAGAGTATTAGCAGTTATGTAGTGGGAAATTAATAAGCAAATAGTCTTTTTATGTAAAGCAAAACCTTTGAAGCATAAGAAATCAATTGTTTATTTAGAAAACATATATTTATTTTATATTTGATCCTTGGAATCGTTTGCTTCTTTTGTTTTTCAGTTAGGATATGCCTTTTTATAAATCTGTGATAGAAATTGAAATTTCTAATACAATATAAAGAACATTCTAATTTACAAATAATTCTTACAAAAAATGAAGTTTATAGAGAAAAAATGATGAATCATTAAATCGGATGTGCTCCTATAACTTGAGGGCATCTGTCTAAACAACAATAAATATGAATTGCTTCAATTTTGGTTCATATCATGCCTAAAATACAACTTTTTCATAAAATATGTTATCATATATCTATTGTCAAGTAGAATCATCTAAATTTTTTGATATACAAACTCATGCATCAAGCTAAATAAAATAGAGAGAATAAGGAAACATTATGAATGGATTGAAAATATTTTATGGAATTATCAAAATTAGGTTGTGCTAATGCGCATAATAATAAAAGCTGTGGATACAATCTCCTTATAATACACAAAATACACGAATTTACAATAAAAATAAAATAATTTAACTTAATTGCTTTGTTTGATATATGAACAAAATGATGCTATAAAGAATTTAGTTGTTCAAACAGACTTGAGGTAAGCAATAAGATCAGCTCTGTCCTTATCGGCAGCAAGACCGGCGAAAGCCATCTTGGTTCCAGGGACGTGCTTGGAGGGGTTCTTAAGGAAGACAAAAAGATGCTTTTCATTCCAAACGATACCAGAATTCTTCATGGATTTGGAGTAAGCGAACTTTTCAAGACCAGCCTTTCTACCAACGACACCACCGAGAACGGGGGCAGCGGTGGAGTCACCTTCAATAGCGTGACAAGCAGAGCAGTTAGAGTCGAAAATATCTCTACCAGCGGAAGCGTCACCTTCAGGGACAGTAACTTCGGGTTCCTTGGGTCCTTTTTTAGGGGGCATTTTTAATGATTTTTCTTTTTATTTTTTTTTTAAGATTTTTATTTTTACCTTGAATTAAATTATATTATGAATTAGCTTCAAGGACAGCCAATATTTATATCGAAATTCTTATTTTTGATTTCTTATTCTTTCCATCTCACATTATCACTACACTTCTAAATCTTATCGCCTTCTCCTATAGTCTTCTTCATTAGTGCTTCACTTAGTAGAATGAAGTAAATTTTTTATTCAATTAGATATCTTCTCTTGTCCCTTTCAATCATATTTCTCCATATTTTTCATATTATAATAAATCAATTCAGAAAATTTTTACTAATTATAAGAATTCTTATATTTTTTTCTACTCATTATTGATCTCATTTTACACTATTTTTTATCATTTTAATCGCCATTTATAAGCTAATAACTAAATAGAATCTTTAAAAGTATTCTTTCAATTTTGAATTTTATTTCAAAAATCTTTATTTATATGATCCTGCATTAGCTAAGCTTTTAATTTCACCCTCAAATCTTAAACGTTTTTCTTTTAATAATTTAGTGGGCTATTACACATGTGATGTAATGCTTAAAGGGAGAGTCAAAAAATCCCTGATCAAAATTAATCCTAAACTATATATCTTTGTTAAATTAACACTTTGAAATATTATGCAGCGGTGGGAGTTTTTATTTATAAGAATGTACTAGAAGTTTTATACAAAACTGTATTTGAGATATTATTTTAAATAAAACTTAATCAAATTATTTTTTGACTTTTGAAATTATTTTTGGAATAAGTAAAAATAGCAGCATTAAATTATTTAAATAGAGTTTAATTTAACCATTGAGT
This sequence comes from Tetrahymena borealis, assembly GCA_000260095.1. Taxonomy (NCBI): domain Eukaryota; phylum Ciliophora; class Oligohymenophorea; order Hymenostomatida; family Tetrahymenidae; genus Tetrahymena; species Tetrahymena borealis. The sequence goes on from JH651315.1 coordinate 207,272, forward strand.
CTAATAACTAATTGATTATTTGTTTGGAGATATTATTGAATTATATAGAATAAATTAAATTTACTCTATATAAGAAGTACAGACATGTAAAATTTTAATTTTGAAGAGATTAAAAAGATAAATGAACAATTTTATGTACAAATTATAGGTATACAGAGTTTTAATAATTTATTTTATAATTATTATAAATAATAGGTGCTTGTTTGTTTGGTAGATTGGTTGGTTGGTTGGTTAGTTAGTTAATTTTCCTTGTTTAAAAGAGCTTATATATTTTTGTTATTTGTTTAGTATTTATTTATTTCTAGATTATTGTATTTGAATACTCCCATATATTCAATGGATATAAAGGTATTATTAAATATGGAAAAATTATTTTTCAAAATTGGTTATTTTTTAAATCTTCTATAATATATTATAAACATAATATCTTTCTATTTCATTTTCTTCTTATTCTTTTATTTTATTACTAGAAAAAATAGAAAATCTAATCATAGTAGTAGAAATTACTAGCAGTGTATGTATTAAAGTCAAAGAATAGATAAGTGAGAAAATTCTAATTTAACAATTATTAGATATTCTATATCAAAATATTTCTGAGCAGTGAGCATGTAATCAGTAAGGGAGATCAAAATTCCCTCTGACCTTATGAGGAGGATATTTTTATCGTAGTTTCTTTAAAGCAACTCGTATGTCTTCAGGATTAGACTGAGCAAGTTCAGTAAGACATGGAATTAAATCATTTAATGCAGAGTCATTTCTGTCGTTATACCAACTCTTAATTCCAATTCCATTCTCTCTTTAAAGTCTAAAATTCTCAGGAACATTATCAACTATAATTGTTTTAGATAGATCTCTACCAATTTTACTTAAATCTTTAACGTAAACACAATTTGTAAAATTTGTATGCTATCTATAAAGTCTATAGGAGATAAATTTACTTTTATCAAGTGTATCCAAAACCCTATAATTTTATTAGATTTTTTTAATTTATTTTAATTTTTTAAATTAAATTTTACCAATTTGCATAGTCTTCTGTCCCAGCTGTGAAGATAACAAGTTCATATAATTTACTCATTTCTCTTAAGAATTTATCGCAAAAAGGTCTCTTTTAATACTATCCGCCATTTCGAGTCTATAAAAATTATAAAAAAATTAATTTACAATAATATTTTTAAAAATTATTTTACTTCAAAGAAGTGAATGAGAGTTTCATCGAGATCTAATACAAGAGTTAATTGTTTGGGATTAGCATCGTTTGGAGGTAAATATGGCTTGATGTTTCGAGCTTTTCTAACTGTTGTGGGATTGGCTTATCTCTCAACTGATATATTTGCTTTATTCTAATCATTTTCTTATTCTTTGATATTACTTTCATTAGAAATCTATTTGATTAAAATTAATAATAAATTACAAATGAATTGCAATAAAATTGTTTTACAATATCTCCTCCGAAAATTGTTTTAATCGAATTGAATGTTTCAACTATAGTTTAGTCTTCAAATATTTTAAATAGTTTTGCAAGATCTGAGCTTATTTCTTTTATTTCTTTTATTCTAAATTTTATAAATAATATTTCAACTCCGTTTTTATTAATATAGAAATAATTTACAATGGTTTTATCAGGTTGCAAATAATATCATAATTTTATTTAAGTTAAAGGTAAGATGATTTCTTATTTCCCAACTTAACTTATCTCTTATCTTCTATACGTTCTCTCAATCTTTCTAGACAATCCTATTTTAACAAACAAATTAATGAGCTAAAAGAATAAAAATTATATTTTTTACTTTATCTTAAATATTTTGGGATAAAAGTAAGTAGAGTTAATCCCAGTATAGCAAAAAACTCTAATGAGTATAAGAAAGAAGACTTTTCATCTTAGGATAGTACTATCTAATTGAGGTTTTCTTTGTTCTACCAATCTTAATTATTAAATAAACTGAAATTAGCTCAAGGACTGTTAGAACCTTACCAACTCTGCACAGCTTCTCATCACTGAAAAATCTCTGTATTAATTAATATAATACTTAATTATGATTTAAAAAAATAATTTATATCTTACATGAACTTAGTTAATGTTATATTGAGGATCTTCATTTATCATAAGAACAAATTATTCAGCTGAGTGCATATACTCGAAAGATTAATTTGTTAAGTGTTAACATATCTATTCCATATAGTCTTCAATTTCGAGAATATTTTTTATATTTATCCTAAATTTATTCAAAGCTTAGCCATTTGCATCTATTGCTCTTAACGAAAAATCTTCAGCTTCTATAGTTTCACCACCTCCTAATACGGTGAATCTAATACAAGCTTTAGCAAGTTTTTATTTTAATATACTCTCATTCTTACCAACTGGATCAGGTGAGAGACTGTTGCTTTGGTTTCTTTTTTCAATTTGACTTTCAGAATGGCTTTAACCATTAATGTAACTTTCACTACCAAGATTATTCTCTGTTTATTAGCCATAAGGTGATTAAGATAAACTCTTTTCTGCAATTTTTAATCTAGAATAAGGTTCTTTATTTTATAATACATTTTTCCTATCATTTAAGATAGAAGGATTAGGAGAAGAGATATTAGTACTAACATCACTTTTATTCATAACTTCATTTTCACTTGCATCCTTGATTGATGGATTTGCAACAATGCTGTTTTAATTATGAGCATAATCTTGAGAGTCACTTTATATTTTACTTTTTTCAGAATTCTTTTCATCTTATGAATGATCTTGTTGTTACTTTTTTTATTTGGATTAGCCATTTTGTTGTTAGTTTTCATCTTCAAACTCATAATCATTGTTGTACAAATAAATTCCATTTTCGAGAGCACTTGGAGTCTTTTTACTTCTACGAGATTGATGGGTACTTTAGTGGCTGCTCAATTAGCTTTAGGGAAGAGAAGATTAGCTGTTTATTTATTATTTGCTTTTACTCTTCTGATCATTCTTTTCTTTTGTTTTATCATTCAAATCAATATTAATATTTATCCTTTAAATATCTTTCACTTATATTTATTTTTTTATTTCATTCATTCTGCTATTAAGGATTATGTTTTGATGAGGAAGTAGCTAATTCATTTCACTAGCTTAACCAACAGAGGGTTTCTTAATTTACATTTTATTTCCAAATTCATTCTCTCTGTACATCATATTAATTAATTGGCTTTCTTTTTATTCTAAATGTTACATTTTATATGAATTAGATCTGTCTTCCCTTCTGCTTTATCTTTGATTTCTATAACTTGAAATAGGTTAAATCTCTCCCATTCTTCTCACATTATTTTAATTATTTTCATTCCCTATCTCATTAATATCATATTCATAACTAGGTTTTGATGGAACAGAAGACAATGCTTTTCCATTATCTTCATCAGCATCATTTTCAGTTTTTTATGGTACACTTAAATATTATTATTATCCTGTTTTATCTAAATTAGTCAGTAATTATTTCTCAGGCTATGAAGCTAAGTTATCAGAGTATCCTTTCTAAAAACCTCTTTGTATTTCTCTATTTAATTGAATTTCAGGAAAAAGGGAATCAGAATTTTCAATATTTTTAATTATTTTAGGATGCTCTGATCTAATATAAGAATGATCTATGATTTTAGCATTAGTAGAATGAGATGATTTAGGTATTAAATTTTCCATTTAGTTACTGGTAGAATCTAAGGCTTAATGACTAGCTCTAAGGTAAGGGTGGATACCTCCATTCACACTAGTAGAATGCTATTTTCCTTCCTCGCTTAGCATATTACTTTACCCTTAAAATTAGTCCTGAGTCATAGTATTTGAATATTGGGTGAGATAATATTTATCATTATCTTATTTTTGATTATTTTCAGGCTAGCTCCAATTATTCCTTTAAGTTGTTATAGGTTAATCTTTATTATTATTGGTACTTTCTAATTTTTATGGATAATAATTATTGAATATCTTATCCTAGCCTATTATATCTGGAGGATCTAATTATTATTATTCTTCTTTACTTTTTCTTTTTACATGATATTTTTTTCTACTGTATCTGTGTAAGGATGTTTAATCATTAGCTTCACTATCAGTTAATGCAGCAGTTTCTCTTGCAGGGTCTGAATTTAATGAAGCAGATGCTCTAGTTTTAGCTATCTAGTTAGAATTTACTTTAGAGTTATTTGAGCCAATAGCGTTGAGTTTTTGTGGCTATAAAATTTGGTCTAAGATATTTTAAGGTTACTGAAGTGGATTATCAATTTATTTTCTATTACGATAAGGGTGATGATAAGTGGTATTTACTTCATCATCTACTTCATTTTCTGAAAGTGAAGGATTTGCATTGTAATGGTTTTAGTTAATATTATTCTTTTTAGGTGATTTCTTTATTGTTTACATAAACGGAGTTGGCTGATATCTAAACCCACCACTAAGTGTGGCTCCTGTTTAAGGATTTTTAAAGGGATTATTTCCATAAATATAAGGGGCAAGAATTTCTTCCTTTTTTTTAGTTTTTTATGAATTCGTGCGATGTTGTTGCGAAGATTACTGCTTTTTCTATGTTGTCTGTAATTGAAGAAGCTACTACTGTTTTTGTGAAATTTTATTATTCTAATTAATATATGGAAGTGTGTTATCTAAATTAGAATCCCAATTATTGTAATTAAATATTTTAGTTCTAGGTGGAGTTTAAAATAGAGCTTAATCATTAGCACTACTATTATTGTTATTAATGAGACCACTTAAGTTAGAATTTTCTTACTTTCTTCCCATAATATTGCTGATATTATTTTAAAATTAGCTGCCATAGTGTTATTAATGCTACTAATGGTAATAATAATTATTATGTTGCTAATACTAATCATCCAAATGAGCCCTAGAATTATTATTCTAATATATACCTAAATTCCTTTCATCTCCATTTGGATTAATCTATTTTTTATATTAATAATTTCTGAGAATTGAATAAGAAGTCATTTCCAAAAATTTGCACTGCCTTCAAGAATATTATTAAATAATATGCTGAGTCGTACTATTGGTTTTTGTACGCAAATTAATAAAAAAAGAATCAAATAGATTTAATAGCTTGAATAAGTGTAATTATTGTATATTAAGCTTTTACCAATATTTTATTAAGTGCTTGCTTTGATTACTTCTTAGAGTTTGGAGAACTCTCTTTTTGTTATTTAGGATAAAAATAAAATGAGATATTAAATCAAATAAATAAAAATATCAATTTTGATTCATTTTTTCTATTTGTTATTTTGTGATTTATAGTATATTGTTTTTAATTCTTACCTTTCTTTTTTGTTTCTATGCTTGTATTTACCGACTTGCTATCTCTCATCTGATGACCTTATTTACTATGATGTTTGAAAGGAGAATTCTGCAAAGAAATAGGATTTTCTTAAGGTGTATGGTTGGACTTGTGTTTATACACACCTTGAGTGTTCATATTGAATTGCAGTGATTAAAATTATTTATGACTGTCTATGTGATTTAGAATGAGAAGGTAGACTTGAGTAGAATATAATATCTTATATCTTTGATTTTTCAATATACTTTTGATATTATTACTTTACTTCTTCTCTAATATTTCAAGACTTTTTTCTTTTTTGTTTTAGCAGATACCTTCTAATGTTATCTAATTTAGCAAGAAAAAATTATAATCAAATCATGGTCTTCCAACCAAAATACAATTAGGTTAATAAAATAACAAATCCAAAGGTTATAATTTATTATCGATCTTTGAATATTTAATGATTGACTAGATAAATAAAATTGAAAGGTCTCTTGTTTCCTCAATTTTTATTTAAATTGATTATAGACATTTTGCAGTCATTCGCCCAGCCATAAATAATCTTTAATTAATTGACTGATTGATTATTTTTTACTTTTATTTTTTTGTATGCTTTTTAAATGGATAAACTAATTAATATCTATAAAGAGCAACATCATTCTTTTCTTTTTAACCAAATAAATTAATAATCATATAAAATAATACCAATCTTTTTCTTATTAATGTAGATTTATGCGTTAACAAATTACAAAAATTTAATTTTACCTCCTGACAGAGGGAACTAAGAAAATCACTTTCTTCAACAATCCAATAAAAATTAAAAAGTAAGATTAGAATAAATGAACTAATTACAAGTACATTTATTTAGGTATTGTATTTATTTTCAATTTATTTAAATTTATAAATAAATACAGGAATGAATGAAGTTTATTGAAGGATATTTTTGATTCTGAAATTGTTATTTAAATTTTATTTTTACAGTATTTATGTGTAATTCAAGAGTATTCTAAATACCTACAAGCTATATATCTTATAAAAAATAGATAGCCATTCTATCATAAAAAATTAGATTAATTTGTTAATTAAAAAAAGAAAAAAAACTTCATTCATAGGCAAAATTATTTGATACAAGATAATTTTACGAGAATTCTTTATTCATATTTAGAAGAAAGATCAATTAATCATAATTTAACATTACTAAAATATACATACAATTAAATCAAATAGACCTAAAATATATTAAATTGTTTAATTCCCTTTACTCAAACGAGCCAACAGTTAATTTACTTTAGTTTTTGTGAAATCGCAAAAATAAGTGAGGAACTTAGGAAAACAATTATAAACATTTGATGATATATATGATGAGTATAAACATGATTTTGGTAGATGTATTAAATTGATTGATTTTTAAAATATTATTATAAGATTGTTATTTTCTTGCTTAATTGTAGATTAATAACTTTAAATTGCTGTTAATTACTATTGAGTGTGAGATCGATATTATTATATGTTGGTACTTTTCACAGTAACCAACTTTTTTAATAAGAACTAGTAACCTTTCTAAACCTTTTAGGTTTTAGATTTTCCAAAACAGAAAGATTATTATATAATAAACTCATTTATTTTAATATATATGGTAATTTTATTGATTTATGAAAAGATATTCCTTTTATTTTAATTTGGATTATTGTTATTATTATAAGAAATATAAAAATGAACTTCAAAGAAAGAATAAATGTTCATCTGAATACTTAAGAGGATGATTCGTGATTAGTTGATGATTGAACTTAGTTTAGAATGTTATTGCAGATTTCATTATATTTTTGATTGTCTCCCATTAGACGAGCAAATTTAATTATGTATAAATTGTCTACATTGTGAAGAATATTTACTGAAATATCAAACTTAACAAGATCCTTTTCTACTCTTATATCAAACTTTGATGTCTATTCAATATTTAAAATTATTAAGAAAGTAAAATGGATAATTAATAATTTTTTACTGGCTTGTAGTACATCTTGAAAGATTCAACAGTCTTAATAAGTTCAGAAACAATATATTTAGGATCTTTATTTGTTATAGCTCTCAAGTTGAAAGGTCCTCTGTGAACTTTAATACCACCTTAAATTTAAAAGAAAGAAGATAGTAAATAGATTATTATATAAAGTTAAATTAGAAATTAATTAATTAATTTATTTATTCATTACTTTGAACAGTTAAATGTTTATTTGAATATGAAGCAGTTGAAGTTGTAGATGGGCTAATTTTTGAACTATTCATATAAGACTTAGAGCTGCTAGCATTAGAAGTATTTTGGTAGATAGGTTATCTATAATAAGGATCGCTGTTTTCAGTAGCGATACGAGGAGAAATAGCATTAGATTTAGTCATAGAGTGAGTGTAATTTTTATCTTTATAAGAAACAGCTCCATTGCTACCATTTGGATTTTAATATTAGCCATTACTAGATTGAGAAGATTATTGCACATGTTTGCTAGTATAATTAGGTTCTGTTGCTAAATTCTCTGAAATATCGTTCTTAGTAGAGTATTTAGTGTGTAGACTTGAACCATTACTGATTTATGAATAGCTTTATTAAACTGTTGCGTTTGTTTGGGCATTAGGATTGTTATTATTAATAGCATTTTGAGTGGAGCTTATAGAAGATGATTAACTAGTAGGCCTATTCTATTATTGAGAATATTACTAATTAGACACCAGTTTGCTCTAGCCAACTTATGAATTTGATAAATTACTGGGAGTATTGTTGCTATATCCATAACTTGCATTATTAGGACCCGTGCTCTAACTTTTACTTGACCTATTAAATTGATATTAATTTTAAATATTTATTCTTATCTTCCTTTAATATTAATTTCTTAATAAAATTTCTATATTGAACATATTCTTTTTCAAAAAAAAAGATTTGAAATTTACCTTAAAAAAATAATTTAATTTTGAATTTTTAAGAGAGATTTTGTTTAAAAAATTGATTGAATTAATCTACTTCAAGTTAAATAAGAAATTTAATTCAATTTAAATAAAATAAAATAATAATTACAATTTTATGTTATGAGAAGGAAGTGTCGAGTGAGGTGTTTATTATCCATTAGTATATGTATTGATAGAGGAATGCATACTGTTTTATTATTGTAGGAGCTACTGTTATTATTATAATTTATTCTTGCTTTTTGGAGAAGGTGATTATTTTGCTGAAGGCTATTTACTACTAGAGGCAGTAACTGATACAGTATTTAGGTTATTTTTTAGCTTTTTGTTCATACTGTTAGGAGTATTTGAAGCTGTCAGGCTTTAATTAGCACTTTGGCGAACATTTTCATCCCTTTACTTATTACTCAAAAGCTTTAATGCTCCATCTACACTTTATCTAGGAGAAATAAATTTTGTATTATCATTGCTGCTGGTGTTGTTAGTATTACTAACTACATTGTTATTATTACTAGAGCCTCTCACATAAGAATTATTTGAAAAACCTTAGCTATTTTATTATATATTACCTTATTTGCTTATATTATTTCCACTTACAGGAGAAGCACCAGATATTGCTGATTGAGGCCCAGCACCGTTTTGTTAGTTATTAGTTTGGTAAATATGAGAGCTACTGTTATTATTAATATTTGAATTAATACTTACAGTATTCTTAGGAACTGTTGAATTAATCAGCATTTATTGTTGAGTTTGATGAGGTTAGCTAGAGTGATGTGTATGAAGATTATGAGATGGTTATTTCGTCTCTTAATCCTATGAGTAAGATTATTCTCTTACATTATTGGAAATATGGCCTTATTAGGATTCTCTAAGCAATTGATTAACTATATTTAATTCTCTATAGTAATTTTGCTAGCTTGAAGACATCATATTTTAATTATCTTAATTGCTTGCATTCCTAAAAAATAAATTAAATTAATTAACAAATTCAGAAACTGAAAATAATTTACCATTAATGAATCTAAGGGACAGGTTCAGGAATAACTTACTGGTCAAAAGGCCTTGGATTCTCTTCATTTCCAATAAAATTATTATATTATATCGAGTTTCTTTAGGAAGAAGTTAAATCTAAGCTCTTCTTTTATAAATTAGCATGATTTTCTTCTCTTTACTCTTTCTAGAAGTATTTGTATTCTTAAGAGTCACTAACAGAGTTCTTCTTACTACGTCTAATAAATTATTATAAAATATGTAAAAATGATTAATTAAGAAAATTATTCAATACTTTTGTTGCTCATCAATTGACTAACGGAAGTTTTAATTAGTAAAATCAAATTTCTTTGGAGTTGAAGTATTATCAGAAATAGATTTTCTTGCTGGCCCAGCTACTAAAGAATTATTAGAATTTCTTTGATCAAAATCCTCCAAATTGAGAAGTGCTGGCATTTATCCATTATCATTAATATCAAGCATAGAATCAGTTTGATTAGAATAAGAAGGAGCAGCTGATTGCCTAGCATTAGTATTATTGTTGAATGACTCACAGAATTGTCTTTCCTCAGCTTATTTTTAATTATTAGGCTATTGAGTAGTCTAAACTAGTGAGGATAAATTTTATTAATGAGAGGGACTATAAGAATTTTATGGATTATTCTATTGTTGAATAAGCTCATTATGATGGTGGAGAGTTTTATTGGTAGAATTGCCTTGTTAAGAAGGATTCTAGAACTTTTAAGGACCTGACATAGAGGAAGTGTGTTATAACTGTTACTACTATTATTGAAGTTACTATTATTGTAAGAGTGATTGTTTGTATTATTATTACTGTTGAGCAATTATAGCTTATTGCTGGGCGAGATATTACTATTGTTTTACTATTTGCTCATATTCTTCATCTTGCTTCTATTTACGTAATAAGAATTACTAATTTTCCTCTTATAGTTTCTTTCTTTGTTGTTCTTCATATAAAGCCTATTGCCTCTATTACTCTTCCAATCTAATCTTCTATCTTTATTGTTCTTCTTCGAGCAACTATTGTATTTTAAGTTATTCTTCTTTTTACTTTTATTATAATTTTGCTTATTCTTCCTATTCTAGCTTCTATTTTAACAATTGTTGGCGTATTAATTCTTCCTCTTCTCTTTATTTTTAACGCTTTAACTCTTCAGCAGCTTACTATTACTAAATAAAAAGAAGCTTTTATCTCTATTCTTCTTCGTATTATTTAAGTTATCTTTCCTTTTCTTACTATTCAGCTAACAATTATTATTACTACTGCTATTCATATTATGCTAATTAGATCTTGTATGATTCTTATTCTTATTCTTAGTTCATACCATTCTATTACCATTATTGTTATTGGTGCTACAGCTATAACTTTTTAAGTGCCTCAACATGATCAATAGATTATTGAGTTTGATGATCATATTAATTAGGGACAGTGTTAGTAGTCTATTGTTATTAATTTTAATTTTATTAGGGCTAGTTGGCATTATTTTAAGTGTTTGTATATTGTTGATTGTACTAATTAGCCACAATAGCTTAATTTATTTAATTTATAGGAATATTCTAAGATACAGAGGCTGTTGTAGAAACATTTTAAGCTGAAGTAGGAGCAGTAGTATTTCTTGCAGATATTTAAGGTTGGATAGGTTAAGAAGATCTTGCTTGGGGTTGAATATCTTCTAATGATCCACCTTATTGAACGTGCTTATTTAAAAGCAAGTAATAAGTTGTAGTAATGTCATTGTGCTTATTATTTTCTATACATTTTCTAGCAATTTCTATATCAATGTTAAAATCTTTTAATTTCTATAATATTGTTTCATTTACCTATTTTAAAAATCATTGTCATTTTAATAACCTAATAGGTATAATAATTCTTACATTTATAAGTTATTTGCCTACATAAATTCCTTGATTAAGGTTCTGTTTATGTAATAGGTACCATTAATGATTACGAATATCGTTAATTCTATATCTCTTACCTGGATCTGTGTTTAAAATGCTCTTCATTAGATCTTTTGCTTCATTAGAAACCCATCTGGGAATAGAAAACTCTCCACTGACAATCTTCTTATAAAGGACAGATGTATTTTAATCTTCGAAAGGAAGATAGCCACAGATAAGAGCAAACATAATAATACCAGTGCTCCATATGTCAACACATAAACCTTCATATTTTTTACCTTGTATCATTTCTGGAGCAGCATAACAAGGTGAACCACAAGCAGTCTTTAGAAGTTCACCTTCTTTGTATAAATTAGATAAACCAAAATCAACAATCTTAATATTTTTTTAATGGTCTAAGAGTAAATTTTCAGGCTTCAAATCACTAAATATTATAAAAGTTTAATTATGTTTTAAATAGATTATTTTATTTTTAGTATGTAAGTAAGATAATTTTTTTATTTGAAAGTATTAATGAATCAATTTAAAATTTGATTCATTAATTAATCACCAAAAAAATCAATTATTTCTAACCGTATTATACTTCTAAATATTTTGCTTGTTTGATTTTTATTGGTTGCTTGTTTGTTTATAAATTCAAATGTGTATTAAATTATAAATAAGGATAGATAATGCCTAATTTCTTATTGAAAATACTAATCAAACTTAAAATTCTTAAGGTTTTTAAATGGTTTATCTAATCTGATCCTTTCTAAAATTTAAACTTTGTGATAATTACCGATGTGCGATGTTGAGATTGTGAAGATATTCCACTCCTGAAAGAATCTATTAAATGTATTTGCAAGATTCTCTTTCATTGATCCTTTAATAATTTACAAATATATATTAAATTTTAAAGTTAGTTTAAGATGATAGGTGTAAATTAGATATGTAAATGTTATCTTAAGAAGATATTTCAACATCTTTTATCTATTTTTACATAAATTATTTTAAAATATTTGAAAATGTTCTTACTTTTAATTCTTAACGATGTAATCAAATAATTCACCACCCTACGCATACTCCATAATTAGGTAGAGCTACTTTTATGTTTCTATAATCTAATTATTCCCATTAAAAAATGATGTCAATACATTCCTTATTTTTACAAAGCATTATTTTTGATTTCTTTTTTGAATGGTACTCCTGTGCTATCATTTATAATATTTACTAAAGCCTCATTTTGGAAATAAAAAAGCTTTATAAACTCCTATTCAAAAATAACAACAATAAAAATCAATTAATTGAGTGTGTTATCTTGTTTTTTTTGTTAGAGTACCAGTCAAAAAATAAACAAAAATGAATGCTGATTTGTAGATTAACAAGCATATTACTTCATAAAGCTGAATAATATTAGGATGTCTCAATATCTTTAAAATATGTATTTCACGTGCAACTCTTTCTACATCTGCTTATTCTGTTATTTTATCCTTCTCAAGAATTTTGATTGCAACCTTTATTTTTAGTATAATAGTAATTAAGTATTTCTTTCAAATTTGCTTTTTATTTCTTAAAAATGATTCCAAATACTCCTAAAATCAAACAAGTAAACTTGAACTAAATATCTATACCTTTTCACGAGTTTCTATATGTGTACCTAATTTCACTTTACCAAATGTTCCCTCGCCAATATTTTACCCTATAGTAATGATAAATTCAATTAATTTGATATAATTAAAGTTTTTTTAAGGGTTGAAATTCAAACTAAATTATTATGTCTTCTTTTAGAAATTTTAAGACAGTAGCCATGAGTCATGAAATGTATCTTCAGTAATGCAAACCCTTTGTAGATAATTGATTAAAAACATTACCTATTATATAATGGCCTACAGTCTTCTCCTTTTCGATTTAAGACCCTTGCATGTTTTGCCTATTTTAGCTCATTTCCTCTTCTTTTTTAAGATGAAATAATCTATTTTAAATTCTATCTTTATGTCGTTGATTATCTTTGCCAATTAAAAATCTATTCGCTTTATTATTTTCTATTTTCTTGTTTTTTTGTTGCTTCTTTCTTCTGCTAATTAATATTGTTATTAAGAAAAAATAATTTGATTATTAATAATCTTCCACTATTGCTTAAATCATAACTATTTCACTTTTTTCATCTTAGTATTTGATTTTAACATATATTCCTACATTCATTTATGCTTGGACTTTAACTTATAATTGTTTGTTTAACTTCAAACTACTCATTTTCAATTTCAAAGTACATTCAATTGATCAATCATTCAAGAAATGTATACACAAACTTCAATCTTTGAGGAACTTACGCTTACCAGATATTCTTTTATTTTAGATTTCTAAATTTTCAAATATATATGCACATCCTTCAGTAATTTAACATATGATTGTATCATCAATTTAAAAAGATAAAGAATTTTTAATATTTATTAAATCTTATTGAATATACATTTTTGCTTGTTCACTGAATGAAAAATCTTACCAATTAATTTGGTGCCTGCTAATAATATAATTTTGAAAAATTTAATTAAAAGTTAAAAAATAATAGTATGCTAACTAACATTTTTAAATTTGCAATCTATTTAACAAATGTAGAACTATCATTTATCAATTTAGATATGAGTCTATATAAAATTATAGCAAACTTAAAATTCAACTAATACAATCAATCAATCCTTCGTTATATATTCCTTCCAACCAATATTTTTATTAAATAGATCCCAATATCTTCTTCTATCATATAAACTTTAATTAGATTTATGAATAAATAAATTATCTAATTATTAACAATATTAATTAAGTTTTAGATATATTAAACTTATATTATGATTGATGAATTATCTTAACCTTAAAATTAAAATATTAGTAAATTTTTTTTATTTTGAATTAAATGATTTTCTTTTTCACTAAATCTGCAATTAATTTTTATTATATATGAGTAATTGATCATTTACATAGTAGATAAAAAGAAAGTTGTAGAAAGAAAGAAATAATTAAAAGTAACAACATTATTTATTACTTAATGTATGGATTGTGATATTATTATCATAAAAATGTAAATATTTTGTAAAATAATCACTTTTACTTTCTCTTAGAAAACCAACATAGTGATAATTTAAAGATCATAGTAAAAATTTAATAAAAATGGTTGGTCTCAATAAGAGAAATATAATAGAAATAAAACTTAACTAGATTTATTATCACTATTAAATTATTATAAAAATTAAAGGTTTTTTAAGATAACATAAAAATCCAAATTTTCTTATAATATATTCTCTCTCATTTTATTAATACCTCTATATATTTTATTATTATTAATTAATTAATTTCTACTAAATTTTAAACATAAGAAGGTAGTTAGTTTAAATCAGAGTTAAATGTTATCAAATCTTGTTAAAATTGGGCTTTCTTTTGTTAATAAAAGCATCAACTCCTTCTTTAGATCCAGGGAGGTTGAAAAGAGAAGAGAAAAGTGTTCTTTCGAAACTAATGCCTTCAGTAATTCCTAAATCTTCTGATTTATTAACAGCCTTCTTAGCGGTGATAAGGGAGTACATTGACCATTAAGCTACTTCTCTAGCATATTTTAAAACTTCTTCATGTAACTTTTCTTTAGGGTAGACTTCGGCTACTACATTCATATCTTTGGCTTTTTGAGCATCGAAGAATTAACCACTTAAAATATATTGATTAGCTCTAACCTTACCTACAATCTTAGAGAAACGTTGAGTACCACCAATACCAGGAATTAAACCTAATTTAATTTCTGGGAAACCAAACTTGGCATCATCTGAGCAGAAAATAACATCAGAAGATAAGGCAACTTCCTATGATAATATTGCAAATATAATTAATAAAATATATTAAATTTTTAAATTAAATAATAAATATATAAGTGTAATAATTACAAATCCACCACCCAAGCAAAAGCCATTAACACCAGAGATAATAGGCTTGGTTGCTTTAAAGAGGATATTGTCATAACATTAGAAAGAATTAGAAATTAATTCTGTTTGAGCACTTAACTTGGTGAATCTAGTGATATCAGCACCAGCACAGAAAGCCTTATTGAACTTAGATAAAAGAACAATAACCTTTACTTCTTTTGAATTATTTAATTCTGTAATACCCTATAATAACTCAGTTTCTAATTATTAAGAGAGGCAGTTTAAATCCTTAGGTGAATTAAAGTAGAGAACACCTACGGTATTATTATCTAAGTATTCAACAGTAACCTTACGAGCTTCACTACAATCGTTTTTGCATATTTATTAACTAATGGCTGAAATACGGTTCATTTTTAAAGAAGATGTTTTTTAAGATTTCCTATTTTATATTAACTTGACAGAATTATATCTTTTAAATTTTTAATGAGTATTAATAAATTTAGGATTAGATTCATCAAAAGATTTAATCTGATGATCAGTTATTGGTAAACATTCTATTTTTCTGAATTTTGATATTCAATAATAATAAATATAAATTTTATTATATTTTTGATAAAGTGACATCATTATCGTACATATTGCCTCATCCATCTTTTCAATATTAGATTTGGAATGAAACATCTATATTAATAAATTCTCACTATATTTCTAATTTTCTTTTTCTTTTAACTATATAAATTAATAAAAATTATATGAATTATCTTCCTCTTACCTTCATTCCTCATTCCATTTATAAATTCTTTTTAATTTTTAAAACTATTATCCCTTCTAAAGATTCTATTTTATGGAATTATTAAAGATTAAGCAGAATTTTATACTAAAATATTCTACTTTTCATCAAATTAATAAAGTTATTTAATAAGAAATATTATCAAGTTTAAATATTAAATGATTTTTAACAACTCTAAAAGAGCTGAATCTTTTTCTAAAAATCAAATCTGCCTTCAAAATTTATTGAAGTATATTTATTTCAGATAATTTTTAAAGATTATAAATATTTTTAGGAAATTTCTCTAAACTTCAATAATTAAATAATTTCTTTATTTATTAATTTTTTGATTAAAATTCAATTTTACTGAAATAAGCTTTTTTAATAAGTTTATGAATTGATTTCTATTATTATTATTTATTTCTATAAATTGCTCTTAATTTTTAATATTTTTATTTAACTTAGAGTTTTAATTTATAATTCATTAATTAAATTATATGAATAATTGTTAAAACCATTAATAATGAATTAATTAACCAATATAAATGAATTTTAAGGTTAAGAAACAATAACAACAAAATAAGATTGTTAGATAACCAGGATCAATCCTATAAAATTAAATTAAAATATTAGGATTAATCACTTTTATTTTTAAACTAGTTCAGGCTTACAATCCAATTCTTCAAAATTAATTAAAAATTGTTATATTTTAGATTATTAATATATTTAATTGTTGATTCAATATTAGTTAATATTTGAAAGTGATTGATAATTATCTGCTTTAGCTTTTTAAATTAAAAATTAGAAAATTTCTAATCTTTAATAACAATAATAATTTAAAAAAATATAGGAAACATTAATATTGGATTGATCCATATAAGCTTAGTTAGATTTTAAAAATTAACCTAAAAAAATAAAATATTCGGATTTTACATTATCAAATAGTAAGTAAGATCTATAATTTTCTGATAGGGAATTTAACCAAAAGAAGCAAACAATATATTTGGTTTGCAAAATAAAATTTTTTCATTTCAATTAACTGGTTTACTTATTCAGTGTAGAAATCAGAAATATATAGAAGGATAATTTAAAGGTAAATAGGGTATATTTAAATAATCAAATTTAAAAGATTTATTACTCAATTTATTAATTTATAAATCCAGTGATATGTATCAAACAATAAATAATTAAAATTACCAAAAATACCTAAAAGTAAATAAGCTTATCCAAAAAATGTAATTGCCTCTTTTAATTATCCTCTTATCTGTTTGTGCCGTCTTTAGTGCAAACACAGAAAATTTATGTACAGATGCTGAGAAATCTGCTAAGCATTGCTTTAATGTTCTTGAACCTGTCTGTGGAATCTACAATTTAGAAGGTAAATAAGTCAAGAAAGAATATCCTAATAGATGCTATGCTTGTAGTTCAAAGAAGGTCTAATTCATTGTCCCTAATTCTTGCAGCTCCTATGAAAAATAAGCATTCTTCTGCTATCCTGCTTCTACTCAATCCTAAATTTGCCCTGAAATCTATCTCCCTGTGTGTGGTCTTTTTGATAACACCATCTAATGCAAAAAGGCTCCCTGTGGTTAGACTTATAGTAATAAGTGCCAAGCTTGCTCTCAAACTAATGTTCTCTTAACTCTTAATGGTGAATGTTAATGAAATAATTGAATTAATAGAATATTGTTAATAGATTAATTTTTTAATATAATTAAAAATATATTTGCATGTCTTAAATATGATAGAATAAATCAAAATCTATGTTTTCAAAATTTATAATAGTAAGTATTATTTGATTGAAAAGAAATTAGTAAAAAATTCGATTAATTTTAAATTTCCTTAATAAAAATATGGACAAAAAATTATTCTTTATGATGAAGTATTTTTTATTTGGTTCATATAGCAAAGGAAAAAATTGAAAATCAACCAATTTGAAGAACCTTTTAATTTAATAGAACCAAAAAGATAATTAGCATAAATATATTTTTGTTTAGATTAAGTTTATGATTTTTATTTTAATTATTACTTGCTTACTCTTATTTATATGCTATTTATCTCTTCAGAAATACTTAGGTATCTTTAATATGTAAAAGTTAATAATCAACAATAAAGCTTAATTAAATTACTGAGATGGGATTATTTTTAAAGAAATATCATTACGAACTAAAAAATATGTTAGTTTTAAATTGCTAAAATAATATTCGACAAGTAAAATATTAATATAAATAAGATATAAAAACCTCTTTCCAATATAAAAGTCTTTAGTAAAATCCTTAGTATTAGAGATAGCTAAGAAATTTTACTCTAAGATAAAAAAGAATAAGAATTTTTTCAGTTAAAGTTTAACATTTTTGAATTATAAACCTTAGCCTTACACTTCTTTTATTTACCCTTTCTAAATATTTATCCTTTCAATCTATATTTTTCAATTCAAAGTAAACATCCCTAATTAAATATTTGAAATTAAAATAAGTAATTGCCTACCCAGTGATCTAATTACGTAAATCATTTGCTAGGTTACTTCTATTTCTAGTGATTTTTAAGCATTTCTAATTAATTCCAAAAGTTAATCAACAAAAAATTGCTGTTTAAAATTTACAAATGAAAATATATTCCTTGAAGAATTAAAGTAAAATTGATATCTTAAATTTATAAAATATTTGCTAGATTTTAAAATTTAAAACCATTATTGCAGTTAACAATATAAAAATTTTAAATTATTAATTCTTTTAACATATTATGTTGGAAGAAAATTTTGTATTTTGAATTATTTTATTAATTTGATTATTACATTAAATAAATTAGATTTTACAAGAAATAGGCTTAATTAAATTTATTAAGATGAAATTTTATGTAAACTGATAGGGGGGAATTGATATTTTCTATCTGTCTACTTCTTCCATTTTTTATCGAACAAAATATTTCTGAAAATCCAATTTTAAAATGCTAAAATTTCATAAAAATCTCTTCTTACATTATCATAATTACATAATAAATTACATTTAATTTCTCTATAAATAACGATTTATCATTAGATAAACTAAAACCTATAATCAATTAGAAAATCACTTAAAAAAATTTGTTTCACCTATGAGATCAGCTATTTTAGTTGCCCTTTTCTTAACTCTTTCAGCTTCATATGCTTCAAGGATAGAAAATCTCTGTGATTTACCTGAAAAGCTTGCCAAAGAATGTTTGTAAATTGAATAACCTGTTTGTGGTATTTCTTACAATAACAAGGGAGTTTAAGTTAGAACTGATTACCTTAACAGATGCTTGGCTTGCAAGGTTAAGTAGACTTAATTCGTTGCTCTTGGTGCTTGTGCCTCTTATCCTTAAGAAGGTGTTTTCTGTCACCCCATAGAATCTACTGCCGAATTCTGCCCAGACTAAGAAGAACCCACTTGTGCTTTATTCGATGAAACTATTAAATGTATTAGATATCCTTGTGGTTTCGATGCCTATAATCCTTGTGCAGCTTGTTAATCTCCCGCTGTTGTATTCAGAACTTACAAACAATGTAATTAACTCTGACAATGAAAAATTATATTAATATTATATTTTTATAATATATTAACATTCGTACAAATATATATTATTTTATGTCTACGATTACAATAATATGAATTTAATTTTACAAGAATTCAATTTCATTTAATCTTTAAAAATTGCTTAATATGTAAAATAAAAATAATATCTGACTTTTCCATATATTTTTTTATTCCTTTTTAAAGTATGATAAGTGTATTGAGAAAAAATCTAAAACAAATAAATAGTAGAGTTATAATTAAATATTATTTTTGTATTAATAACTTATAGAAGAAGAGATATGTTTATCTACATAATACTAGATAGTTAATTATAGAAGCTTATTGTTTTAGAGTCTAAATATTATTTAAATTTTAATATTCTCTAATTATTTCTTTCTCTTCGTTTAATTATTGATTTCAATCAAAAGCTCGATTATTGATAAAGTGTCTTCCCTTATCCAATTAGTTCTCCTACTATACTATTTGATACTATACTCGAATTATTTTGATTGGAGAAAAGGAAACCTATATTTTTATTAAGAGTGATAAAATTGATTAAAAAATACTACTTATTAAATTCTGGTTCATTAATTAATAATATAAGTAAGATAAATAAAAAACTATTTAGCAATTTCGAAAGTTAAGCACTTTAACAATATAATTTAAAAGTATTAAGGATAATACGTAATTTATTTTTGTTTTACTTTTAGGGCTTTCAAACAAACTATGAGTCAAATATATCTTCCCACCCTTGAGTAATTCAAACATCTTAGTATTATAGAAGAATAAATAATTGAATAAAAATTCTTAAAAACTTGTCAAAGGAATTTATAGATGGATTAAGTTTCTGTGTGTTTTTAGATAATCTAGACTGTATTTAATAAATAAATTATTTTATAAAAATACCATTTTTTTGTAGGTTTTTTATAATTAGTTTAAATATAAATCTATTATAAATAGATTATAAATTATAGATATTTAAATAAAATTTAGCATAAGAATTTAAGATTGGAATATTTTCGTAAATAACTAGGTCGAGCATAAAGATTTTAGATAGGAAAGAAAATTTACTTATGATTTTGTAAAATCTTATAATTATCAATTATAATCAGATTTCTATAAGTTCAGTAAGCGTTATTGATGATATTAATAATTATACTTACAATTTGACTTCCTCTTAGCATTTTTAGAGTTTTTTTAATTTCAAAAAATATTGGTTTTCTCTATTCCTTTAGAAGAATTTCTATCTATGATAAAATTACTAAAATATTTGAAACAACAATAAGATATAATTTTCTTTCTTCAATTATTCTATTATAAATATATATAAATTTCTACCATTTTTATGCACTTTACCAAAATATAAAACTTTGATAACCTCTTTTTTATTAATAATCTTTATTGGGGAATTAGTCACATTCGTCTACATGAATAGAAAACTAATCATGGTATTTATTACTTTTAGCAGAATATAATTTTTCTTTAAATTCCTTACACCCACATTAATATATTGATTTATGAGATTTGCTTAAAAATCAAAATATGTACCATGAAACACTTTCCATTTTGCAGACTAACCTGGTGAATTCGCAAGAACAGATAATAGCATAGCATTAAAAACAAAAAACCTTGAGATTAGTTTCAACTAACAATAATGATATTTAAGTAAAATAAAACTTATTAAAATTAAAATAAATATCTATTTTATAAATCAAATATAGATAAATCAGAAATAATTAGTATTAAAAATTAATAACTGTTGATGGGATTATAAAATTCCAGTTAGAATTGAAACAATTAGGTTATGAGGATACCAGATTTAATAATTTATTTAAAATTGGGGTATGTTATACCAATACTAGATCCTTAAATCTATTCATTTCACTTAGCCTCTTTCTAATTTACAACTAAAAGGAAATTAGTTATTAGTAAAAATAATGTTTTCTATCAAGATTTTTAGAAGAATTTTGAATTCAAGAAATTAATTGATTATATATAATTTAGAAGTTTATTTAATGTAAATATTTTTGGTTACAGTCATACATTCCTATCAATACTATTTGATCTCTTTAAATTAAATTACCACAATCTTACCCATTATAATTAATATAATAATAGATAATAAATTAAAACAAAGAGATTTTTTTCTTACAATAATATAATTATTTAGAGACAATTTTATTCTTATAAATTCTGATCTATTCTACATCTATAGCTACAATAAAAGAAGCCGTATAAATAGTTGACTTAAATTTTCCAAAAATTATAAAAATTATACAATCAAATAAAATAGCAAAATATAAAATAGAAAAATACTATAAAAAATGATAAAATTTTTAGTAATCATCTGCATCTTATCTCTAGTGACCAGTACTTATGCTTTTTCTCCTTACTGTTCTCCTAAGGAAAAAATTCCTGGTCCATGCAAAGAAATTTACTAACCTGTTTGTGCTATGGTTATTAACAAAGATGGAACTAGAGATAGGGTTGATTTCTCTAACAGATGCTTTGCCTGCTAAGATATCTCTACTCTCTTTATTATCGAAGGATAATGTGATGCTATTCCTAAAGGTGCTGTTATCTGTGCCCCTCATATTAAAGATAAAAAGGAAGTTATGTGTCCAGATGTCTACAAACCTGTTTGTGGGTACTTCAACTAAAATATCTAATGTTTGATTTCTCCCTGTGCAGCTACTTTCGGCAATAGTTGCTAAGCTTGCTCAAATGGTGATGTTGCATACTATATGGAAGGTTCATGCGAAGGTGATGAATTAAAAATCTGATTTCTTCTTTTACATAAAAAAAGATTTTATAATATTATAGATAATATTAATCAAGTATTTTACATATTGTATCTAATATTGTATACTTTGAAGTTGATTTTAAATCCTAAATGAATATACATTCTTTAAATTGAAATAGTGTATGAAGCATAGACGCTTACTTAAAACAAATAATTAAATCATAGATTGAATAATATCTTTATCAGAATTAATTCGTTTTAATATTCATTTAAAAAAATTTTCAAGTAATAATTAAAATAAATTTATGTAAACCTAAAAAAATATATTATTTATAAATCTCAATTTTTTTGATCAGCAAAAATATTAAAAAATAAAATAAACATAACCAATCTTTCTTTCATATTCATTACTTTCTTTTAATAATATCTTTTAATTTATTGTTAATATTCAAAATAATGTAAGCTCTCTACTTTAAGAACTCCCCCTTTTTAAGATAACTGCTCATTTAAGAACTGTAATATTGCCTATAATTAAAATTAAATTAATTTTTTGATTTTGGATATTCGGCAAATATATTATAATTAGCTTAAAATGATAGTATTGTGGTTTTATTTTTAATAATTAAAAAAGGAATTGTTTTAATCAAAACTTTACAAGAAGATTATGCTTTTAAATAGAGTAACACCAAATAGATAATTTAATTGGATCAATTATACTCCAAATCTTTATCTGAAAAGAATTTAAAAACTTGTTAAATAGAATTTATTAGAAAGTTCATAATTCTTTGAGTCCTTTACGTTATTGCTAATCTTAAAAAATATGAATCACTTATCATTTCTAAATCTATTATTTCATGCTTAAATATTTCCTAGCTTATAAAAAGTTTAACAAGTAAAATTTACTTAAATATCAAATTCATCAAAGTTTAGCATTTAGAAATATCTTTAGTTTCTTATATTGTAATTCTACAGTTATAATCTCTTTATATGTAATTTCTTTTTCAAACTTTGGAAGTTCAAAATTTTGAAATAAATTATATAAGAATTTATAAGGTTATTTGATTTGACTCTTGAGTTTGTAAGATAGAAAAGAAATATTAAAAGATAGGCAATATTCTTCAGTTTAATCTAAATTGATAATTGTTTTTTAATCCGAATATCCATTCATTCGAATTATATTCTTATATGTTTGTTTATTCCTTAATTTTTTAAGCTTTTAGCCCTACTTTAAAAATTATAATCAGATTTTATATCACTCATAATATTTTAAGAAGGAGTTGTTAACTTCCAGATTATAGGAATAATAAATAAAAAAGTAAAACAATTAAAAAAATTCCTTGAAAAATGAAATTCATTACTATTTTGCTTCTTACTCTTTTTTCTTTAGCCTTAGGTGCCAACATGAAAAATTATTGTAGAGTTGATGAAAAGATTGATAGGATCTGCACGACCTTATATGCTCCAGTTTGTGCTATCTAAAAAGCAGCTAATGGAGAGTAAATTTTAATAAACAAATCTAACAGATGCTTTGCTTGCTCTGACCCTAAAACATAGTATGTAATCAATTCAACTTGTGAATCTATCCCTAAAAATGCATTATTATGTAGACCTAACGAATCAGTTAATTATTAATTCTGCAATGAAATCTATGATCCTGTTTGTGGATACTCAGATGAAAATACTGTTTGCACAAATTATCCTTGCAAACAAACCTATTCTAACAGGTGCTTTGCCTGCTTAGAGAAATCAGTTTCTTATGCTATAAAAGGCGAATGTCCCAAATGATTAATTTGAATTTCCACATTGAAATTAAATAAAACAAAATTATAATTTATAAAAAGTTTCATATGAATTTATTTAAATTTTAATTTAGTAAGCTGTTTTTTAAAACTTATTTTTAATTTTTTTAAATCTCAGTATAATAGAAAAATTTATATGGGAATTATTTATTTAGTAGGCCATTTAATGTTAATTGACGGAAATTAAAACATGAATTTCTTTTTTGATTTTATTCATAGTAGTTATTTTCTTGTAAAACCATTTTCTTGAAAGAACTTATTGAAAAATACAATCCCCATAAAGAAACTTAGCACATAAATGAATAAATCAGTAAAAATTTCCTGCAAAGAAAAACCCTAATAAAATAAATAACTGTGATGGATTGAGATAAACTGATTCTTCATCACCCAAATCAACAACTACATTTTTAAAAATTTGAAATAAAAGTATTTGGTTAATAAAACACAGAAAGATGAGAATTTTTAAATTTTATATTAGATTAAGAATTTCTAAACAAGTAAGATTATTAATTATACTACTAACTAAATGAAAAATTTTAAGGACTCAGCTTATAATTATTATTCCTTACTATATTATAATTATATTTGTATACATATATTTCAAGTTTTTAAATCTTCTAATGAGACATGGTAAAATTGAAGAAAAAAATAATAATACTACTTCCTTAAAGCATCATTTTAATTAAAATATAAGATGGATTAGTAAACAATATCTAATCAAATTTTTAAAAATTACCTAAATAGAAAAGATTAAAAATAAAAATCTATTATGGCTATAAATTAATAGGGCTTATTTAAACTTAAATACTGAACCAATTGTAGTTCATCATAATTTTAATAGATTTAGAGAAAATAAGTAGAAAATTAGCTTAATGACCAAGAGAAAAAAAACAATCTATCACATAAATTTAAAAATAAAATCTAAAAAATGATTAAGATATACTAACGAATAATTATGAAAAGTGATCTTAGATTTATAACAGATAAAATTATTATTTATTCTATTTCTAATTATAAAATCAAATTATATCTACTAAAAGGATTATACACTAATATCAAATTGTATTTAGATTTTTATTTTGCTTTAATTTAATCTATAAACAAAGTTAAGTAGCATTTTTTAAATTGAAAAGAAATTTAGGGTGAATAATTTTATTCAGAATTTAATTAGTTTTTAGGAATTTTGTATGGTTTAAAATCAATTAGGATTTGATTATTATTAAAGAAGCTATTCTGTTTGAGGTAATTCCAATTATTTGATCTTTAAACCATCTAATCTTTTTTCTTCATTTTTTCTTTTTAGATTTTCATCAACCATGCAAATAAAAGCAAGTCCTATTAATTAAATAATCAATCCTATACCTTAAGAGATAAATACACTTTTTTAACTGTCTAAAATGATTCCCTATGCTGATATTATAATCTTTTTGATAAAACATTTTTTAAGAGTTTAAAAAGATTATAAATATTATACCTAAGTAACACCAAAGAGCTACCCAGATTTAAAAATGAGTCCAGAGCTAATTGTTTCTGAAACAGGGAATGTAATTTCACATGCAAATTCTAATGAAAGAGGTATTAATGGTGTAGCAAAGAAGCCATAAATAAAGAAGGCAAATAATTATAACCCAAAATTTTCAGCTTCCAAGACCCCCATTTAAAATGAATAAGATAGTATTGAGAGTATACTTGTTATTATAATAACTTTTTTGTATTTGTGATTCTTTTCAACTATCGGTGTTATTACCCCTGACCCTATAATACCAGAAACAATAAAAATTGCTCCAAAATAACTTGTATCACTCTAATAAAAGAAAAAATAGTTAAAAACTATTTAATATTAATTTTATTTATTTACACTAGAAAAACCAAACTTTTCAAGATAAAAGTTAATAAGAGTAGCAATAGAGTTGAAGTTTCCTAAAATAGATCCAAATGAGATGTATAAATAAACAAAATTTTTATCTTTAATTAAAGTCCTCATAGATTCTTTAAAATTTGCTTTCTCTGTATTGGCAGCATGACTTTTCAATAATAGAATAAAAATTATAATATTACTCTTGTTCTAATAAAATTAATTACCTTGGTGGAGTTGGTGGTTTTTCTCTAAAGAAAATTAATGTAGGTACGCTACATGCAGAAATAACTATAGCTTGATAGATCATCAATTCATACACTTCATTTCTGGTGTTTGGTGAATATTCAGAATTGACAATAAAACTAGGGAATAAAAATCCTATTCCAACTCCAATCATATTGATCAAAGATAAAATTGTTGTTGCCATTTATCTCTATTAAATAGTGGTTGATTGAATTAATTTTTAATTTAGATTAATTTGTTATGATTAGAGTTTATATTTTGGAACAAAAAGAACTTTAAAATATTAACTCTAGAGTAAATGAGAGTTAATTTTTCTACTCCTTATTAAATTTGGGCTTTCAAATTTTAATAAAAATATTTACTTATTTAGGTTTAAACCAAACAGATGCTATTTAAGCAGGAGCATTTAAAATAAAAGGCTATCCAATTCCACCACATATTTAGCCAACAATAGCCCAAGCAAAGCTTTCATTTATAAGAATTCTTACCCAAGCACCAATTACTGTAAAAAATATTCCTATAAAAATCTATAATAAAAATAATGAATATTGCAAGTTTAACTCAAAAATAACAAATGGAATTTAATATTAAAAACTAATACTCCAGTTCGTAGCCCTTTATCAGATAGTATGTAATTTGAAGGGAAGTTAAAAAAAATATATAAGAACATCCAAACTAATGAAGTCAAAGTTATCATAAATTAGCTTTAGTCATAAGCCTAATATAAATAATAAAATAAGAACATTTAATCATTGTTTAGCCATTAAATTTCACCTTTTCTATTTGGGAAGATATGGGACTAAAAGTAATCCATTCTATAGCATTCATCATATTAGGGAGGCAAAATAAAATTACTATCCACCATCTATTTATAAATAAATTTGTATTAATAAAGTATTTAAATTAATATATTGTGAGAGATGGTAATAGGAATTTCTCTTATGAAGTTCAGATAATAGAATTTCTAACCTGTATGGATAATCCTTAAACTCTTCCTCCTTTACTCCTTCCTTATCTTCTGAAGAATCTGGTTTTATTTATGTTATTGAATTGCTCATATGTTTTGCTCCTACTTATTGATGTTTTTTGTTTTGTTTTTTTATGCAATTAAACACTTATTTATTAACTCCTTAAATCACCTTTAAATAGTAATTAAATATAAAATCAAAAACTTGTACTCCAACTTAAAGATTTGATTGGTTTCAAATAAATTACAACATTAACAATGCTAATTTTACAGATAAATAGCAGTATATTAATTAGATAAGTGGTAATTAAATTTACATATTTTAGTTTAATTTACAACTCATTGTCTTTTTAGATTACATCATATCAACTGTAATTACATAACTTTTGTATCAGATTTTCGATACTTATAAATGTTAAATATGTTTACAGTCAATTTAATTAATGCTCTCATTTAGCTTCCAAAATCAAGAGGGAAAGTTTATACAAAGCTTTTACAAATTTATTTATTATTTCTTTTAATTTCATTAGAAATAATTATTATGGCTCTGATTATTATAAATGTAAATACAAAAAAGGAATAAGATCATTTTGCTGATCCTTTATATTTAGAAAATTCTAATTCATTTTTTACCCAAAAATAAATAATAAAATAAATTATATAAAATTAGTGAAAATAAATCCCTCATTAATGAGTATCAGACATCAACATAATCTTATCATTCTTCTTCAATCAAAATAATTGTGGGTTAGTAGAAAGTGAAAGCAAAATATTAATAAAGATATCTTAGATTTAATCTGGATCAATCTTAATTGATAATTATTTAAAATTTAATCAAATACCAGTCCAGTTTTATTTTCCCTCAGTTCTAGACATACCTTTGTATTAGTAATGAAATCTCTCATACAACCAAAAAACCTTTACTTCTCTATCTTAAAATTTTAAAATTCATCAATTAAGTTAGTAATTTTTATAAAATATCATTTCAAAAAAAGAAAATAAACTTTCTTTTGAAAAAATATTTAGAATTTATTATGGTATTAATTTACTTTAAATTCAATAATTAATGAAAAGAGGATATGGAAAACATTTATCAATTTAAAGAAAGAAAAATATATAAAAAGTTACTATTAACAATAGTATTATTTTTCCTATTAACTTTGAAGAATTTTCAAATTATTTTTTTATTAATAATAGCACGATACATAAATTTATTACTTCTAATCTCTTCATAATTTCTTTAATTAAGATATTTAATATAAATCCTATTATTTATTAATAAAAATCAAACATTTATGAAACTAAAATAGCCTCTTATTTATTAAATGTTATTGCTCCAATCAAATTAATACTAGTATTTTATATATTTTAGTAATTTAAATATCCAAACTATTTTTTTTCATTAACATTTACATGAAGAAACTAAATAAATTACAAAATTTGAAAAGCAAAGCAGTACTAATTTAGGAAACTAAGTAAATAATATTTCAAACTAATTCAAAACTAAAAGAAATAATAGGTAGGAGCAGAAAAAAACCTATAATGAATCAAGATCATTTGTTATAGACTCTCTTGATAAATTAAAATAATAGAATAAAATATAAAATGATATCCAAAGAACTAAAAGTATAATTAGTACTTTTATATCAATATTTTTTTGGCAGCTCTAACAATTATTATATAATTTTTAACTTTTGAAATAATAAATATTGATCCAATAATACTTAAATCAGCCTAAATAAGTTAATAAAAAATGTTGAATACTTTTAAATTTAAAACATAATTTATGATAGAATAAAATTAAAATTTTTCTAGATAAATGCAACTAAGCATATATAAACTATTAATATTTTCAATTATTAAACAAAATTAAATGCATAAATGTAGTTAGTATCCTTAAGATTAAATGCTTAAATAGAATTTAGATTATTTTTTTGCTAAACTAATTAAATCAAAAATAAATATTAATTAATCTTAATTTATTTCTTATTAATAAATCTCCTTGGAGGTTATAGTAGCTTTTCTCTAAAACATTACAATTAAACTAAAAGCTGAAATTATAGTAAATAATTAAGTTAAACATCTAATTTCTAGCCAAAAAATCTAAATGATGGAAAATACTAGATTAAAAACTAAGTTATTAGCCTAAATTTAAACCTAAAATAACCCATGCAAAATTATAGGTGTTCAAAACTGTTACTCAAGAACCAATAGCAGCTAAAATATGACTAAACGCTTTTAATATATTAACTAAAATAGTTTTTGAGCCAAAAGTAAGTATAATATTATTAATCCTACTTTCAATCCATTTTTTCATATATATAATTTATTTGAAAGGATACTGAAGATAAAGTAGAGAAACTTCAAAACTAAAGGAGTAATTGATACTTTTAATTAGATTTGGCCTAAGATAGGAATAAAAAATAAATATTGTAAATCCTCCTAAATTTATACAACCCACTCCTAATCTTACTTGATACTTTGAAGGTGAAAATATTTAATTTTTTTCAAAATAAAATAGTAGTTCAAAATAGATCAAATAAAATTATTAAGGTAACTACTATTCTAAATATTAAAAGGAATAATTTGCAAACTTTGATTTTTATGTTCAACTTTTTTAGAAAAATTTAATATTTATCTTTTTTTTAATTTTTCTATATATATCAATTGTTTCTTATTTGCTTTTTTTAATGTAACACTGATAGAAGAAGTTTCTAATTTCCATAAAATCTAAAAATTGAAGCTAATAAATATGTAGGAAATCTAAATAATCCTTAAATCACTTTATCTATGAGGCTTCATTTAATCTACCTCATATATTTAATCATCCAATCCAATAAATCGCAATAGTTTTTAAATAAATAGTCCTTTTTTGTGATAAGATTGATTTTATTAAATATTAATAAATTGCAAAACTATTAATAAAATACACAAGCCAAAAAGTTTATTTGAAAAATAAAATTTTCTGTTTTTTAATATAATCCCTTCATTAATCTAAATTTTAAGAAGATTTCTATTTAAAGATTATCAATTTGTAAATCAGAAATTTCAAGAAATATTGTTATTTCTGTTGGTTCTAAATTCATAAACCTATCTAGTTTAAGTAGAAATCAATAGGCGATTACTAAACTTTGCAAAACAACTTTAGAGATTAATATTAAAAAATAAGAATTAATCAAATTATATTTAATGATGCAATTACTTTATATTTTTTCAAATTTTAAATATTTTCATAGTAAATTCAAATTTTACTATCTTTCATCAAAGCGATTGTTAAAATAAATTGACTAAATAGTTAAAATAGAAGAATTTTTCTATCATTCATCTCTTCTTAGTAAAAAAAATTAATTAATCTTGAAGTAAATATAATAATAATACTAATCAATCCCGATTAATTAAAAATCTATTTTTTATCCTTTATTTTTGTAGATAATAATAAATAAATTATTCGAATTTCTCAAATAACCCTCAAGTTTTTTTATTTATTTTTAAGTATTGATAGAAAAAATTAACAAACTATATCACTTTCTAAAAGTTATTGCAAAATTTAATAAATCTGATTGCACTCCCATCGGTTTTATAAGCGATTTGGAAAGTTAGGAAATTAATAATAATTATACAATAAAATTAAATTGATAAATATAAAATATGATTTTAGATCTAATAAAAGATTAGCACCTTAGAGCGTTGCTCAAGAAGAATTGGATCTTATGGAGAAGAAATTTGTTTTGCAGTTTATTAGAAATTGTTTTACCATTCTTAGTTTGCTTTGCAGCAATGGGAGCAATTCGTTCAAATGTAAGCACAGAAGTATTTCCAGAGAAAACATATATAAATTCACCAAAAGATTAAGCTATCCTTTATCCTAATCTTCCTACTAATGTTTTAGACTAAAGTGGCAAATAAATTAAACCACCTCTTGTTAATTGTTTAGATAGGATGCTAAATAAAGAAAAAATGTGGAGAAATGGATATGTTGCCTTAGTTCCTAAATCTAATGAATTGATAGATTAAGTTGCGAATATGATAGAAAATGTTTATGGATATTAAACTAAACGATGGGATACGCTTGATGAACTTTTTAAATATACAACTAGCCTAGATTATAACTGGGATGTATGTTTTGCTATAGAAATTCCTACTCCAATAGATGGGAAGTATTCCTATAAGCTAGTCTTTAACAATACAGGCCCTCCTTCTAGAGTATTTGATGATGTTCCAGATACTTTAAGATAAAATACATATGAATATAAGGTGGAATATAAAGATCCTCTCTTCAATTTATGGTATTCTTCAGGTTTCTTAACAATTTAAAATTATATTGATAATCTTATTCTTAGAAAAGAATCAGGAAATTCTAATGCTAAGATATCAGCAAATATTTACCCTATTAAATCCGAAAGTTATACAAAAGATACTATTGATCTTTAAATAACTGGAAATTTTGGACCTTTTGTGGTTCTCCCTCTCATTTTAAGTTATTTGAGATTATGTTAAGGTTTACTTACTGAAAAAGAAAAGAAAATAAGAGAAGGTATGAAGATTATGGGAATGAAGACTTCTTCATTCTATTTATCATGGATAATTTATTATCTATTCATTTTTACTGCAATAGCCTTATTATAAGCTCTTGCTTTAAAGCTGACTGTATTCTAAAAAAGTAATTATTTCTTCCTTTTCATTTGGTATTGGCTCTTCTGCATTTCTTTAATATTCTAATCTATCTTTGTGACTTCTTTCTTTACTAGAGCTAGAAAAGGTACAATAGTTGCTAGTCTATTCAATTTTTTTTGCTTTATTCTCAATTTTGTAATTTCTAATGGCACCTATTCAACTGCATAATACACTGCTGCTAGTTTTCTAACTCAAACAGGAATCATTCGTTCTTGTGAAGTTATTATTGTTTTAGAAGCAAACAGTGTTGGTATTTCTTTCAATAATGCTGACACATTTGTAAATAATTTTAATGTTCAGTCACAAATACTAATGAATTTAGCTAATATTGCATTCTTCTCTATTATTTCTCTATATTTAGACTAAGTTTTGCCTAATGAATTTGGAAAAAAGAAAAAACCTCTCTTTTTCTTAGATTTCATCCTTAAATATTTTTAAAAAGAAAAGATTAATGATGAAAGCAATAAAAAATTAATAGATGAATTAGATATTGAAGCCTTAAAGTAATAAGATAATATTGAAGAAGTTACCCAATTACTGAAAGATTAAGAGTTAAGAAATGAAGTATTAAAAATTATAAACCTTAAAAAGACTTACTATGGAGGAGATTAGCCTTTTGATGCTGTATCTAATCTTAATTTAACTATGTATAAAAACCAAATTTTTGTTTTACTTGGACACAATGGGGCTGGTAAAACAACTACTCTTTCCATGCTGACTGGCCTATTAAGTATTACAAGAGGAAAAGCATAAGCATTTGGATTAGATATTGAAAATTAAATGGAAGATATTAGAAAGTTTATGGGAGTTTGTCCTCAACATGATATCTTATTTGATAACTTAACTGTCAAAGAACATCTTGAACTCTTTGCTGCATTTAAGGGTATGAAGGATAATGATGAAATTAAAAAATAAGTTGAGAAATTTATAGATGATGTTGATTTAAGAGAAAAAGCAAATGTTTTAAGTAAAAATTTGTCAGGTGGGCAAAAGCGCCGTTTGAGTGTTGCTATAGCCTTCATTGGAGGAAGTAAATTAATATATCTTGATGAACCTACTAGTGGTATGGATACCTCTGCTAGAAGATATATTTGGGATATGTTAAAATAATATAGAAATGACAGGATAGTTATTTTAACTACACATTTTATGGATGAAGCTGATTATCTTGGAGATAGAATTGCTATTATGGGTAAAGGTAAACTTATTTGCTGCGGCTCTTCTGAATTCTTAAAAGATCGTTTTGGAGTTGGCTACAATCTATCTATTGTTAAATAAGACAATAATGTTGACAGCTAACCTATCATTACCTTCATAAAATCAATTATCCCTTCAGCAAATATTTTAAGTAATGTTTCCTCTGAAATAACAATCTAACTGAAAAGTGAGTCGATTTCTCTATTCCCATAAATGTTCAATGGATTAGATTAAAATAAAAAATAATTAAAGATAGAATCTTATGGTATTTCTATCACAACTTTGGAAGAAGTTTTCTTAAGAGTAGCAGAATTGGAAAACGAAAAAGATTCTAAAAAAATTTACCAAAGGAATTCTTTAAAAAAAGATGATAATATAGTTAAATAAGAAGATGAAAATATTGATAATTTTGATTTAAATTCTTTCAGAATCTAAAGCAGAACTAAGTTATTCTTAGTTCATTGCTTAGCTTTAATAAAAAAGAGATTACTTTACTTTAAAAGAGATAGAAAAGGCTTATTTTGTGAAGTCATTATCCCATTCTTAGTAGTTGCTATTGGCTTAACTATCACTTTAATATAATTTATAATTGAAAGCCCTTCTATCATCATTTAGCCTTCGATATATAACACTCCCTTAAATATTATCTATTCAGGTTCTGAAAATCCTATTTTCATGTCCTCTTTAATGAGTAAATTCAATTCAAATAGCTGGAATGCAGAATTCTTTAACACTGCTTCTAAGAGTGAATGGGATGAAAAGAATTACTAATTAAGATCAGTTAACAGAAAAGGTTCTTATTTCTTAAATTAGGTAGACACAGTAAGCTAAGTTTTCTCCTACGATGCTGAAGTTTAAACAATTTCAAAGGATACCCCACCTCTCTTTGTTAATTAAATGAATAATGCTATTTTAAAACTAGTAACTGGAGACTCAAAGAAAAGTATAGAAGTTACTTTTAATCCTTTTCCTCTTCCTGTATCTGTTAAAGAATTCGAGAATACTTCTGATGGCATCATTTCTTCTTTTATCTTCTCAATAGCTCTAGCTCTTATCCCTGCTTCTTTGATCGTTTTCACTGTAAAAGAAAGAGAAGATAATGTAAAATATTAGCAATTAGTTTCCGGCGTAAGTTTACAAAGCTATTGGTTAAGTAATTATATAGTTGATATGATCAAACATCTCATCCCTGCATGTTTATGCATACTCATGGTCATTATATATGATATTAAAACTTTTAGCACAGGTGATAACTTTAGTGGTATTTCTACACTCTTCATATTATATGGCTGGTCAATCATACCCTTTACCTACTTGATTGGTTTTCTTTTTAAAAATTCTGGAAGTGCTTAAGTATTTGCCTTCTTCTTTAATTTCTTAATGGGTGCTATAGGACCCATTTTATTGATGGTTTTGAGACTGATCTCATCAACAAAAGACATAGCTCTTAAGATTTAATGGATTTTTAGATTATTCCCTTCTTTTTGCTTTGGCTATG
Organism: Tetrahymena borealis; assembly: GCA_000260095.1. NCBI lineage: Eukaryota > Ciliophora > Oligohymenophorea > Hymenostomatida > Tetrahymenidae > Tetrahymena > Tetrahymena borealis. The sequence goes on from JH651315.1 coordinate 241,569, forward strand.
GTGTATTAAATATGGCAAACAGATCACTTTATGCTACTGTCATAGGAAAAAATTAGCAGTAAAGTACTTGGGATTTAGATATTGCCGGAGGAGATGTCATGTTACTAAGTATTTAAGGAGTTGTTTTCTACATCCTCATATTTATTATTGAGTACCTTGGGCAAAAGAAATCTATAAAAGATCTCTTTAGAAGTAAGAATAATGAAATTAAGTATTTAAATTAAAATTATGACTCTGATGTTTAAAAAGAAATGGAGATTGTTACCTAATCTAGTCCCAATGATTATTCTGTTAGAGTAAATGATATTTAAAAAATATATTATGCAACTGGAAATCAGCCTAAGGTAGCAGTAGATAGAGTTTCATTTGGAATTAAAGAAGGAGACTGCTTTGGATTACTTGGTATTAACGGAGCTGGTAAAACTACAACTTTTAAAATTCTTGCTGGCGAAGTCCTACCAACCTCAGGGACAGTACATATCAAGGGATATGATTTAAGTTATTAAGTAGAAGAAGCAAGAAAACACATTGGTTATTGCCCTCAATTTGATGCTCTTTTAGATAATTTAACTGCTAGAGAGCATTTAGAATTATATGCAGCTATTAAAGGGATTCCCTTTGATTTACGCGAAAGTTTAGTTTCATAAAAAATAAAAGAAATGGGTTTAACAGAATTTGAACATAGGTGCGCTGGTACATATTCTGGTGGTAATAAGCGTAAGCTTTCTGTAGCAATAGCAATGCTTGGTAATCCTCCTATTGTTTTCTTAGATGAACCCTCCACTGGTATGGACCCTGAAGCTCGTAGATTTATGTGGAATGTGATTTCTCGTATCTCGACAAAGAGAAAATAATCATCTGTAATTTTGACTACTCATTCAATGGAAGAAGCTGAGGCCTTATGTACTAGGCTTACTATTATGGTTAATGGCTCTTTTAAATGCCTCGGCACCCTGACTCAAATAAAGAATAAGTATGGATAGGGTTATGAAGTCGTTGTAAAAACAGAGATTCCAAAGGAATAAACAGAGAATATTTTGAAAGAAAATAATTTTGAAGGTTAAAAAAGATTACATACACTATAAGAAGTAGAAAATATTATTAGTTGCTTGAAAGAATATGATTTATTTAACTAAATTAGTGAAGAAGGATCAGGAAAGCTTTTAAAATAAAATATTGATAATGGTAAAGGTATAACTATTGAATAACTGGTTGAATTTGTTTGCATTGAAAAGGATGGATAAAGAATTTAGAATTTCATTTAATCTAATATAGGCTAATTCTCTGTTATAGAGCACTTCTCAAATCTCTATAGATTCAAAATTGATAGCACCAAAAGTTCTATAGGAAGAGTGTTTGAGATATTCGAATAAAATAAAAGAATATTAAACATCTCCTCTTATAATCTCAGGCAAGCAACCATTGAATAAATTTTTAATAACTTTGCTGAAGGAAGATATGAAAATGAGATAAAAGCCTAACATATTGAATAAGAAAAATAAAATCCATAATCTTCACCAAATACAATTAGCTAAATGAAATAAAATGCTCTTATTGAGGCTGAAATGACTGCTATAGCTACATAGAAAGTATAAATCTCCTAACAGAATACCTAAAAACCAAATAAGCAATGAATGTTATTTAACTTTAAATACTGTAATCTATTAATTTTCTAAATAGTAAAATAATAATTGAAATTGTCACCGTTTTCAAATTTTAATTATGCACTTAAATATTGTAACTTTTGATTATTTTTAGTAATCATGATCTTATGTTATTTATTGTAAGCGAAATGATGCGTAACTTTATATTATTAAACAATTTTCTATTCTGATTGTTTGCTTGTTAAGATGGAGTTAATAATAATATTAATTTCACCTTTATTAAATTTATTGGTTTAATTAATTCATGCATACTGTTGTAAGCCTTTAAATTTGAGAATTATTGTTATTTCTAATTTAAAACTTTCTATTTCAATTTAGACATTTTTATGAAAGAAATAACTTAGATTTTGGCAATAAATTCTAAATTCCCATTTTAAATTTTGGATTATCAAAATGTAGCTCAACCCAAGTGAGTAATTGTATGATAAATGTAAACTAGACTTAAAATTACTCATTTAATTTTCCTTTCTATCCAAATTTTAAAGATTGATATTATTTGGATACAAAAAACAAATTAAATTAATAGAAATTTTATTTTATTTTGGTGTATACATTAAATTATAATGTCCAATTTTATGTTAAAACTCTTAATCTTGATTGCATTTTAGTGAAGAATTTTCTTAAGTTTAATTTTTTGGTTTATTATCCATTAAAATTAAAAGTGATAATCATTTTAGTTTCTTAATCCCAATTTACCTGTAGAAAGCAAGTATATTAGAATTGTGAGGTATGATAATAAAAATTCTATAATAGGTAAAATTAATAGATGTTGGCTGAATCAGTAATATTTTTTCCAAATTTAATAACTTTCTTCTATTATTGATATACAAAAAGCTCATAAATGGTTTAGAATTACTAATGTAAACCATTAATAAATCTCTTAAAAATAGAGTTAAAATTTAAAAATATGAGATTAGTTAATTAAGATGAAATTCATAATTTCGCCTCAATTTCACATTCTATTAAATTTTATTATCCCTTTTAAAAATTATGGAACATTAGTAATCTTATTTGAATGTCTTGTCACTCCTAATAAAATCTGAAAATTAAAGAAAATATCTAAGTTCATTCAGCAATTTGAATAATAATTAAAATAGAAAGGTTAATCCTTTTCTCACTTTTTAGTTAATTTGAATATAAAATTGACAAAATTATTAGAAATAATCCAATAAATAAAAGGGATTATGATTTATCTATTTCCAATCTGAAACCTAAATTGAATTTTGTAAAAAAAACTTGGGACAATACAATTCCCGATAAAATCTAGCCTTCTTTAATTAACAATACCAGAGTATAGTAAGTGATATATAATTAGATAACAAAAAGTATGACATTTAATCTAAATTAGCTCATCAATATCCCATTTTTTTGATGGAAATAAATACAATTTTCCTCGGTAATAACTAATTAAATCTAATTTAATATTTTTCAAGAAAGAATTTGAATTTGAATATTAGAATAAGGAAATTCCAAAGATTATATATTCTGATAGAAATTAAAAAAAATTTCAATAAAATTTTTTCTAAATTAAGGATAATTTCAAAATTAAAATGGTAATAGACAAATTTTACTCTTTTGCTCGAAATCGATTGAAAACTATCCATTTAAATAATCAATTGATCAAGTAAATAATCTAATAAAATATATTTCACAAATTTAATATATAAAAGAAAAGAAAATATAAAAATGGGTAAAGAATCTTAACATTTAAAAGCATTGCTAAAAAAGAATTGGATTATATGGAAGAGAAATTGGTGTTGTAGTAGCTTCGAAATTCTTCTTCCCTTTTTAATTTGTATTGCTACAATGGGAGTATTTAGAAGTAATATAGATAAAACCCCCTAACCTGAAAAATCGTTTTTTGATGATAAGATGGAATAGGCTATTTTACCTCCTAATATTCCTACAGGATTAACTGATAGTAGTGGAAAGCCTTTAAACCCTCCTATTGTAAATTGTCTTACAAGAAAAATTAATGATCTTCCTTCTTATAGAAATGGTTATGTTGCATTAATACCAAAGTCTAATGAATTGATTGATTAAGTTGGAAATATGATAAGAACAACTTATGGTTATGAAACTAAAGGGTGGGATAGCTTAGAAGAGCTTTTTAAATATACATAAAGTATTGAGTATGATTGGGATGTCTGTTTCGCAGTAGAACTTCCTATGCCTGTTAATGACAAATATGAATATAAGCTTATTTTTAACACAACTGGTCCACCTGATAGAATTTTTGATGATATTCCAGATACAACTAGAGAATTAACCTATGAATATAAAAAGGAATTTAGAGATCCTTTATTTTATCTATGGTATACTTCTGGTTTTCTTTCTATTTAAAATTATATTGATAATTTAATCCTAAGAAAAGAGACTGCAAAACCTACTGCTAGCATTCTCGCAAATGTTTATCCCATTAAATAAGAGGCATACACCAAAGATTCTTTAGATCTGTAACTTACTACAAATTTCCCACCTTTTGTAGTCCTTCCTATGATTTTATGTTTTTTAAGAATGACTTATGGACTATTAGTTGAAAAAGAGAAGAAAATCAGAGAAGGTATGAAGATTATGGGAATGTCTAATACTTCATTCTATCTCTCTTGGATTATCTAGTATTTAGTAATATACACAGTTATTGCTATTCTTATGTCCTTTGCGCTAAAAGTCACTGTTTTCTAAAAAAGTGGTTACTTTTTTATGTTTATTTGGTACTGGCTTTTTTGCATATCTCTCATTTTCTAATCTCTTTTTGTATCCTCCTTCTTCACAAGGTCTAAAGTTGGAGGTATTGTAGCTATGCTCTTTTTCCTTTTCAATTTTATTTTTGATTTTGTTTTCTCAAATGGTACTTATTCTACAGGTCAATACACTGCTGGTAGTTTTTTAACCTAAACTGGAATTATTAGAGCTTGTGAAGTTATTGTTGTTTTAGAAGCTAATGGAATCGGAGTAGACTTTGATAATGCATCCTATAAAGTTAAAAATTTCAGTGTTGACTTGCAAATCATTATGTCTTTGGTTAATATTGTAGTCTTTTGTTTATTAGCACTTTATCTTGATCAAGTTTTACCGAATGAATTCGGAAAAAAGAAAAAACCTTTATTCTTTTTAGATTTCTTATTCAACTTTAAAAAGGCTAATAAAGTTGGTGTTAAAGAGAGAAGAAGATTAAATCAAGATTTGGAATAATTCAAGTAATCTGATAACTTAGAAGAAGTTACTCAACTACTCAAAGATTAAGAATTAAGAAATGAAGTGCTAAAAATTTCTAATTTAAAAAAAACTTTTTATGGTAGAGGTAAACCTTTTGATGCAGTATCAAATCTTAATTTAACTATGTATAAAAATCAAATTTTTGTTTTACTTGGCCACAACGGAGCCGGTAAAACAACTACCCTATCTATGCTTTCTGGTTTATTAGGAATCACTGATGGTTGGGCTGAAGTTTTTGGTTTAGATATTGAAACTGAAATGGAAGACATCAGAAAAATGATGGGTGTTTGTCCTCAGCATGACATCTTGTTTGATACCTTAACTGTCAAAGAGCATCTTGAACTCTATGCTTCCTTCAAAGGTATGACTGATTCAAATCTTATTAAAGCTGAAGTAGAGAAATTTATTGATGATGTTGATTTAAGAGAAAAAGCAAATGTTTTAAGTAAGAATTTATCAGGTGGCTAAAAGCGTCGTCTAAGTGTCGCTATAGCTTTTATTGGTGGAAGTTAGTTAATTTATCTTGATGAACCTACAAGTGGTATGGATACATCAGCAAGAAGATACATCTGGGATATGTTGAAGTAGTATAGAAACGATAGAATCATTATTTTGACTACACATTTTATGGATGAAGCTGATTATCTTGGTGACAGAATTGGAATTATGGGAAAAGGCAAGCTTATTTGTTGTGGTTCTTCAGAATTCTTGAAAGATCGTTTTGGAGTTGGTTATAACTTGACTATTGTGAAAGAAGATAACAACGTTAATAGTGAACCTATTATTACCTATATAAAGCAAATAATCCCATCTGCCAATATTTTAAGTAATGTCTCTGCTGAAATTACAATTTAATTAAAAAGTAATTGTATTTCTTAATTCCCCTAAATGTTTAAAGGTCTTGATTAAAATAAAAAATAATTATAAATTGAGTCTTATGGTATTTCAATTACAACTCTTGAAGAAGTATTTTTAAGAGTTGCAGAATTAGATTAAGCTTAAATTGGTGGATCTTAAATAAAGAAGAATAATTAAGAAATCGAAATAGAAAATGTTAAAATAGAAGATGAAATTGATAATTTTGATTTAAATTCTGTTAGAATTCAAAATAAATATACACTCTTTTTTGTTTAATTCTTTGCTTTGGTCAAAAAAAGAATAATTTATTTTAAGAGAGATTCAAGGGGTTTATTATGTGAAATATTATTGCCTTTTATAGTTGTAGCTTTTGGATTAACTGTTACTCTCATATAAATCATAGATCCTCATCCTCCTCTTGTACTGACTCCATCGATATATAGTACTCCTTTAAATATAATATATTCTGGAACAGCTAGTAAAACTGATATGAGTTCTTTAATTGGCTAATTTAATACTAATGATTGGAATGCAGAATTATTTGATACTTCATCTAAAAAACTATGGGATGACAAAAACTTTGAGTTAAAGTCACTTAGTAGAAAAGGTTCTTACTTTATCAACTCAATAGATTTAGTTAACTAAGCTTATTCTTATGATGCCGAAATTTAGACAATTTCAAAAGATACTACTCCTTTGTTTGTTAATTAAATGAATAATGCTATTCTTAGATTAGCAACGGGAAATAAAAATAAAAATATTTAACTTACTGTTACTCCTTTCCCCAATCCAATTTAAGTTGAAGAATTTGAAAGTACATTTGATGGTATTATAGCTGCATTTATCTTTACTATTGCCTTATCTTTGATTCCAGCTTCTTTGATTTCTTTCACTGTTAGAGAAAGAGAAGAAAAAGTTAAGCATTAATAACTTGTTTCAGGAGTTCATTTGTAAAGTTATTGGTTGAGTAATTATTTTGTTGATTTAACAAAGCATTTAATACCTGCATCTTTGTGTATTCTAATGGTTCTTGCTTATGATATCAGCACTTTTAGTGCAGGTTCTAACTTTGATGGTATGGCTGCTTTATTCCTCTTATATGGCTGGTCTATTATCCCATTCACTTACTTAGTTGGTTTCCTGTTTAACAACTCTGGAAGTGCCTAAATATTTGCTTTCTTCTTTAATTTTTTATTGGGAGCTATATGTCCAATCTTAGTTTTAATATTAAAGATAATTAAATCCACTAAAGATGCATCTAAAGTATTAATGTGGATTTTCAGAGTCGTCCCATCATTTTGCTTTGGTTCTGGTGTTGTCAATATTGCAAATAGATCTCTTTATGCCACTTTAGATGGCAAAAAAACAAAATAGGATACTTTTGATCTAGAAATTGCAGGCGGCGATCTCTTATTATTAGGAATTCAAGGAGCTGTTTTCTATATTTTAATTTTCTTAGTAGAGTATTTGAATAATAAAAAATCAATGAGAGAAATGATGAGATCAGATGAATAATCAGTTAAATATTCAAATACAATCTATGACTCAGATGTTAAGAAAGAAATGGAGATGGTTTCATAATCCAATCCTAAAGATTTTTCTGTTAGAGTTAAAGATATAAGAAAAATTTATTATGCTGAAGGGAATGATCCTAAAGTTGCTGTTGATAGAGTCTCTTTTGGTATTAAAGAAGGAGAATGTTTTGGATTGCTTGGTATAAATGGAGCTGGTAAAACAACAACATTTAAGATGCTAGCAGGTGAAATTTAACCTTCCTCTGGAAGTGCTCATATCAAGGGGTTTGATTTGAGTAATTAAATGAGTTAAGCAAGAAGCCAAATAGGATATTGTCCCTAGTTTGATGCTCTACTTGATAATTTAACAGCAAGAGAACATTTAGAATTATATGCTTCAATCAAAGGTATTCCCAAAGATTTAAGAGAAGGTCTTGTAGCTAAAAAAATTAAAGAAATGGGATTAACTTAATTTGAAAATAAATGTGCTGGAACCTATTCTGGTGGTAATAAGCGTAAACTTTCTGTTGCTATTGCTATGCTTGGTAATCCTCCTATTGTGTTTTTAGATGAACCCTCTACTGGTATGGATCCTGAAGCTCGTAGATTTATGTGGAATGTAATTTCTCGTATTTCGACTAAGAGAAAGTAATCTTCAGTAATTTTAACAACTCATTCTATGGAGGAGGCTGAAGCTTTGTGTACTAGACTTACTATTATGGTTAATGGTACTTTCAAATGTCTTGGTACTCTAACTTAAATAAAGAATAAATATGGATAGGGTTACGAAGTTGTAATTAAAACTGAAATTCCCAAATAAAAAGTAGAATAAATAATAAACGAAAAAGGATTGACTGGAGGAGATAAACTTCAAACTTTACAAGAAATTGAAGATTTGTTTAAATAACTAAACCCCAGTATACAAAATTTAATAAATCAAATCTCACCAGAAGGATCTGGTAAGATTATGCATTAAAATATCTAACGTAATAAAGGAGTTACTATTGAATAATTAGTAGAATTTGTTTGTATTGAAGAAGATGGAGAAAATATTAAGAAATTCATCAATAAAAGCTTAGGAGAGTATTAAATAATAGAACATTTCTCTAATCTTTACAGATTCAAATTATAAAATACTACCAATACTATTGGTAAGGTTTTTGAAACTTTTGAACAAAATAAGAACAATTTGAATATTGCTTCCTATAACGTAAGATAAGCTACAATTGAATAAATATTTAATAATTTTGCTGAAGGAAGATATGATAACTTAGTACAAGATTCGAATGACAAATCATAAAATTAACAAGTATCTCCATTTAATTATCAATAATAGAAAGATAAAATTATAGTTGCAACAGAAATGGCAGATTTACAAAGAGTATTTATTTAAAACTAAAATAATAGAATAGAGTGAAACACTTTAATTCGATATCTATTAAATTATGTGTGCTTAATTATTTATAATCTAACGATATCTACTGTAAGTATCCTTCTTATTTTATTTGTTATCTTCTATTTAACGCTTATCTATTTTCATTTATTTATTCTCCTTCCTAACAATTTCTATTCCTCTTTATTTCTTATTAAACATTTGAACAATCATGTCATCTTTGACTAGAAGACAAATTGATAAAAATCAAATTATCATTTCTAATGCCAATAAAAGAATTACTTATTAAAAATTTTAATAGAAATATGTAAAGATGTTCTGACTTGCATGCACAATAATAATTCCTATTAACAGTTGAAGTGGGAGGAAAGGAAATTTTATATTTTATGTTCATATAAACATCAATTTTTAATTAGAATTATATCTTAATAGCTAGCTCCAAAGCAATATATTATCTTTCATCAATCTTAATTATTTTATTTGTTATGTATGTATGACGTTGTAATATTTCTAATCAAAGTTCTTTATAAAATTTTTGATGGCATTTTTGATTATACTTTTATTAGAATTCAATTGCCCTTATTAATATGAAGTTCCTAAATTTAAAGAATAATTTATAATTATTTATTTTGATATAAGTTAATTTAATACTTCATTGATTCTTTAATATTAAAATGAAAATCACCATATTATAAATATTTTTAGTTTCTTTGATAGTTGGCTCAGTTTACAGCCAGCTTTTATTTCCTCAGCCAAAGAAGATGAGTTTAAAGAAAACCTTTTTCAAGAACTACTGGGACTCTAACAAAGCTGATTCTAATATTACCACTCAGTGCAATAACGTCAACATTACTGAATATAATGGTGTCACTTTATCGGGATACTTAAATGTTGGTATTTAGAATTCCTCTTCTGCACTTGGTTTCATTTTCTTTGGTGCTAAGGGTCTCACTCCCACTTAATTCAAGAATCGCCCTACTCTCATCTGGTTAAATGGTGGTCCAGGTTGCTCATCATAATTTGGTAATTTCTATGAACTTGGCCCTCTTAAAATATTTTAGAATACTAATGGGGAATTCAATTTTACTAAAAATGAATATGCATGGTCAAACGAATATAATGTAATATTTATTGATCAACCTATTGGTACTGGTATTTCAATTGCAGAAAAGAATTCTTAAATTCCTGTTAATCAAACAGAAGTAGCTATTCATTTTTACAGTGCTCTTATAGAACTATATGAAAAAAAGAATGGCTGTTTCTATGAATTGGGTATAAAGCCTGAAACTTCTCCTCTCTTTATTTATGGAGAATCTTATGCTGGGAAATATATTCCTTCAATTGCCGAAATTATAGTATAAAAAGGCAATAAGTTTAATTTAAAAGGTATAGGTATAGGAGATGGATTCACTTCTCCTTATTACAATATTCAAGCAGTGAACTAATTTGCATATTCTGCTGGTTTGATTAATATTAATTAATACTAGGAAAATTTACCTATTGTATAGGCAGGTTAAAAGGCTATAAATGATTCTTAATGGGATAATGCTAGTGCTTATTTTAGTAGAGTTCTTAGAAATTGTAATCCTAAAGGAGCTAATGTTTATAATATCAATAATACCTAAGAAATTGATTCATCTGCTTTAGAAAATCTATTTAACTCAAAATATGGGTAAAAATTATTCTCAATCTAACTTAATAAAGAATTTGAATAGTGTGATGGTACTGTATAATTAGCTCTTTCAATTGATTTTATGCAAAATGATTGTGTTAAAAAAGTAGAATATTTGCTAGAAAATGGTATTCACGTACATGTCTTTAATGGGGATTTAGATTTGATAGTACCCTACACTTCTCCTTAATTATGGCTTTCTAATTTAAAATGGTCAGGTATTGAGTAATTCAAATCAACTGCTACATAAATATGGAAAAGTTAAAATAGTTCCAAAGTATATGGAAGTATTTAGCAGTATGATAACTTAACCTTTAACATTGTTTTCAACTCTGGTCATATGGTTCCTGAAGATTAACCAGAAGTTTCATTAAGCATGATAAAATAAGTAATTGAATATACTTTAATAAAATCTAGTTATAAAGTTGAATCTTTTGAATAATGAATGATATGAGTTTCATACTTAAGTTTCTTCCATATAAATAAACAACTAATAAGAAAATTAAATTTTTTCTACTAATAAAATAGATTATTACATGTTTAAGGGTTACTTATAAACTATCCCTGTATTAGTTTCAAATCATACTCTCAATAAAATTCTTTGATAATTTTAATGATTTTTTTTATTTTTGAATTAAAAAATATTTTGCTTGAAATAAATTCTTAACTATTTTAAATGAATGCGTAAGATGATTAAATAAATAAATAAATAAATTGAGCATGAACTAAAATAACTAAGATATTATAACAAGATATTCTTCTTAATCTATTCAATTCAATAATTCTTATATAATTTTTTCAAAAAATGTATAGAAGAAATCTATTAATAGAAAAAATAAATTAATAAAAGAATGATTGAAAGAAAGAAGGTATTTAAGAAAGAGTATTGAGTTAGTTAAACATAAAAATAAGATCATTATTATTATTTAAATTTTACAGAAGTGAGTAGTTTAGAATGGTATTTTTAAAAGTATGAGAGACTCATTCAGAAAATCTTTATATTTCCATGTTATCTTTAAATTAGATTGATCAATAGCGACAAAAATAGAGAATCAATGGATACAAATTTTTTTCTCTCAATTTACTATAAAAGAATTTTGAAAACTCACCTTACAAATTTATATTTTAGAGGAAATCTGAAGATGAATCACTTCTTAATTGAATTGGTATTAATAATATAAGTATAATTGAAATAAAGCATCTAAAAATAAATAAAGTTAGCTAGAACATAAATTTTGATTGGAAAGATAGATAAAAAATGAAAACTTTAATATTAGTACTACTATCGGCTTGTATTGTTGGCTCAATTTACAGTCAACTGTTATTCCCTCAACCAAAGAAGATGAGTTTAAAGAAATCCTTTTTCAAGAATTATTGGAACTCTAATAAAGCCAACTTAAACATTACTACTCAATGTAATAATGTTAACATTACTGAATACAATGGTGTTTCTTTATCAGGATACTTAAATGTTGGAATCTAAAACTCCTCTTCTGCTCTTGGTTTCATTTTCTTTGGTGCTAAGGGTCTTACTCCATCTCAATTTAAGAATCGTCCTACTCTCCTTTGGTTGAATGGTGGCCCTGGCTGCTCTTCTTAATTTGGTAACTTTTTTGAGCTTGGCCCCCTTAAGGTATTTTAGAATGCTAATGGAGATTTCTATTTCACAGAAAATGAATATGCTTGGTCCAATGAATATAATACTATTTTTATTGATCAACCTATAGGAACTGGTATTTCTTATGCTGAAGAAGATTCTTAAATTCCTGTTAATTAAACTCAACTCGCCGGCCATTTCTACAATGCTCTTATTGAACTCTATGAAAATAAGAATGGTTGTTTCAATTAATTGGGTTTAAAACCTGAAACTTCTCCTCTCTTCATTTATGGAGAATCTTATGCAGGAAAATACATTCCCTCCATAGCATAAAAGATTGTTCAAGAAGGAAATAAACTTAATTTAAAGGGTATTGGTATTGGTGATGGTTTCACTTCTCCTTACTATGATGTTTAAGCTATAAACTAATATTCTTATGACAATGGTCTGATTTCTCTTAACTAATACAATTAGAATTTAATCTTAGTTTAAGCTGCTCAAAAAGCCATTAATGAATCTTAATGGGATAATGCTACTGGCTATTTTAACCAAGTTCTTGGTAATAGCAACCCCAAGGGAGTTGATGTTTACAATATCTTCCGTTTCAATGAACCTGATACATCTGCCCTTTAAAATCTGTTCAACTCTGAATTCGGCCAAAAACTCTTCTCTGTTTAACTTAACAAAGAATATGAATAATGTGATGGTTCTGTTTATTCTGCCTTATCTACAGATTTCATTTAAGGTGATTGTGTTGAAAGAGTTGAATATTTACTTGAAAATGGTATTCATGTTAATGTATTCAATGGTGACTTAGATTTGATTGTTCCTTACTATGCTCCCTAATTGTGGATTAACACATTGAAATGGTCTGGTATTGAATAATACAAAAATGCTGAAACTAAAACTTGGAGAAATCAAACTACTGTTTATGGTACAACTCAACAATATGAAAACTTAACTTTTACTATTGTTTTCAATTCTGGTCACATGGTACCTCAAGATTAGCCCGAAGCTTCTTTAAATCTTATTAAATAAGCAGTTGAATATGCTTTATCTAAATCAAACAATGTCTAGGTATCATAATTCTGATACTTTAAATTAAAAAATTTGTAATAAACTGTACATTTTATATTATACAGACATGTAAAAAAATTTTAAAATCTAATAAAAATTTATTTTAAAAATTTTTTAGTTATATTTAAATTACAGATCAGTGTAATCATGTTATCCTTTATAATAGAGTATATTTTTCTTTCTTTGTTGATGATGGAAATATAAAATAATCATTACATTTCTCTAATAATCATTCAAATGTATAATTTTAATATTTTAATACATTAAAAATAACCTTTAATTTCTTTAAAAGAAATGTATCTTTTTATTTTATTTGTAAAATATATCAAATTATTATTTACTTGTTGTTTATTCATACCTATTAATATAAATATCAATTTAACTAATTATAATTGCCTATTAATTGTTTTTGGTAACAATTTTTTTATTGTTAACACAAACCTATTAAAAATTTAGATTAAATTATATTCAGCTTTTGCATAATATTTCTAATTTACCATTCTATCAATTAGATTTATTATGAAAAGATTCTATTTAGTAATTGGTGTTATATCAGTAGTCCTCCTTACTTTACAATAAGGATACTTACTATACTATCCTATAAAAACCATTTAAAATTTATAAGGAGAAAGTAGAATCTATCATAATGATTAGCATATTCAAAATTAAAAACTAAGTAAATCAAGCACATAATTGAACATATAAACAAGTTGTAAAAACATCAATATTAATTAATATGATGGAATTGTAAAATCTGGACTCCTAAACATTGGTATTACTAATTCAACTTCGGCTTTAGGATTTATTTTTTATGGCGCTGAAGGAGTTAAAGAACACGAACTCTACTTGAAACCTACAATTATTTGGTTAAATGGAGGCCCTGGATGTAGCTCTTAGTATGGGAATTTTTTTGAGATTGGGCCACTTAATTTGAATATGGATGTTGATTAATTTAGAGATTATAGAAATTTACCCTTTTTATCTCTTGATGATGAATAGTTATTTGCTTTTACCAAAAATTAGCATTCTTGGACAAGCTAATATAATGTTTTATTTGTTGATTAACCAATTGGAACAGGAATATCTTTTGCAGAAAAAGATGAAGATATCCCTATTAATTAAGATTAACTTGCAGCCTAATTTTACTTTGCATTGAATGAATTATATACATCAGAATAAGGATGCTTTAGGATTATCGGTATGCTAGGAAAGGATAATCAAACTCCATCACCACTTTTTATCTTTGGAGAGTCGTATGCTGGTAAATATATTCCTTCAATTGCATAGAAAATTATATAAGAAGGGAATAAATATAATCTAAAAAGTATTGGTATTGGTGATGCCTTCATTGCTCCAGAAATAATATTATAGACAATTCCAGACTATGCTTATGCTAACAATCTAATAAACAGTACTTAACTAAAGTAGAGTTGGTAAGCAGCCTAAGATGTACTAAATATTATGAAAGATCCAACTCGAGAGAAAGAAGCTCGTTCATTTTTTTGGAGATTCCTATAAATAACTAACCCTAATGATGTTGATGTATACAATATATCTCGATAGAAAGGAGAGTTGAATGATGGAATCATTTTAGAAACATTTTTAAATGCAGAAAATAATGGTATTAGATCTCTTTATAAACTAGAAATGCTCCCAAACTCTTAAAAATAATACACTAGATGTGATAAAAGAGTGTAAAAAGCTATGTCTTATGATTTTATGAGAGGGGATTGCATGGCAAGACTTGAATACCTTCTTAACTAAGGCATTGATGTAGTAGTTTATAATGGAGATTTAGATTTACTCGTTCCTTATACAGCTCCTCCATTATGGATTTAAAATTTATCAAAATGGCCTTTCACAGAATAGTTTATGTAAGCTCAAACTATAGAATGGAAAATAGGTAAATCTTCTGTTGGGAAAATAAAAAATTTTAAGAATTTAAGTTTTTACATTATTAATAACTCTGGCCATATGGTACCAGAAGATTAACCAGAAGTGTCATTAAATTTAATAAATCAAACAATAGAAAGGGCATTAAATACTTAGAAAAATACCGATTTTAAGTGAATTAAATATGTTTTATAATAAAGAATTGTTTTATTTATTTTAATTATTCCTAAATTCTAAATTTTATTTCTTAAGCAGTACTTTAAATAATTTATTAGTGTAAAAATAAAATTATATTTAATGTAAAATATTAAAATTTGAATAAAGAAATAAAATTTATTAAAAAACAAATGAAGATAAAATTATTAATATAAATTATTTCAAAAAATAAAATTTATTTTTATTATTTGAATTAATCTACCTTAGCTTTTTTGACTCTTTAAAACTGTCAATAAATATAAAATTGTATGCAAATTTAAAAATATAACTCTACTAAAATTTAGAATTTGAATATTATTCCTCAAAAATAATCCAAAAATAAGGATTTCTAAATGGAAGATATAATTATAAAAAACTAGTTTATTAGAGAATGCTATTGGCTTAGACTCATTTGGTAACTAAAGATATAAAAAAATATACTATTTCCTAATCAAAAGACATAATAAAACATATTTTATCAAGAAAAGAATTTAAATGAATTAAATGTATTCTAATCAATTTAGAATTATTGAAGAATTTGACATATGAGATGATGCTAAAGAATATATTAGCTTATTTTTTAGTCTAAATAATTTGATAGGTTAAGGTATTTAAGCAAATAGTTAGTATAAATCAAGTTCTAAACAACTTAGGATAATTTTAGAATCAGAAGTAAATACAAAATATTAAGTAATATATTTAAATAAAGGCTCAATTATTAAAGAATGCTGTAGCAATAGGAATTTTATAAACAATATAATTACTTCTCTTCAGATATTTAGAAGAATTCAAAAATTCCTTAATTCAAGAAGGAATCAATGATTCATGAGTATTGGAGGAAGGGAATTGATGAAGGTAGTATTAACTATTGCTTTAAAATAATTATGCAAATAAATTGCATACATGTTGTCAAAGTTATTACAAAATAAACTATAGTGATAGGAGCACCTATTTATAAAAATTTCCACATATTATTTTTTTAAAAGGATCAAATCTAAATTTTAATACTAATAGATAGATATGCTTTCTTAATAAATTTTTAAATCCCCAAAGAAAATAATTAATTAAAAAAAATACTATCATTATGTTTTTATATACAGTAAAATCTGTCTAAATTGGTCATCAGTATGTTGGGCAAATTTTTAGGATGATGGGTGAAGTATGATATGTTGGGCAAAATAGTCGGTCTGGATGGCGCCCAACATACACAGATTTTACTGTAAATATAATATTTTATCCTTTGAATCAAGATATATATTATTATAATTATTAATAGAAACTTAGAAATAATTATTTTAAACATTTGTATTAAAGCTTATTTTAGTTGAGATAATAAATGATAAATAACTATAAGAATTAGACCTTTAAGGGTATTAAATTTAATGTAAAATAGTTAATACGAAAAACCTATTAATATATATATATATATATATCTTTACATTTGGAGAAAATTATCTTATTATTTTCGATAGCAATAGCTTTATAAATTTCCTTTCTTATTTTGTAAAAAATAACAAAACAATAAATTTGACAATTAATAAGGAACTTTTTGATTTATCATTTTATTTGTTTTTTATAATTTATTTTGAAAGATAACATCGAATTGGTAATGAGTAGAAAATGTCTATTTTCACAGTTTGAGACCTATCTCTCAATTCAATCTCAGTCAAATAGTTATTTCCTTCAATATTTTTTACAACCAATCCTTCGACTTTTAAACTAATAAAAGTATTTTATTTTACATTAGAACTCCTTTTCTTAATTAAAAATATTTTGTATTAAATTAAGAACTTCCATATATTTATTATTGAGTGATTTAAAGAAAATTAATTCTTTTAAAATACTTTTATTTTTATTAATGTTTTTCCTAATTTTCATGATGTATGGGATAACTCTATTTAACCATGAGAAAACAAGCATTAAATTTTTTATTGTTATTTTTCTTTATTTAGGATTCATAATTGTGATATTCTAATAGCTATTATCAACTTAAAAGAAAAGAAATCTAATTATTTGAAGAAAAAAATTATTAAAAATCAAAACAAATTTCATAAATAGTAAAAATCTTAAGAAAATGTCAAGTCAACTTTCATCCTAAAACTTTGGAGGTAAGTTTAAAAAGAAAATATGTGATAAACATATAGACTAACTTAAACCAAAGATAAATCATGTCTACATTGGTAAAGAATTTGCTGGTACATCTAGATTCTATTGTTAGTATTGTGTAGAAGATGAAGATACTTTATGGGAAAATGTTGAAAAAAAGCATAAAATAAAAGTTGCCATTAACAATATTACAGATTACAATTAGGTTAACGTAAGTGAATAAGAACCTCCTTTGGAAACTAAACTTCCTTTGAATAAAGAAATTAAGGAAAAGTGTAGAGTTGAAATTAAGCAATACATGTAAAAAGAAAAAGATTAAATTGAATTAATCAATTCATTTATAGATAGACTAGAGGAAGAAGTATCTTCTCATATAGAAGTAGTGAGAGATAAAGCTCTTATTTACTATAACAAATTGAAATCTTTAGGACAAAAGCTTGAAGATAGATATAAAGTAATAGTAGATTGTTCTAAGATTAAGGAAATCATAGAAGAAACTTAGGATTAAAATGAACTGAATTAAAAAATGAGTGAATTTATTATTGAGAGATTAAAAACTGATAATCTTAATAGAGAACTAAGTTAATTATACTAAGAATTTACTAACACTCATAACCTTTATATTGTTAATTCTTTTGATACTTTAGAAACAGTAATCACTCAGGTAGCTTAAAAAATCAATTTTGATATCTCAATAGAGCCTTCCCTCTAATAATATAACAATTCGATAAATTAAGCTATTTCTATGCTTGGTGTTTAAAAAGCTTAACAAAGAAATCAATTTGGTAACGTTGATAACTTTTAGAACTATAAAATTGAAGTTTAACCTGATAAATCTGAAAGTCTTACTCCTAACTAAACAGAATTAATGTGTGCTGCCAAATTTGTATAACCTTTAAGACCTGACACATATTATTAATTCATCTTTGAACTCTCATGCTCCAATCCATAAAGCTAGCTGAAGAAAGGAGATTTGACAATTAGCTTAGGATAGGATGATTAATTAAATTCAGTGCCTCACTGTAAAAAATTCTGGAATAGCACTTAGAAAGGTTGCTGTTTCGTTCAATGTGGAGAAGACCTATCTACTTTAAATTATGAAAAAATAATTGTCGTAGCCAACATTAACATCAATAAAAATCAATTTTACTTCACAGATAAGAATAGAAACTCAAAGAATACTATGGCAAAAAGAGAATCTTTTAAATCTGATGCTCCTTACTATCTATATGTATCCTCAATAGGGTAGGTAGGTATTAGCTTATTACATGTTGAATAAATTACTTAAAGTTGAGTAAGTTAAATAAAGATTATTAATTGATAAAGTCTTATTTTTTTTACATTACATAATTTGTCTTGTGCAATTATTATTCTTATTTAATTTCATTTTTCTTTTTTAAAAGTATTTTATTTTTACAATAAAAATCTAAAATTAAGATAAATAATAACATTAAAAAAAATCAAATGATTTTTTCAGTATTCCCTCTTCTTATTAAAACAAATTTTAATAAAAAAATCTTGAAATAAATCATTAAGGGAATAAATTAGAGTCAGTTTATTTAGTAAATTATCAAAAAAAAATGAGGTTAAGATGCAAACACAAAAAAAGATGTATATTACATTACACATTTAAAAGTATATTTTATAAATAATATTTTCACTATTTGAGAACCATAGCTTCTCTTTCAGGACCAGTACCAACCCAAGAAACAGGGACTCCAAGTAATTCTTCAATTGTGTGGAGATAATCCTTAGCCTTTTGAGGTAACTTTTCATAAGATCTAATCTTAGTGATATCTTGATTCCATCTATTTAATTTACAAAACTCAAATGAGAAAAATGACAGATTCTAAAATGATTTATAATTAAAAATAAAAAGAAAATATTACCCCTTAACAGTGGTGTATTCAACTTTAACTTGAGATAATTCATCAATAGTAGAAGGCATATACTTTATTTCTTCACCATTAATTTTGTATTTAGTGGCAATCTTAATTTCATCAACTTGATCGAGAACGTCAAGCTTTGTAATGTTAATAGATTAGTAATTATTAATCATATGAGAATATCTTAATAAGGGGATATCTAACCAACCACATCTTCTGGGTCTTCCAGTAGTAGTACCGAATTCATGACCAACCTTTCTTAAGTGTTCACCAGTTTTGTCTAAATTAGTTTTTAAAATAAATTAGAATATTAGGAATTAAAATTTATATTCTAATAAGTATTACCATTTAATTCAGTAGGGAAAGGACCTTCACCAACTCTAGTAGTATAAGCTTTAACGATACCGATAACAGTTTCGATGTGATGAGGAGCAATACCCAAACCAGTACAGACACCACCAACTGAAGTATTTGAGGAAGTAACATAAGGGTAAGTACCAAAGTCAATATCAAGTAAACAAGCATTAGCACCTTCAACCAAAACTCTAAATTTGTAAATTAAAATATATTTAACATTTTGAGAGAATATTGTAGAATTAGATTAAATATTATGGGATAGAATATTCCAAAATTTATTCTGTAATTTATTTCATTATTAATAATTTTATGATTTAATAATGGTAAAGTTGATTCTAAAAACGATAAAAATAAACATTTATTTCTTTTATTGTAAAACTAAATTATTTTTTAAATAATTTCTTTGAAGTGCTATCAATTCTAATTGTTTAGATTGGGAATTTCTATATTAATGCTTAATCAAATTCAAGAAAAACTCAAAATTATTAATTACTTCTATTTGGATTTAATAGCTTCGTTAAGAAGGACGACAGTGTCGGTGATCATATTATTGGCAAGCATTCTTTCTCTTAACAACTTGAGTTCTTATAATTCTTCTTCAGTATTAGTAGCAACAACACCTTATTCAGCAAATTTATTTTGAAGATACTTGTATTTTAACAAAAATGTATCCCAATTCTTTAAGTCACCTATTCTTAAACCATATCTATTCATCTTGCTTGCATAAGTGGGGCCAATACCTCTCTTTGTGGTACCAAGGAATTAGTCTAATTTTATTAATTATATAATGAAAACTATTTCTACTGTTTCTTAAATTATTTAGTAGGAATAATAATTAAAGTGAAGAATTACTCTTAGAAGAAGATTCGCTCTTAGAATCAGCAGCAATGGTAAGGGAGGTAACCAAATGAGCTCTGTCGGAGAGAAGGAGTCTTCCCTTATAGCTGATGTTGTCTCTGTCAAGTTGTTTCAATTCATCGAACATGGTGGGTAAGTGGATAACAGTACCATTACCCAAAACATTTTTGGTGTGTTCGTAGAGAATACCGCAAGGAAGTAAGTGGAAAGGATATTTCTTACCATTAACAATGATAGTGTGACCTATTTATTTTTTTAAGAAATGATAAAAAAAATATATTTAAACATATTTAAATTGCTTCATTCGTATAAACCAATTAAATTTTGATCTATATAATTTGTAATTAAGGAGCTTTAGATCATTTTAGGATTCTATGAATTTGCTTTTTTTCTTTCTGTCCATAAAATAAAACTAATTTTAATTACCAGCATTAGCACCACCATTGAATCTAGCACAGTAATCGTACTTTTCAGCAAGGATATCGACAAGTTTACCTTTGCCTTCATCACCCCATTGAGAACCTTTTATTTTATTTAATAAGATTATATTTCCTTGTTAATGTTAAGTTTCTATTAAAATGGAAGGGAATTTAATAGTAAATATTCCAATGAGGATTACCTAGTACTACTGCTAAGTTTGACTTTAAACCAGAGATACATTTAGTTGATTTTTGAAGATGAGCCATTTTATTTAATTATGTTAAAAGGAGTTTTATTTGATCTATTCTACTTAGAGTATATCTAAATATTGTTGACGTTTATTTTATTTTTTTATTTCAGCACAAATTATAAAACAATAGATACCTTCAAATCTATATTTAAAGACATTATGCACATACTAATCATGTAGATATTAGTTTAATAAATAAATTTTCTAATCATATTATTAGATATGCACTTTCTATTCTGTTGGTATTATTTTTTATCATTTCTTATCGATAAGAAATGAAATAACCTTGTCTATACTATCTAAAGACTTTGTAAAAATTTTAATAGTCTTACCATTCTTTGAATATTTCCAGACTATACCTACTTTTAATTTTTTAAAAGTACATTGTAATATAAAAGAATTCTCTATGAATTATCAAGACATACTCAAATCTTCATTACCTTTTTATTCTTAAATTAAACATATCTTAATTTAATTTCATGTTTTAATTCCTTCTTTACTTTTAATAACAATATAAATTGATCCTTATCTATATAAACTTATTTTAACTTATTAGAATAGGCAGATTACAAAAATAATAATGATAATTAAATGCAGTTAAAGCATTTTAAGGTAAATTTATCTTAATCATTTTATTTTGTGTGTCATTAATTAATTATAGTACCAGAAACTTTTAATTCATTAAAGTCTAATTAGAATTCTAATCGAATTAACAGAAATGTTAAGATTATTTTTTATTGAAAAGAAATAATAATTAATTGATTTTATTTTAGCAATTTTCTATTTCTTATTAAAAATATGAATTAATTTATTTAAATTTTTTCTTTATTGCATTTTTATTATTTTTATATAAATTTCTATTTACTATTTTATTATTCTTATTATTAATAACTTTCGGTTTCATTAATAAATATTTCTTATTTAATTCTTAAGTGAATTAAAAAGAAGTTCTTCAAATCCTTTTGAAGAATGAAATGAATACACCATCATCTTAAGATTACTAAGACTCTTAATGAAAATATATTTATACTTTATTATTTAAAATCTTAAACCTATTTAAAGATAATCAAAGCAATTTTATTCAATTTAAAAATATTTTTATTTAATTTGAAATTATTTTACTTAAGATTAAAACTAATGATGGAGAGAGTTTATTTCATTTTATTAATTTAACTTTTATAAAATATTTTTTAAATTAACTTTTAAAAATTCAGTTAGAGCCAACTCTTATGATATCACTCAAAATCAAAGAATTCACTTTTATTTTTGAATGATTAAGTACTAAATAAAGTGAGATTTTCAGAGAGAGAAAAAAATTAAAAGTTAATAAAAATATTTAACAAATCTTTTGTTTAATAAATAATTATTATGACTAATTGCAGGTATTTTTACTTTTTATGAGTGAATAAATATTTCGCAGTCAAATTCTAAAGAAAAATAAATAAAAGAAGAAAATGAAAAAAAGAAAATTATTTAACTTATGAACTTTATAAAAAGATAGATTTATATTTCACTTAAACACCCATTTCTTTACTAAAAAATAAGTAAATGATATTAAGATTCTAAACGGTTTATGTTTTAAAAATATTTTTATATTTTATAATATTGATATTAACTCTTTATGAAATTAATCTAAAATAATAAGTACTAGTGAGTATTACCTTATTATAGTCTAACTACTGAACTAAAAAAGTAATTATTCTTAGAAAATATTTGGACATATTTTTTCCTATTTTGATTAGCTTAATGCTAGCCAATACATAATTACTTAATCCCTTTTCAGTATATAGTTTTAAAAGAGTATGATGTTGTCTATAAAAATAAATCTTTTAATTATTTAATATTTTTAACAAA
Source organism: Tetrahymena borealis (assembly GCA_000260095.1). NCBI lineage: Eukaryota > Ciliophora > Oligohymenophorea > Hymenostomatida > Tetrahymenidae > Tetrahymena > Tetrahymena borealis. The sequence goes on from JH651315.1 coordinate 264,382, forward strand.
GTGATAACTATTTTAATAAGAAGCTATGTTTTATTGTCTCTCTTCTAAGGTTTACTGAATCAATGAAAAAATAACAGTATTTTTTAAATAATACTTTTTTATACTCTAAAATGATAAATTACCCTTTTAAATTGTAGATTCATAATGGATTTTGATTTTTTATATTTAAAATAATAAACGACATTAATCTTCTATGTATTTGATAAATTTCATAATTTGAGAGTGTTTCATTCAAACTTTATTTATTTGTAAAATTATTGATTAATTACTTTGATTCCTCGAATTTTAAAAACTCTTAGTTAATTATTAACCACTACACTTAGATCTTAAAATAAATTAAATTATTGTATGGTAATGTTTTAAAGTTTTCATAGCCAAAAAAATACATTATATTTTATCAGAAAATCATAGGTTTGTATCAAATAGATTAATTTTATTAAAAATCACTATTTATTTTTAGCTAGTATTTACAAAAATAGGATAAATTTAGAATAATTTTTAATAAATTCATAATAAATGATCCAATAATATTTCCAATAACAAAATGGACAATAGAAAATGAAAATAATTATTAGATAGGTTGTGTTTTATAAATGTATTTTAAAATTAATTATCTTATAATTTGTATTCGAATAAATTATCCATAATTTAGTCATTTTAGTTTAGGAATTAATTAAAGCCAAAATAAAACTTTAAGAATAAATAAGAAGGAAACTCCTATTATTCGAATTTCCATTCTAAATTAATTAATTAGTTCTTATATTGAAATGCTTATGCGAATTCTAATGATAAAATTATTAATTATGAAACTTCCAATTAATAGATTTGTTATTTCTCCAAATTTTATTATATTCACTATAAATTTAAAAACACTAGCTAAAGTTTTGTATTTCTATTAAAAATGAATTTATTTTTGATTTTTAAAATTCATAGTTAAAAGAATAAATCATAGTTTCATTTTTATCCTTGAGAATTTAATTTCATTACAAATCCCATATATTCTTTAACCTTATATAAAAATCAATTTCGAATGATTATTTTATATGTGATTTTTAATTAATTAAGTACCAAACAAATCGAAATTAATCTTTATCTTTAATCTTATTAGTTACTCTTTAAAAAAATATTCATTTAACAAAGGTTATCTTGCTAAACTTTTTATGAACTTTCATTACCAATTTTATAAAAACTAAAATAGATTATTTATAAACTGATTATATGCATAATCTAATATAATAAATTTGAAAATTTTTACTTTATCATAGGTGTTATTTACTAACACTTTTTTCTAAGCAAAATTTAAAGTAATATGTAAGCTTAGAAATTTAATTTTATTGGACTTTCTTAATATAACAAGAAAGCTTGGAAATCTAACTATTGATAATTAAATTAATCTTTCATACCGATTAATAGCTCGAAATTAATTTTTTTAGTCCTTAGTGCTCATATAAAAATATCCATTTATCATTCTAATTTGGAAATTATGGAAATTGATATATTTAGAACCATCTGTTTTTCTCAAATTATTCTATTTGAAAATCATCTTTTCGTAAAGGTTAAATAGATTCATCTTTTCTTTTCTTATTCATACTATCTATATCTTATAAATAAGAAAACCATTACCATCTTGTTTAAGATGGGAAAATCTTAATAAATAATAAAAATACTAATATATATGGGCTGAATATACAGCATTAATAATTTTCATTTTAGTTTATTTATCTACCATTTTCTATTTTAATGGATTAATAAGTAATTTTATTGTATTTTAAAAATAGCTTTTAAAGAAAAATCCTTCCTATAAATACTGGGAAATTAATTGAAGGTTTGTAATAAAATATTAACAAATAAAAATTATAAATATCATAAACCCAACTCTTCAAAAACTATAAATAAACTTTAAAATGAGATTCATTACTATTGCTTTACTTGCTGTTGTTGCTTTAACTGCTGTTCGTGCTGATCAAGCTTAAGATATTGCTAACTGTATCACTGCCTTAACTATTCCCTGCAAAGGTGATGCTGCCTGCTCTGCAGAATTCACTAAATATAACTAATGTTTAGCTTCAAAGGACTGCATGTCTAAGACTGAACCTTCTTCTTTTGCTGATTGCATCAGATCTTGCGATTCTACTAATGAATCTGTCCAAAAATATTTTGATGATTATGCCAACTGTATTAATGGTACCATCTTATCTTTTGCTGCTTTCTTCTTAGCTCTCTTTGTTATGATGTTCTGATTTTAATGAAAAATAAATAAAAATAAAATAGTTAATCCTGTAAATATATGGATATGTGTAATTTGTTTGTCCTGATGTATTTGCAATATTATTATTTTAATCCTTATTTTTTCATATTTATATTTAAAATAAGTAAATATGGTTAGTTGTACAAAATCAATTTTAATTAATGATTTTTAGATTTTTACATCCTATACATATAATTTAATTTAGATAACTGGGTAGTTAAATAATTTTGACAAGAATTTAAATAAAGAGACAGATAGATCTACATAAAATATGAGTGAAAATTGAGAGATTTACGAATCTTCTAAATTTTCAAATTAAGAATTTAAAAAAGGAAATTGAATGGATATTAATGAATTTTAATTTCTAGTTACTCTAAGAGATTAGGGACTATGAAGAATAAGAATAATTTTTATTTTAAAATAATATTATGCAAAATGACTTTCAAAAGTCTTAGATAGATTATAGACAACATAAATTTAACTAAGAAATATGATAATTTAGAAGTGTATATAGAATATGAGAAATATGGATTTGAGTGGAGAGGATTAGGTTGGATCAGATTGGATTAGAGGAAATTAAAGAAAATACAGATGATATATATCATAACAATTATAAATGAACTGACATAATAATAGAGCAATAAAGATTTTTTGCCTTTTCTGATTATGTATGATAAATTGTTTTACTATTTCACTGTAGTTATTACTTATTTTTTCAATATGCATTTAGCAAAAATATTTATTTCTATTCCTATTCTATATTTCATTATTCAGCTCTTTCCTTAAGGTAATCCTTCATAGTTTCAAGCTTAGTGGCAATAATATGTTGGACTTCGTCAACAAGATTAATTTCATTAGTTCTATTGTTGTTAATAAACCAAGTATTATTTAATTCCAATTTTAAAAATAATCTATTAAAAAAATAATAATTAATAATTAAATATACCTTGATTCAGTTTCAGATTGGTAATAAGCAGTCCATTCAGAACATTGATTTTTCTTTCTAGATAAAAGTTCTTCACTGGCAGCATTTGTTTCAATAGCATTATTGAGTCTACTAGTGTGGAAAGCATGAGAAGCTTACTTTTGATTTAATTCATTAGTAAGAGAACCTACTAGAAGGTTGAGGCTACTAATAGTAGAGTTGAGTTCACCTAAAAGATTATTATAGTCACTGATGGCACGATTTTCGGCTTATTCATCTTCTACTAAAGAGGCAACCAAAGAATCTCTCAATTCTGTTAATTTGTTGATAACTTTGCTCAATGATTCCTTGGAGAATGTAGAAGCAATAGAAACCAATGAAAGAATGGGATTTGATTTTCCAATCTTGGCTAATTAAACAAATACCTCTTATTCAGATGATTCAGGGGAAATGGTACTAACCTTTTCAATGATCAAATTGAGTGCCTATTGTTATTAATAAATTTATGTTTTACACAGGTGCAAAAGGAATATATAATTTAATTAAAATTTTTATAATTATTTCACCATAATTTATTTGGATGAATTGATTCATTTCAATAAAAATTTGTTATGGAATTTAATTAAAATAAATTTATTACTTCAATAACTTGTTAGGTTTCTTCATTTCTAGCTTAGAAAGCTTCATTATCTCTCTTTCTAGCTTCTTGAAGACTAGTGACTCTTTCATTAAGGAGAGAGAGTTGTTAATTCTTGTTGGAAATGTTTGAGCTGAGTTCATTAATTTCAACTTCAAGGATAGAAATATTTTCAAGAGCATCAACCTTAATAGCATTATTATCGCTAATTATATTGTTTAATCTTTCGAATTCGGCATTACATTCCTAAGTTCTTTCAGCTTGTAAGGAATCAGCAGCTTATTATTGATTTTATAAATCATTTTTAATTTCTCCAATAACTCTTGCTACTTCTCCCAAAGGAACTCTGTTAGAAATTTATAAAGCAATAGTATCTAATATTCTCTTACCAAAGTTGTTATTTTCGATCTATTATCATAGTGTATATACAAAAAGAATTTTAAAATGTTGAATTGATTATATCTATTTATTTATAAAAAATTAATTTCCAGCATAAAAGATAATTTAACACTGTTTTATTCATTTCCTAAAACCTAAAATATTTTCAGTTAGTAATGAAATACTTAATATTTAATCTAAAGTTAATTAATTTTTTATCACTCAGTGTTCACATTTTTATATAGTATTTTTAAACCTATAATAAGGTTACTTAGGTATGATTATTTCCACTTAAAATATTAGTTAGACTAAAATTTAGTAATATTTATTGTTAAAAAATCGAATGTAATTATAGATTAAATATTTATCTATTATTGTATTTATAAATAATTCCCTTTCTCTATTTAGATTTTAATCAATTATCCTTCAAGGATTAAGCAAATATCCTAACATATTAAGATTTCTATATATTCTTATACTCCTTATATAGCTTATTTTACATTTCATAAATATATTTTCTATTAACAAAACAGTTTGAAATCAAATAATCCTTCAAATCTATTCAATTTTGATAAAATTTTAAATTTATATATTCCCCATATTGATCTATAATTGCGATTGCTAAAATATGTATTGGATTGAAAAAATATCTGTTATTAATATGAATTTTATAAAGATTTCATCGGGTATTAATTATCCTATTTATCACTATTAAACTGTACCTTTTGGAGTTGAGCGAAAACTGTAAATTGTTAAGTCTAAGGCTTCTTCAAGAAAACAGCTTGAGAGAAGGCTAAATTGAGGATGAGTAAGCATCCAATAATGGCAGTTCTCTTCATAGATTAGAAAAATGGAAGTATTTTCTTATCCTTTTTTGATAATTTTTGTTTGTTTTTGTTTTATTAATTTTTTGCTTTTCTAATTATTTTCTTGTTTTTGCTTTTAAGTATGGAGAGATCTCATTGTAATTTACATGCAAATTCTCATAAACCTCATTCGATTAATAATTATTACATGGAAAAGAATTCCTTGTATTCCCTTTTTTTAATTATATTTGAATACATAAAGAAATTAAAAACGGCTTCAAGCAATTCTTTCATTGTAATTGTAATGGGAGTGAGGGTGGGGAATAAGCTATATAGGGAGTCTATTCAATCTCGAATGCAAATTTAATTAAATTAATGGAAATTAAAGAAAATGAATGAATTGCATTCTTTTTACAAATAAATTCTAATTAAATGAATAGTTCCTATTGTATTTACTGTCAGAATTAATTTTCCATTTATTTTAACAAAGGAATTGCAAAGATTAATATTCGTTTTGCATTTACTTAAATAAAACGTATTTGATTTAGCATGAATATAGGCAAATCAAAGAATTTTTCAAAGACTTTCTAAGGCTTATTTATATATGATAAACAAAAAAAAACAAAAAATTATTAACAAAAAAATTAACAAACATCAAAAAAACCTAAAGAAAATAACTTTTTTCATTCATTAGGATTTTCATCATTATGAAAAAATTATTGCTACTAGTTCTTTTTGCCGCAGTGATGGTTTCCGCTACATCAAAGGAAACTCATATTGCTCTTGCTGAAGTAATTCATATTTAATATAATATATCATCAATTTTTAATTATTTTAGTAATAATACCTAATTATTGTCTTGATGTTAAAAAGCATGAATAAATAAGAAGAAAATAAAGAGCGATACATATATATAATATGGGAACTTTTAAATTTTATTAAAATCAGACTTTTATAGCTTAAAATGGGATTTTTAATGCATTATTAAAGCGTTTACTGATTTAAAAAGAATCAAAATTTGAAAAATTATATGTAGATTACTTATTAGGCTAATAGGGATAGTTTATTTTCATTATATTTTCTTTTATTTTATTAGATAAATAAAAAAACAAAGCAAATATTTAAATAATAAAAAATCTGTGGAAATAATGTATGAATTGTAGTAAAATGAAACAAGAAATGAATTACTTTAATGTTGAACAAATACATGGAGAAGGAACAAGGTTATTATTTAAATTGAATATGTGATTAAATATATTGGATATAGAAATATAATATAATTATTAGTATAAATGGATTAATGATACCTCATAGTACTTATTATACGTATTAAGTCAATAAATTGAAGCTATAATATAGAATTAAGTATACTTGATAGATTATCTTTAAAATGGAGTTTCTAGTATTAGGATTTAATTATAATTAGATAGGGATTTAAGATTAGTATAAATATTATTTTATGCTAAAAGATTACTTACTTCTTAAATTATGAACACTATAAAAATAATAGCCAGGTTTTTTATGTACAAATTCAATAGAGTGAAAAGAATATTCATATAATATATCATTTCATTGAAGCTAATCATGAAAATTCACTATTTAGACTAATTTTAATTGTAGATAGTATATAATCGAAGAGTAAATTAATAATAATATAATAATGATTTAGTAAAATGCTATTCTGATGAATGATCCTTAAAAAAATATCTTAAAATAAAAAAACTAATTTAGATACTTAAATAATTAGTAACCTAATATTTCTGATTAGATTTTGGGGTTCTTTAAACTACAAAATGTTCCTTTTTAAAAGAAAATTCTATCATATTTAATATAATTTTTATGGTTAACATCAAGACAATAATACATTTTTCAATTTTAATTTTCAATATCTATCTTAATAGTTTATTTGTAATTATTTAGATGAGAAAATCTCCCTTTGGTGCCACTATATTAAGTGCTGTTCAATTAAATTTGGCTGCAGGATATGATGTTAGTCCCATCATTTCTCTTGTAGACCAAATTCTTTCTTAACTACATGATTCATAAACAGCTGCTGATAACAGAAATGCTACTAATCAAGCTAGATGTGAACAAAATATTAGATAATTCAACCGTCAAATTGAAGAAACAAGAAATACAATTGCTAACCTAGAATCATCTATTAGATTAAATGAAGATAACCTAAATAGAGACACTGCTGCTCTTGCTTAAGCTAACTCCGACTATGATAATGTAAATTAATTAATATAAAAAAGAATAGGGAATTTAAATGAGATTTAATTGCAAAATTTATATTTATAAAAAATAGACTGTTGTTAGCATTGATAGAGGAACTGCTGAAAGAGAAGATTCTCACAATAAATGGATTGAATCTAATGATGAATTAATTGAAGCCTTAAAAGCTGTTGATGAAGCTACTAGATTAATCTAACATATGATTCATGGTGTCTCATTTGCCTAAGTTAAAGCTAGATATGATAAGGTTCTTGATAAGCTCTCTACCAATAAATCCAAGCACTCTACTTTATTCAAGCCTTTAATTATAGCCTTATCTTAACTTTCCAATCAATTAAATTACGAATCTGTTTAAAAGATCCTTAATTTGTTAGTTAACCTTAGATAAGCTTTGAGTGAAGCTTAAAATGAAGGTCGTGTTGCTGAAGAAACCGCTGCTAACCTATGGGCTAAGTTACTAGAATAACTCTATAATAACAGACAAAGATATTCTGAAGAAAAATCAAGATTAACTGATTCCGTCAACTCTTTGGAAGGATTACTTAAATAACAAAGAGTCTCTCTTGAAAATAATAGAAATGCTCTCGAAAATTTCCTCATTCAACTTACTGATTAGCAAACCGTTTGTGCTAAATAATCTTAGGAATATTATGATGAAACAAGAGAAAAGTAATTAATTTTTCAAAAATAGATATATTTTTTACATTCTATATTTTTTTATTTTATTTAAAATCTCTTTACTTAAGCTTTATATTTAATCCAATTAGTGAAAGAGAAACTGCTATTTTGACTGAGCTCAATGAACATTTAAATGAAAAGTTCTCCTAAGTTGTTGAATTCATCTAGTGATTAAAACAAACCAATAATTATAAATCGAAGATTAAATTCAAATATTTTTTGCTCAAAAAGAAGTTAATCTAAATACTTGAGAAATCTACAGTACTCAATATTCTCACTTCTTTATAATCTTTGTATCAAGAGTTAAAGAAATAAACATATATGCTTAATAATATTATTTTTTTATTGGTTTCTCTGTACGAGCTATTTTTATTTGATACTTTCTTTATACATTTTTCAAGTATGAGATGATTGATTGGTTTATAGAATATTCACAACCCACTCTTCTATCCAAAAAACTATACCTTTTATTTTGTATATATGTATTCAATATTTCAATTTGGTTCAAATGCCTATCAAATGTTACTCAATAATTTAATTTTTTCTAGATTTACTTTAGTCTTCCAAAGATTTAATCTAAACACAATACAATTTCGTATAAATTTAAATAAATCAAAAACCAATCATCTCTATTTAAGAATAATTATAATTTATTTTAAATTTAAATTAATAAATATCAAGTAAAATGAATGGCTATAGTATTTTATTTAATGTTTAAAAGTTGAAATTTAAGAAATCAAAGTATTAAATCTAAAATAAGAATTGATTCACTGGCCAAAAATAGCCGAATTTATAATAAAAAATAATACAAAATAAATATTGCAATATGATATGCAATGTTCAAACTGTACGAATTATTTATAGGAATCCATTCATACCCTTTCTTTACTTTGCAAATATCACAAACAGTTTTATAAATAATTTATTTATAGAAAAAAGGTAGGAATATGTTTTAAAAATTGTAAAGAATTAGGAAATTTTTTTGTTAGATTGTTTGGTTATTATTATTATTTTTTTTAAAAACAAATAAAAGAATGATATCTTATCATAAGTTTTAAAATTTTTCTTAAATTGAATTATTTATTTTTAAGATTACTTTCTTTTCTTAATTGATTGCATGTAACTTAGTATTTATTTCTATGAAAATTTGTAAAAATAACTAACTTTAAAAATAGTACATTTATTATCTATTGAGAATTTAGCATAAATAAGAAGAAAAGAAAAAATATGTTAAGGGTTTAAATAGAAGAACATGGATGTATTTAAAAAAACAACTAATTTTTATAGATCCAAAACATCATAATAACATTGTTTTATATTGAACTTAATGATTTAATCTTATTATTTAATTATTATAGGAGGATATGTTATTTTGATATAATCTTTATATAAACTTTCTTTTTCATCTTTAAATTTAGGTGAGGAATTTAAAGATAACTCAAGTTGAATTAGTTACCATCAACTAATCTTTTATCTATTATTTAATAATAATCATTTTAATCAAAATTCTTAAAATAAATTTTCAATCATTACTTTCTCACTATAAAGTGGGGAAATCATTTTCATTGGGGTTGAAGACTCTTTGAGACTTGTTACCACCAGTCTTAGTGAAACCCTTATTGAATTTGTTCTTAATTTGACCACCCTTATTGTTCTATTGCTTGGGATGGCTAGAGGGTTAGTGTAAATTATTGCCAGCAGATTTAGTATTATTGCCGAATTGAGCACCGTTTTTATGAACAAATTGGTTATTTTGGTGTTACTTGGGGTTTCTATTGGGCTTACCACCTCTAGAAAATTGTTGTCTTTAGAATTCAGCAGCTTACTTTTGTTGCATCATGAGTAATTATTAGTATTGAACAAAATTATTATATTAACGATGTTCATACATAGCAGGGTAAAGATTATTAGGCTTGAAAGTGCTTTTAATAAAGTAATTTTTAATGTATGGTTTTATTATTTTTTTTAAAAAAGTTACTGTTATTGATAATTAGGAGTGCTAGGAAGATTGAATTATTCTTCTTCAATAACACAAGCAAAAGAGAATTCTTTATCTCCAACTTTATAAGGCTTCAAAAATATCTTATCGAATAAGTCCTTGGTTAAAGTTTCTTCTTGATTAGCGGCAGTTACAGTAATTTTGATATTGTCATTCTAAATAAAATATTCTAATTTCTATTATTAAATTATTAAAATAAAATAAATTATTAATTCTAGCCCTTTTTATATTTTAATGTAAATTTATTCAAGCATGTCTTCATTTTTAAGAGATTTAAGCAAGGATAATAAATCTGTTTTTAATTTTTTCTTCCTTTCTAATTATTATTTCTTATTAAAATTTGCAAATATTTTTTTTGAGTTACTATTTTATTTTGTTAAGCTTTACTTTACTTTAATTTCTTTCAATATATATAGAAATTACTGCATAGTTTATGCAAATTATTTAAATTATCATTTTCGAAATGATTTTCCTATTAACTTTATGATTTAATTCCTCTTTTACCTAACTTTTCTATTTCTCCTTTTTTATTCTCATTTAAAATTATTTGCTAAATTAAAATACCCTTTCTAAAAATAATAGATAAAAGGATTAAAATAATTTCCATCCTCTAATTTTTTATGAACTTTGCTTAAAATTATTTTGATGTGTATAAATATATTTATTAATTACATATTCAGAAGTGATTTCCTTAATATCTTTTTCAATCAATTCCTAAAGTTCAGCTTTTAAATCTCTATCAATATTGTTTATGTAGAGAATATTTCTAAGTCTTCTCCAGTTAGGAGTTATAGTAAAATCAGTAGGATTGTATGTAATGATTGCCTTTAATTCTTCGTTTTTCAAAATCTAATAAATAATAAATATTAATATTATTATTTGGATAAAATTATTTTAATTCTATTACTTCTTAGAAGGTAATTTGGTCCAAATTTAATTCTTAGATGGTTTTATCCTTGAAAAGGCTCTAATAATGAATAGTATTGGTATTATTGATAATACTTCCAGTCAAGGCTGTGTTCTTTCTGAAGTTTTCCTTTTCAAAGAGTTCCTTAATCTGATGATTAAAATTGAAAGATTAATTAATTATTTCTACTTACAAGATTAAAGATATTTGATTAGATTAAAAAAGTGTATTTAAACCACTAAAAAGAAGAAGAGATAAGGATATATTAAGATAATATAGAAATTTAAAAAAAGAAGAATTGAATTAATTTTCTATAATAATGGAGGATGATGGAAGAGCCTAATTATTTTGGTGTTGAATTGGATATTGCGAACGGTAGATTTAAGATGTGGTCTGAAAAGATTTAAAGAAGTATTTAGTAGGAATTGAAGTCTTATAAGATTTAGTAAGGATAAAAAAGAAGTGAATAGAAAAAACTAAAAAAATCAATAAGAAAAAAAGTATAAATATATAAATTGACTTATAAAAAGTAAAGTAAAAAGAAGTAAAAATAATGAAAAAAAATTATGAGAAAATAAGAAAAAATCTATCTACCTCTATATCCTTAATTTTTAATAAAAATACTTTTAACTTCTCTATATCTTTTTTAATAATAGCGAGCACTCGCACAAGCACAAAAATATTTTATTCTAATTAAAGAATTTAACTCTCCAAAATATTTGGCCAAAAAAATATCTTCCAAACTACCAAAATCAAAATAAATGCTCTTCTCTGAAAATGTCTATATAGTTGAAAAGCTAAATGTTTCAATCTCCTCTTCTCTTCTTTTTTTGCAGTGTTTTTTTTAATTATTTTCATCTTCTCTAAGGAAATCTCTTTCTAATCAAATTATTTAATCATATCTTAAATTACTTTGGCAATGGCCTAAGCTTATTTTTCTTCTGAAATCTAGTATTTTTATATTTTAAAAATGCTTATTAAAAGTTAACTAAATTTTTATAATAGAGAAAAGTTCTTTTATAAAGGGTATTTATTTATCTCGTTCTTTTATTTTAGATCGCCATTCTGATTCATTAAGAGGGATTCAACCTTTCATTCTATATGTAATTTCGATAATATTCAAAATAACTTGAGGATTTGAGTATTCTATTCGATAATTTATTAATTTTTATCTTGTTTTTAGCTATATTTTGTCATTATTATTCCTTGATGGTTTATTAATCATGCCATCTCCTTCTTATCTTTGAGGTGGTTTAAATTCTATCATTAATTCCAACAAGTACCAATATAGTATTATCAGGATTTGATTTTATTCTCTATCATTCCTTTGATAGAAGAACTTTTTCGACGTTTAATTTTAATTTCATTTTTTCCTAACCTATGATTGTCTACATTTATTAAATAGGATGATAAAAATTCTTAAATTTGTCCAAACGATAGCTCACAACATCTATAGATTCTTTTCTCTCAATCAATGGCACTTTCTGAGGAAATGAATACCCTTAGTAAATTAAAATAATCTTAATAAGTATACATGCAAAGTAGCGGTCTTGGAAGCTTGGGATTCTTTATTTTGGTCACTCATCTTGATAATATAATTCTTTTCTTACTCTATTTTATTTATTATTAATTTTTAGAAAATCTTCTTCAATCAATACTTTTCTTTGTCTTTTTTATCTTGTATTCTATTTTGATACCTACCTAACAATAATGATGAAAGAAATATAAGAAGTCTTATTAACTATCCCATGCATGCAAGCATTAAGCAATTATAAAAAAATAAATTAAAAATTTATAAATACTCCTATCCTCCTTTTTTTGTCTTGCCATTCATTATTACTTATAACTCAGAGTCTCTTATCCAAACAACTTTTCAAGATTTAATTTTTCTTTTCTTTAATTTTTTAGCGTGGCAGAGGCAGTAGAAAGTATGCGTGCGTGGACATACTTTTATTTCCTTTTTAAATCACTTACATTATTCATTTTTATTTTTGTTATTCAATAGAATCTATATAATTATCATTTATTTTATAATATCGGGTTATAATAAAAGAAAATTTGAGCTTTAATTGTAAGATAGTACCTTTTCTATAAATTCAACATTATTTTATTTACTAAATTTAATAATAGAATGGGTTTTTTATAGAATGATTAATGAAAAAATAATTAGTTTACAGGAATTGATTGGTTGATTTAGCTTTTATGTAAATAGATATGAGGATTAATTTGAAAATTAAATATTAATTTAAAAAATAGAAGATTTTTTGAAAGGAGATAAAGGCATAGATAATATTTAGAAATTATCAGAGCAAGATAAAAAATATCATACATTTTTTACACCAAAATAACAATTTTAAATGAATATTCATTTCTTTGTTTGTTATGCAAAACTTGCTTTAATTTAATTTTTTATTTCACTTAAGGAGAGAAATTATATTTCATTTCTTCATTAAGTAGTTGGTTAAGAAACTAAATCCTTTACTTTTGAGCTTATCTTGAACTGCTTTAACCTTGTGCTAATGTTCTATTATTATTTAAAAATGATGTTAAAGATAAGAAGCTATTTATCTTATTAGTTTACCTGATTTACACTTATAAAAGCCATACATATTAGTGAAAAGCATACCAACTGTTAGAAGATCGAGAATAAGCTGTATTTTAATTAAAATTTTTATTAAATTAATATTTAATTAAATAATGTATTTTGCATTATAATAATAGTAGAAAATTAAACTATTCTTATTTTGAATGATTAGGTTAAAGTTATACAAATAATATTATTTAATACTAAACATTCTAATTATCTTTTCTATTTTGAAGAATTCTTATCTGTTGATTTTTAATTTTTTCAAAATTTTTTACTAAACTTCGCAAAAAATTAAATCTATCAAATCTTAATGCTTTTAAGGCAATATATTTATAGCAACAAGAGAGAAACTAAACAAACACGTTTCTACTTTTTATGTTTTTAAGTAGGCTTATTTTTTTTTGCACTTATGATTAAAATCTAAAAAACCTATTCTTTTTAAAATATATGAGTTACCCAGAATGGAGTCAAGATGTGAATTAAGGCTACTAATACCCATAATACAAAGAAAATTAACTAAGAGCTCCAGAAGAATGCATAATCAACTTAATTAGGAGTATATTCTGGACCATATGTTTCATATTTATACTCTTCAACACCTTTTTCGTTTTACATGTTCCACCATCTCATTCCAACTAATAATCTATATTTTTTAATTTGAATAATATTATAGTTTATACTCATAAATTAATCGCTTAAGAAGGTATAATTTTTAAAAAGGCTATCCAAAATACTTTTTCTATTACTATTAATTTAAATTACCTTCCAGTGATATTCTTTGTAGTCCAGAAATCAAGTGCATCAAAGGTTATTACAAGAACAAATATGAAAATAGAATTGTCAAACTTTAACCCAAAGAAGAAATATCTAATAATTAATAATATTTTAAAAGAAATATCTTGAAATTATTGTAATTTTCTATGATAAAAAATAATTTTTACACTATAAATGCTAATAATTTGAATAAGAATGCAAAAATGCATGCTAAAGGATGTCCTGACTTAGATAAATCATAGGCAGATGTACTGATAGGTAAAGCATCTTTACCACTTTAGGCTGAAGGACCCATATCTAATAAGCTGCTATCCTATCCTTTAGCACTTTTTGGAATATCAATAGTAGTTGAATCATTTATATCATATCCTTTAGAAGAAATCAATGATTGCTTATCCCCTATAACTTGGTCATCATTCATTTAAACGTTAAAATCTAGATTCTATTCAATAAATTTTAATCATTAGGTCAATAGATCGAGATAATTCTATAAATCGGTAATAAGATTATCTATCATTTTGTTTTACTTCATGCATTTTGGTTCGTGTTGATCTCTAAATATCTATTATATCTTATTGTACCTAATTTCTTGTTGCTTTTTTTTTAACTTTTAGTTAAATAAGTAATACTAAAATATTCAATTTATTATTAAATTCAAAGAGAAAAGTAATTGTCTATGATTAATAAATGATAGTATTCCATAATGCGATATGTCAATTAACAAAACAGATGAGCTTACATAAAATTTAGGTATTAGTAATAAGCTAGAACTAAATAAAAGGTAAATTCAGATGATAGTTTGATATTTTATAAGTAAATAAGGTGTAAAAGTAATAAATTGATTGATTGATTGATCTAGAAAATAGATTAAATGATAAATTATTATACTTTATCCATCAAACATAAACAAGAGAAGCAAAATAAATATTGAAACGAAATAAATTAATGCATTTAATTGTATTATATAATATTTTCAATCACATTTTCATACCTTGTTTTCATATAAATCGATTAAATTGTTGATCTTATTTTCATTTATTTTGAGATACTTTTATTCAAAAAAATTCATTAAAATTAATTTAGTATTAAAGATTCTAAAAAATATAAAATTACTTTTCTATCCATGTTGTATACACTGAGATTACCTCTAGAATCTCCAGTAGCGACCTTTGAACCATCTAGACTCCATCTGCATTTATTTAAAGCAAATTTATCTATTATTAGGAATCAAAATTGAATATCTTAATTACAACAATTCTAAATAAATATATTTCTAATATTTGTTATACCTTCTTATTCGTGATAAACAGGATTTTCAATATCTTCACTTAAATCCCATATATCTAAATAACCTTCACCATCAACAGAGCAGAAGAGTGATGGATTAACCTAATAAATTTATATTAAAATATTAAATTTATTTAAATTAAATATAATTTCTTACAGGGTTCCAAGCAACATCATAAACATAATCTTCTGAACAATCAAAAGTGAGAACCTTTTTAGGTTTACCACTTACTTTAGGATTCCATAATTTAACTGTCCAATCAAAAGAGGAAGTAAGTACCATACCTGAGAGCTAAGTTTATTTATAAATTTATCTAAGCTTTCTACTTATATATATGTAATTTATTTACCTAGTGAGAACCATTAGGATCATGACTTATACTAAGTGAAGAAATGGGTGCATCATGTGCATGGCTAGCAGCAACCATACTTTAACTATTATTCTATCTATATATCAAAAATATAAAGATAAATTAACTACTTACAAGAAGAATAATATTTACTATTTAGAGTGAAGTTGAGTTCTATAGAATGAACCATCTTCAGAGCCAATATAGAAGTTATTAGCATCACCTTAAGGGAATTACATGCAAGTAACGTTAATATCAGTTTTGGTCTTCTCAGGAGGAGTATAAGTTAATTATTCAATAGTCTTGGAAGGTTAAGTTAACATGTTCATATTCCATACGCAAAGTTTGCCATCATTAGAGATTGAAATTATATTATGTGAATTAACTGAACCAACAACTTCGAGAGAGTAAATAGGATAAGAGTGACCAGTTGTAAAACTTGTTCTTTAAATAGGAGTTGTTTTAGCTCTCAAATCCCATAATACAATTTAACCATTATATAGACCACCCAAAACAAGATTCTCTTAATAAGGATAATACTTCACACTTGTAACTTAAGACTATTTATATAATAAAATTTAATAAATTAGTTATCTATCCTTCTCTACTCTTTTTATTATTTTACCTAACTGAAACAATAAAATTCAGGTCTAGTTTTTAAGGAAAGTGACCAAAGAGCAACTAAGCCAACAGGATCGTTGATATTACCTTGTTCATTTTGAGAATAAGAAGCCAATAGTAAGTCGTTTCTCTATTAATAATAAGTAATAAATAACAATAATCTACTTTGTAAAGTAAATTTATGATATATTTTGATTAAAAAATATAAAGTAAATTTAATTACATGAGGTGACCACTCTATGCCAGTAACAACTCTATTACTTCCATACTGCTAATCGTTAAGTTTAGTTGAAAACTACATATAAGTTTTACTACCAGTTCTTTGAATATTTTATAAACAAACAATCAATCAATCAATATAAGTTTATTAACTTTGAAAAATATTTACTGTTGAATATTTTAATCAGTATTTTCTCCCATTACATCAATCAAAGCGTAGATATTACTATCATTAGTGCTTGTCATAGCCTTTGTTATTAAAATTAATCTACTTAATATCTTCAATCCATTTTTTTCAAAAATATCTCTAGCTTGTTTATTAACAATATTTTCAAATTACCTTTTCTATTAATCTTGAACTTCTATTAAAGAAATCTTAGAAGTTCTTCGACTTTAAAATATGACTAATATCTTCCCCTGTTAATTCAGCTAATTTTTACAAAATATTTCTTTTACTTTCTATCTTAACAATTTTGAAATTTAGCGGAATATTATCTTATTAAATTTCATTTATAAAATTCATACCTTTTTCAGGAAGAGCTGGCTATTATAAAACTTTATGGGCAGAGGCTGCAATTTGAGAAGAAACTTGATGGGGATTTTAAATTGTATCCTATGTCTCCATTTCTACTTAGACATGTTAGAAATTTGCTTCAGATTCTACACCTGTTCCATGATAGAGTTTATGTGCTTATTATTCGATTTCTAAATCGCATTAGATAATCTTTTCATATGTATTTTTTTCCTAGAAGATAAAAGATAAAATATTTAATTTTCTGGAAGTGGAGATATTTTTTGAAAATTATTTTAATTGTTTATTACCTTGGGTTAAATTGTTACTTCAATAACTTGCTTATCCATTCCTAAATTATGCATTTTAAGCTTTTTCTAAGAAGAAATTTATGTCTCACTAGATTATTGATTAACATTTGTTTCCTTTTAAGGTTGATCCTTTTACTCTTCCATTTACTAAGATTGAGTAATAGAAGAAGTAGTTGGAGGATTTGTTTGAACTCTCCCCAATATATCTTCAGTAGTTTAACCTTACTTTCTTAATGCCTTTAACCTATTTTTAAGAAATTAATATGCATGAAATTTTTCAAGTTTTATCAATGCCTTTATCTAAATTAATTTAAATGATAAGTTGGTTGATCTTATTTAATTAAGGGTAACTAATGAAACATAATTAAAATAGGTTAATTAGGCTATAAGTATCAACTATCTTAATCTCAAAATAAAATATTTATTACTTATCAAGTTTTTCTTTATAACTTTAACTAGTATTACTCATCTTCGCTACACTAATGCTATTTTATTTTGTTATTCTCCTTAATCTCTTTGAATAAAATTGATGCTAAAAATGATTTCAATTCTGTAAAAATTTCTTTATTCTTATTATGAATCAATTAAATTATCAAAATTTTATTTGCTTTTTTAATAATTTTCAATTTATTTAAAATCAAATTCATTAAATTTCTATTCTTAATAGTCTACTAATTAAATAGGAGTGTTTAATGAAATTTTAAGTCACTAAAGTAATTTTTTAGTATTTTCATCACTTAGAATTTATCATTTAATTAATTTATACTTTACTAATAATAAATAAATAATCTCACAAGTGTGTAATCTCCTTCCTAATTCTAATCGATAAAAATACTTATAATAATTTTTAACGAAGTTTATTATTTAAGAATACTTTATAAATATTTTAAGTAAACAACAATATTTAAACTATTTATTATTATTAAACATCATTATTCTTCTTTTTCTTCAATAATATAATCTGCTGGTAAAATCATTCTAATAAAATCTTCAATAGTAAGTCTTCCATCTCTATCTTTGTCATGCTTTTCAAATATTTCATCTATTTCTTTGCTTGTATAGCCATAAGTGAATTATTACTTTAGATCTTCATAAGTAATATCTATTTTATTAAATTAAAAATATACTTATTTAGTTTCTTTCATATTGTATTTATAATTTATTTTTAATTCTTTATTACATCCTTTTTAATCTTCATCTAGATGATTAAATACTTCTTGAATACGTTTAAGGGCAGTTCTAGGAAGTACCCTCTTCCTCTTTACTACTTTCTCTTCTTTTTCCATTAGAAGATCTTTATTTTCAGCACTGAAGGTTTTTATATATTATTTTATCCAAGTATTTATTAATTTTAAATTATTTTCTGTCAAAGAGGGATAGAGTTTAAGTAGCAGTTACTCAAATGTTACCATACCTTTTTAGCCTGAATCTAAGAAATTAAATAAACTTGCTGTTACTCTTTTCATGTGAGGTTTATCCTAAAATGCCTTAGTAAATTCTAATTAAATTTTAATAAATAATAATTGACTAAAAAAAGTTTAAATCATAACTAACCTTTGATGTTGATATATTAATTATTTCCTGCAAGTTTATCAAAATATTCCTTCAAGTTAAAAACTTATTTCCTTGTTAATGTATTTCCTTACTATTGTTAAAAATAAAAAATAAATATTCTCTAAATAATAGATTAAAGAACTATTTACTATGATTATAATATTTTTTGTAATCTTTTTGGTAGGAGTTTGAGACATTCCTATCTTAGGTAAAATAAAATGAGATTTTGACTATTCCATTTCTTTATCTCCATACTTTTTAGCATGGCTATCCAATGCCTTCTCTATAATATCATTTTCCATTTAATCTTCTATAGATTCAGGAAGATTAGAAGTGTTAGGATTTTAGGCTTAATTAGTCAATGTATTTGGATTTAGAAGTTTAGGAAGGCTCTAGGCTTTTTATTTATTAAAGCTTTTTGTTCCTTACATATAAGAAGACGTTTTTCCATATTTTCTATTAAATTTATTTAATAATTATTTAGTATATAGGTTTTATTATTTTAAAGCATACCCTCCAATAATCTTTTGAATATCATTATGATAGTAATCAGATTTATTTGCTTTATTAATCATTTTTAGCATCTCTTGAGCATCTTCTTCAGTGTATTTTCTAAAATGCAAAAATATTTCAAAATTTTCTTTAATCTTATACTATGGTTCTTATTTTTTAAAATCATAAAAAATTAATTAATTACCACTTTATAAATAATAATATATTATCAATTAATTTCTAGTTACCAAATCTTGCAAATAATTCCATAGCTTTACTATTTCCTTCTACCCATTCTATAATTCTTTTTTTATATAATAATGTTAATAAAGATTGGAAATAAGTATTGATCGTATTAAATTAAGTACTCTTTCAATTCCAAAGAATTATCTGCTTAAATATCGGATTTCAAGAACATCTATGTTTTATAGATTTTATAAGTTAATCATCAAAATAAGAATAATTTAATCTACCAGTTTAGCAAACTTTTCTAAAGTAGAATAAGGAGGAATATCAGTCTCAGTTAGCTTGCAATATCCCATAATAACAGATTTAAAGATAATCAGTAATTCATTTAATGAAATCCCTCCATTACAATCCAGGTCAAATAATATATACAAGACTATATTTTAAGAAATTATTATTAATTATAAATAGTATTAATTTTACGATATTTCTTCATTAATTTGTTATTGAATTTCTATCACAAAAAATTAAATTTCAAAGGTATTATTTTTACAGTGTATCTTATTGATGTAATGAGTGTATGAAGTGATAACAAGCACACAGAGAAATTCATAAACTGATAATAGACCTATTAATATATTTTAAAGTTTTTTATTTAATTAGATTTAATTTATTAATTGCTACTTATTAACAACTAAATAATGTAACTAATTAAGAACTCTACTTGATGATTTGCAAAAATGTTTATATATGTACATTGCATTTGTACGGGTAAAAGGAACTATCTTGCAAAATACAGTGATATCTAAGAAGGGAATGTTACTTCTCCTCTAAAATTTTTCATATACTTATCTTATATCCATTAAAGACCCTATTTAATTGTAAAATTTCATTAATTTAGAATTCAGCTAATCAATTTTTTTCATATTGATCAAAATGATCAGTAAACTTTTATGAAAATAATATATTAATAATTCTAGTTTACAAAATAGTAATTGTCTTAATGTTGGATGAACATCTTTATTTAAATCTATTTTTAATTCAAATTATCTAATATTCTAAGGAATATTCTACAATCCTCCTAAGTCCTCAGTTCCTGCTTAGCTTGATGAAACTGATCCCATTTTTCAATATTATTTTGTCTAATAGAAAGCGTAAATGTTACTTTTTTAATAAATATAAGTTCCTATATTAAAAGAGTTTTCAAGTTATTAATTTCCAAGATAGTATACATACTAATTAATACTTCTTACAAATATCTATATTAGTAGAATAGTAAAGTAAATTAAAAAATCTAAAATTTTTTAAAGCTAATAAAATATAATTTTTAATAGATTAATAATAATAAAAAATATAAATAAATACAACCATCCATCCATTTTGTATAAATACATATGTACATTAAAGGAATGCTTAGTTTATATCTAAATAAATTAGATAGCAAAATATTTACTTGCTTGAAACGAACATATAGGCTTAATTGTTTATAGAACTATTCTTCTTTGAAAAGTTTTTTCAATACTTTAAGATAACTTTATAAAATAACTTAATAAATATTTTTTCAATAACTTTAAATATTTTAATTTAATCTTCTTAAAAATAGAGGATTTTTAGTTATAATTTTAGAAGATATAAATAACTATTGAATTCTTTTACAATATTTTTAATTATTTAGTCAAACTTTAAATTTTTTATATCATATTATTTAAAATTCCTTCTATTTAGTAATAATAAACTTTGATTTCACTGAAATAAAACCTATTTTAATTATTCTAAACTAAAAATTAAATATTAATCAATTGATTAATCTTAATATTAAAGTTAATATATGATTATAGCTAATTTAATAAATTCTAGATAAAATTAATTTTGCATGTATCATGTATGTATATGTTAATACCATTATAGCTATTGTTTTCTATAAAATTTTCAACAGATATTTTTGTTAATAAGATTAAAAAGAATAAGCTAGGATTAAATAAATTTTGTTTGATTAACCAATTTTAATAGTTTTAATGTGTTTTTTAGTAGTATTCATTTAGCTAACTAATAATGGATATAAAGTGATGGTAAAAAACTTAATAAAAGGATATTATTAGTTAAAAAATGAGATGGCGGAATTTGAATTAATCCATTATAAGTAAAATAAAGGTAAATTAGTTAAAGGGCAGTAGAAAGTGAGTGAAGTTAGATAAGATAATAGAAGGCAAGGAAGGATTTAATAATCTATATGAATGAGAAGCGAAGAAAAAATTTTGAAAAAAATACTTGCAAAAACTATAGTTAATTAGTGATTGATAGAAATAAATTAGATAAAATATCAAAGAGATTGAAAGGAATCTTACTTAATTAGGAATAACCAAAAGGTATACGAAGATAATAAAGGAAAGCTAATAAGAAAACTAAGAAGATAATCAAATCAAATTATTTTTCTATTATATAAATGTCTAACACATGGAGAGCATTTATGTCGCCACTGCATGAGGATAAGCTAGGTGTAACGAATAACAATAAATAGGATATATCTTCATTTGTAATTTCCTCAAGATAAACTCCTTAAAAAAAGAAAGATCCTACATCTTTAGGTAGTGGATAACTTAATGAAGGTCCTCCTACATCTAAAAACACTAACTAGTACTCTTAAAATATATTAAATTAGACTGATTATAATCCATCAGAGTTTAGAGAATAGATTGATGACATATAGAATAAAGTTGTAACACTCAAAAAAAAGATGATGAGTATCTCGCCTGATAAATATCCTACAAATATAATACCTTAACATTACTAGAGTTCTTCGAATTAGCAAGCTATTTATTAATAATACTCTTAAGTTCAAAATCAATAATAGATTTCATTTTAATAGAACTTATATTAGTAAAATTTAAACTAATATTAACACACTCATGGTCCTTCAACTGATAGATCAGGTGGTGGATAATGCTTTTCAGAAACAGAAAGAAGCAAGTATAAGAAAATTAGCATAATTCCTCATGAATTTACTCAACATTCTACTACACGCTCAATTTCTAATAAAGGTATTTATTTATTTTTAGTATAAAAACCCTATCTTTTCTAGTCTTTATTTCAAATTTCAAATATAATTTACCCGTCTTTGAAAAGGACTCTCCGAATTCCAACCAAAAATTATATTTATTATTCCTATTCTAAAACTAAAATGTAAAACAGTGAAGGAATATTTTTGTGATTTAGCAACTCGCACTAGAACCAATTTCTATAACTAAATATTTTAATAATAAACAATAAAACAGTTGGCAGTAGTCTGGTAAAGAAAAATAGCTTCTTAGAGGATATGGATAATTAACATTTGATTGTAAATAATGAGATCATCAATCCTTTTTTTGTCTCAGAAGCAGGCGAACCTTCTAATATAGTTAATGGCATGAAATAAAGAGTAATTCCAGACATCAATATTCCTTAAAAGGATGTAAGTTATTTAAATTTAGCATTGAATTCTAACTAAAATACCACCACTTTTTGTGAAATAATTTACTAGAAAATAAATGGTTCTTGAAATAAAGTGTTACTTAAAGTTTAAATGCAATTACATAATAATAGGAATAAAATGAAACGGAAATGCTGAAAAGATGCATGATGAAGATATAGCAGAAGTTAGAGAAAGAAAAGTAGAAGAGAAGAGAATTAAAAATGTTGGTAAAAAAATCAAACATGAGTATTGGTACTTTGAAACAAGATTTCAGCAATTATTAGCTTGATATGCAACTAGTTAAATAGCTCACTATAAACACTACAAGAGGTAATTTAATAAATTTGTTTACTTTTCCTTATTAGAAATAATTTAAGATTTATTTAATTATAACTCAATTCTTGTATAACAACAAAAGCAATAGAATCCAGAACTAGTTAATCAACATTACGTCCCTCTACTACAACTGCAGCAGCAGCTCAAGTAACGACTGCTAAAAAGAATGCTTCCTTATCTAAATAACTATCTAAATCTAAAGAAAGATTATCAAATCTTGTTAATGTAACTAACATATAATAAACAAGTAAGACATTCTAAAATAATTTATAATATCTTTTTTTACCGCAAATCTAAATATTCTTACTTAATTGTTGTTAATTAATATTATAAATAGAATAAAAATCTATGGATACTTTAAAAGTATTTGCAAGGAGAAAATCAAAATCTGTAAGTAGTACAGTGATGGACTTTAATAAATAAGGTATCCTCCACATGGATTTAACATCACTAGATTCATCGGACAGCTCTTCAGAAAATTTAGGAATTAACATGACCAAATTAAAAAATAACCATTAAGCGATGCCTAATTATTAAAATCAATCTTATTTTTAACCAACTTACTTAAAAAGTGAAGGAGAAACAAGAACTCACTAGCAACAAACTTAAATAAATAGAAAGGGTA
Organism: Tetrahymena borealis; assembly: GCA_000260095.1. Lineage (NCBI taxonomy): Eukaryota > Ciliophora > Oligohymenophorea > Hymenostomatida > Tetrahymenidae > Tetrahymena > Tetrahymena borealis. The sequence goes on from JH651315.1 coordinate 288,496, forward strand.
AGGCTCGTTTAAGTTAAGAATCAAATACTTTTAGTACGGAATTAAAGCAAATTCAATTATAGAAAAAGGAGAAAGCTTAATATTACTTAAGCAAAATGGACAAAGGAAAAAAGTAATCCCTTAATTTAGTGGATACAAGCAGTAGCATTAGTAGTAGTAACATGAGTGCTCTTAAATTTCTACAGTCAAATTATTCTTTATAAAATCAATTAAAGTAGAAAAAGGGATCTAAAAGAAGTAGTAAAATAATAAATATAAGTGGAAGTGGTAAATCTAATTCTAAATAGGGACTTTAAATTACATAGGATAATTTACCTATGAATGATGCTTAAATACAAAATTTATAAAATTATATTTCTTCACCTGGTTCTTCTGGGGTATCTGGAAATCCTAATTTATAAGCAGGGAGAAAAAGTGAGAGTAAAGACATTATCCTGAAAAAATTGAATGAGTTCAAAAAGTTTAAGGAGGCACTGAATTCAGAAATAACAGAGCTTAAGAAAGAATTTAATAGTAATGATCCTATGTTAGCATCTTTAAATTTTGAGAAGCTTAAAGAAAAGGCATTAAAAGATAAAAAGATTTATTTAGGATTAGAAAATAAAACTACTATAAATACAGGTAGATTTAATATGTAAAATGAAAGTAAATAGTTAGATGAAGTGGAGGGTGATAACATGATAAATGATCCTGATTAAACTGGAGATTAAGATTTCTAAACACCTGTAACTCATGAAAGAGGAACATAATCAGATGTAACTACTAACTAAAAGGGTAATATTAACTAATCCAATTGTAACAACAATTAGAGGACAGCTAGCAAAACTACAATTAGCGAATCTCGTGAAACTGCTTCATTTGAAAAACAAAGATAAATCCAATCTAAAAACTTTAGTAAAGATCTTTTATCCCCTTATGAAGATATTGTTGCTTTATAATAGAATAATTCTAACATTCAATAATAAATTGGTAATGGTTAATTCTTAAGTAACATGCTTATGACTGAATCATACACTGGAGAAGAGTATCTTAATAGTGATAGAAAAATTGCTAAAAAGATAAACACTCAAGATAAATAAAAATAAGATTAAAAGATGTTCTAAAACTAATTAAATTACTTTAAAATGTAAGAAACTCTAAATAAACATCTACGTTAATATGAGTCTGAAATATTAGAAAAATAAGGAAATTTAGATAATTAAAGGATTTAAAATCGATAATAATCATTGCATGATTAATAAAATGCAGGCCATTTAGGTTTTATTTCTTCGTCAGCTCCTTCTGTAAAGAACTCGGAACTAGTTTCAGAGACATCTCGTAAACAAATTCAAAACATTTAAAACATAGTTTTATAATAAAATAAATAGCAATAAATGTAAAACTTAATTAAGTAGTAATAATAACAGATTTAATAAGCATAAAACCCTATTTCTGTGAATAATAATAGTAATTAAAGCTAAGAAAATAGTGCAAGGATATCAACTTAATAGAATAGATAGGTGATTTTAAATTCAAGTGACAAAAAGAAAGGTATTGAATAATATAAAAAATAACTTTTCCCTGAAGGAGCTGAATTCAGTGACGAAGAGTACATTTATTAACATAATTAATAGATTTAATAGTAGAAATAATCAATCTGCAGTAATCCTGTGAATATAAACGATTATTCTACAAATGATAGCTAATAATAACAATAACAACAACAACAATAATAATAATAGAGCTCCAAAGAGAAATCTAAATAACCTATTTAATAAATTTCATAATAAGTTGTAACTCAACCAAGATACATTGAAAATCAAAATGAAATCATTCTTAAGCAAATTAAGAAGCAATAAAGTGAATCTCTTTTAGTCAATCAATAAAACCAATAATAATAATAATAGGCTTATGTTCAATAAAGTAATTAAAAAACAGGATCTAACTCAATTCACAGCAATTAAACTATCTAAACATCTGGAAGTACTGCTTAATAACAGAATATGTTATTCTATAAAACACCTTTAAATTAAATAAGCAACAGCAATAATAACGCTAATGTAAATAGTAATTCAAATATAACTAGTGCATATTCATCTACAGGAAGTGTAAATATTAAGAATTTATCTCCTTAAAAATAGCTTTAATAAGAGTAATTTGCTTTATTCCTTTAATAAAGCAATTCTAATTTGCATTAATCTGGAGGCTTCACTGATAGATAGTACAACAAAAGTTCAACTAGTTCAGAAAAAGTATACCCATCAATTGATACATTTACAAGCCCTATGATGAACTTAAAGAGTCCAGATCTTAATAAAAGCCAATTAAAGAAGAGTGGAAAGAGCTCTGTTCCATCTCTTCCTAAGAGTCCAAACTCTGTAATTAATTACTATTAAGATCCTATCAATTTCAGTAATATTACAGGTGTTTAATCAAATCACTCCGAAAGTCTAAATTACACTGCTTCAATCGGAACTACTCCAGCTAAATCAAATTTTTATTCAACTCCTATATAGAATTAGAGTATTAATAATACTAGCACTAATAATTTTTTCTTGGTTAATACATCTTCTTTGTAGAATAACGCTTAGACCCCTCAATAGTAAAGTTCTACAACAATTTAATAGCTAAGTGTCTCTGGTCCTAACAATCAACATATTTTTGCTAAGAATAAATCTAGCCATACCAATTAAAATAGTTAAAACTAAGCTTTCCTATCTACTTTAAATCAAGATTAGCCTTAGGAGTATATTACTCCTCAAAAGAAATGATAAAAAGTATCGATCGATCAATCAATCAATAAAAGCAGAATTGATAAAACACAATAGATAAGATTCATAAATTAATAATAATTTTTGAATAAATTTTTCCTTTATAAATGAATAAATAATATATAGTAATAATGCTTTATATTTAATTAAATAATATAATAATATCAATTGAGTTAGTCTGTAATAGCTTTCTTTATTCCTCATTTATTTCTATTATTTCTAATATTCTAATTAGTAATTTATACTTCTTTTAATAGAGCTTCTTTATTTCTCTCTATTGTATACTTTTATTGAGATCTTAATAATTATTTTTTCTATATTTTAAATTACAATAAAGTAATAAATATTGAAAAATTTAATCAAAAATAAAATAAAAATGTTTGAATGTATGATTAAAGAATAAATAAAAAGTATTTCTAAAAAATACTTTTATTTCTTTGATAATATTTAATAAGATTTTCCTCTCACTTTGTGTATTCATTATTTATAGATTTTGTAAGTACTGATTGATTGATGTTTATTCATGTATGATCAAAAATATGCATGCACTTAATAAAATAAAAACGAAAAAGAGTTATTGATTGATTGATTGATTCATACAATCATTGATCATTCTTTCTATTAATCAATTAACCAATTTTGAATAAATAGAGAAAAATAAATTGAGAGATTAGAATTTTAATTAATGTAAAGAAAAATATATTAATTAATACAATAAATAAATAAATCGAAAAGAAAATTAAAAAAGGAAGTAGGAGTGTTTAACAAACAATTTATTAATACAAAAGGCTCCAAAAATGAATACATAAGAAGACAATTTTTCAGCAGATTGCTAAAAGCTCTTATAAGAGCTGATTGGAATTATTAAGAAATCTTAAAATTTTATAGCTGATTCCTAAAAGAGGGAAGGATTTTAAAGATTTATTGGGTAGGAAATCTATTGGATACACAATAAATGGCTCGAAACTATATTTTAGCAAAACTTCACCCATATTCCTAAATCTACTGTAGAGTCTATCAAGAGTTTACTTACTGATATGAAATCACAGTTCCAAAATATCGATAATTACATATAATCTCTGAAAGTAAAAATTAATTTATTTATAGCATACTTATTATTATAAAATAATCTGATAAAAGCTTGCATTTATTTCATTTTATTGTCATTTAAATCCTTATTTCCTTTTTATAAAATAAGTTTGACAAGTAATCTACTTATGTTTCTTAATATCAAGAAATAAGAAACATAGTAGTAGGATATAAGTCTCTATTCAGTATAGTGTATGACCATGTTAGCAAAGGAAATATTAAATTAGATCATCCAAACAAAAAAAATGAATATGAAACATAACTCATCTTAACAAATTTTGAAGAAAATTAATTTAAAGAGATAGATCAATTATATAAAAAGGCATTAGAGGAATATTAAGCTTGCAAAAATGTTGAGTCTTATAAAGCAGATATTACTTATGTCATTATTCCTGCTAATATTACTAATGTTAAGACTTACGAAGCTGATGATATCTATGATGGTCTAGATAATTATTGTAAATTTTGTTTTTTTAAAGATATAAATCTCTATTTTTTCTTCTATTGAAATCAATAAAATAACTAAACTGCTTTCAAATATCAATATATCTAATAAGATTTTGATTTTTTTAATTATATTAGAAAAGAAGATAGGTAAGCCTCCTCTAAAAAAAGATATTCATCTCAAGAAACTTGAATTTTACTTAGATTATGATAACAGCGGGTAACTTTAAACTACTGATATAGATGATTTCATTACATTTGTTTGGTGTAACCCAGCAGAAAGAGCTAAATTCCTGGATGAAGAGCCCTTCTTTACCTCTTAACTTAAGGTGTCTATTTATAAATTATTTATTATTTTAATATTTTATTTGAATTTCTTTTTGATCCTAATTAAATTATGTTTTTAATCATTTTCACCAATTTAAATCTAATAGCCAAATAAATACAAATTAGTCCTTTCTTTATCTAAGAATTCAAAAGATTGGGATCCTACTTTTCCTAGAATTATTTATATCGATGAGAATGGTTATTGGACTGGCAAAAAAGATAGAGAAAAAATCCGTAAACCAGTTAGGTAATATAAAATTAATATTCTTATCTCAAAAAGATATTTACTTCTAAAATAAAAGATTTGGCAGAAGAGCTTAGAATAACTTAATTCCTTGCGATATTTACTTTGGACCTAAAGAAATGACCATTAGTAAGAGATAATTCGTTATTAAACCAGACATAAATGAATACTATGCTTATTGCATTTCAACTACTAACCCTACTGAATTCTTAGTAAAAACTGATGGTGCATATGTCACAACTGGATCAGTTATTACTCTATCTGATAAAGTAAAGATTGAAAATTATCAATTATCAAAATTAAACACTTTTTTACATAGATATTTTAATTCATTTAAATATTAACAAGCAAATTTATCATCAATATTATTATATCAAAGATGTTTTGAATACTAATTATTTATTATACCTTCTTTAAATAAAAAGGTGTGTGTGGTTGTAACTGAATGTGTTGTAAAAGGGGAAGAAGAACCAGAAAAAATCGAAATTGAAAATAATGATATGGCAGGTGATGGTCCTACAGTAAGAAGAGGGAAGAAAAATAACCCAGCTCTTATTTAATTGCAAACTAATGCTAATAAATTACAAAACGTTAGTAGTGCTAAAGATTACAAGGAATAAAAAATCTAGGATGATATTTAAATGGATGATGAGTAAACATAGAAGGATGAGCATAAAACATATGAAAAGAAAAAAGGAGGAATGAAGGAAATCAAGGAGTTCTTTTAGAAGAGAATTAATAATGAAGTAATGGAATCAGAAGAAGATGGATAATATAAAACTCAAGAATGGAAGAAGTAAAAAGTTTAGGTAGGAGAACCAAAGTATGTAGATTATAGAATTATCCCAAATAGAGATATGACACCTAAGGATAAAAAAATGAAGGATAGATGCTATTTAAAATTAAAATTAGAATGGTGTGATTTAGATAATGAAAAAGATATTGAAAAAGCAATTGAAAATTTTAATAATTCATAAGACCCATACAAGGGATATTTCAATATTGGTTAAGCCAAGGGTTGTGAAATATGTATTGATGATAGTAAACATATCAAAGAATTTCATTGCTACTTCAAATACTTAGAGGATGAAAATAGGTGGATTGTTATGGATTATAATCAAAATATCATGCCTATGGCAGTTTAGAAAGATTAATACACCACTATCGCATTCAAGGGAAATCATGAAAAGAACCACTCTGAACTATACAAACTGCAAAAGGGTTCTGTTATTGTTGTTTCTGGTAATTTCCTAGAAGTTGAAATGATGGATATTAACTTAGAAAGAAATGAATACTGAAAGAGAGAATATATAAAATATACAAATAATTAGCTATTAACATTTATTGTCTTATTTGCTTGCTTGCTTTATTTGATTTATAATCAAATTTTATAAAATTTAATCTTGTTTTACATCTAACCCAATCATTTATTTCTTTCTTTCTTATTCAATTATACTTTAAGCTCAATATAAAATGCGCTAATTATTATTCGATTTGAATTTTTCTGATGAGAACCTATCTATCTTAGAGTATTTTCTTTATTCAATCCAAAAAGCATTCATTCATTTATTCATACATACTTTTATTTTGCTTTTATCAATTTTTTTTCTATTAAATTCACCACTATATATATTATGTAAAAGAAATATTGAAATTTTTAACAAATATTTAATGGAAAAGCGCTTTCAACTCATTATAAATAGAGTAAATTCTTGAAATTTATTATATAATTTATATTTCTTTTACCTATATTAATTTTTACTCTATCAAGCAAGCAAGCCACCTAGCTACAACTTTGTTAGAATTTATAAATCATATTCATTATCTTTGTTATATTGTTTTGGCGGAAGATATGAATCATACAAAAAGAATTTATTATCTTATAATATTTTTTGATAAAAAGAAAAGAAATCAAATTAATTTCTGTGATAAATATCAAATAAGTAGAAACAAAATATTATCACTATTATATTATATTAATAGATAAAGCAAATGTCATACTTAAAAAAGCTAGGTCTCTATGGAATAAGAAGTTATGGTGACCGAAATACAGAATAATATGAAGAGATTACTTTTTTTAAACCACTGACTCTTATTCTTGGTAATAATGGAGCTGGTAAATCCGTAATAATTTTATTTCTACCATTGTGATTAACCTTTATAAATTATATTAATTATAACTAATAGACTATAATCGAATCTTTAAAGCTAATTACAACTGGGTCATTTCCACCAAATTCAGATAAAGGAAAAACATTTGTAAAAGATCCCAGACTTATGGGATCAAATGAGAGTTAAGGATCTATTTCCCTAATTTTTAAAGCAATAAATTAGAAGTAAATCTTAGTAAGAAGACTTTTCCAAGTAATTAGATATTATCATTGAAGTTTTTATTAGGAATCTAAATAAATAATAAATTTTCTAAAAGGTTAAAAAAGATAAAAACGATAAAATGACATTTGACTCTAAGGATGCAACTATTAAAGTTAGGGATAAAAATACTGGAAAAGATATTTCGGTAGATCATAAGGTATTTATTTATTCATAAATCAATTAAGTTTTTTAAAATATATATTTTTTTATCTAAAGTGTTTAGAAATTGAAAAATAAATTCCTTAATTGTTGGGAGTAAGCAAAGCTGTTTTTGAGAATGTAATATTTTGTCATTAGGATGAAAGTTTATGGCCTTTTGGAGATAGTGCTACTTTAAAGAGCATATTTGATGAACTATTTGATACAAAGCAGTAAAAAATAAATAAAATAGTTTTTATTTAAAATTCTATCTAATTTGAGAATATGTTTTTGCTAAAGTTTACTTATTTAATATTAGATTCACCAAATTATAAGAGACTCTTTAAAAATAGTAAAAAGAAATAAAGAAGGAATTATCTGATACAAAAATACATTTGCAACACTATAAATAGAGATATGATGAAGCTGTTTCGTTTAAGCAATAAATTGCAAGAGAGGCAGAGGATTTATTAGAAGAAACTGTTAAACTTGAACAAGCAAGATAAGAATATAAACAATCAATTGTAACAATTTTAATTTCTAAATATAATTTTCGTTTTACTAAAATTATTCTACATTATTCAATCATAAATTCTATTTTTTTAAAGGAAAATTAAGAAAACGAAATAGCTGTAAGAGTTAGAATTGAAGATTTAAATAAAGAAATATACAATTGTTAGTTCAAGAAAGACATTATGATTAGAAATTAAAATTAGATTCTAGATAATTGTAAAAGTCATTACTTTTTAGATTAAGAAATAGAAACTCTTAAAAAGCTTCAAGTTGATGTAAGAGAAGAGAATCGAAGTTTAAAAGAGAAGAAAGAATATATCGAAGAATAAATAGAAATTGAGAGGAGGGATCTAGAAAGATTGAAATTGGAAATTGAGTAAATGAATTTTTCTGATAAAAATACTAAATAAGTCCATTAAGAATTAAAGAATTTAAAGTAAAAGTTAAATGAAATTATGTAGAAAGATATAGAATCAGATGAAACTATGCTCTAAGAAGGAAAGGCATATAAGGAAAATATTGAATTACAGTATAGAAATTAATTCGGCGCTTTGAAGAATTCAATTTAAGATTCTTAAGATGATCTAACACAATCTATGCAAAATTTATAAAAACTATAAGTAAAGCAAGTCTAATTAAAGGAAAGTAAAATCCATGCTTAAAAAAGAATAGAATAACTTTAAGAGGAAATTAGAAAGTTAAGGAACTAAACTACATCAAAGGATTTAGAAGAAGCTATAGAGAATTTAGAAGCATCCAAAAACAATTGTGAACAATTCAATTAAAGTATTTAGGAACACTAAGATTAGATCAATAAAATTAAAGAACAAAACCAAGAATTATAAAGACAAATTGGGATTATAAATCAATAAACATAAATAAGAAGCAAATAATTAGAATTATAAGCAATAACAAAATAAATTGATGAGCTAAATTAAACACTCTCTGGCCATTAAAAAGATTTTGATAAATTCAATATTTCTTAAGATGAGCACCTTAGTATTTAAAAGAAAAATTGTAATTCTGAGATTGTAAATATTAGACAATAAAAATCTAAACTTGAATCTGATATTTCTAAGTTAAATGGGAGGATAGAATTTCTTGAAGATTAAGAAGCAGTATTTGACTAAAAACTGAATTAAATTACTTAAACATTCAGAGAAAGTAATTTACTTAGCATTATTGCAACAGACAACAATGCAGGTAAATTTTTTATATTAATGAGAGAAATTATAATATAATTTGACTATTTAATAAAATAAAAGATTTTGAAACTAAATATAGTTAAATATAGGAAGAAATTGAAAATTTGAAAAGTAATATTATTGAGAAAGAAACTTGTTTATTGATAGACAAGCAAGTGCTTAAATACTGTACTGATAAAAATAAATGCAAATTTTGTAAGCATGAAGTAGGTAAAGAAGATTTATTAAAAATAACTAAATCTCAAGAAGAAAGAACAAAAAGAGCTGAAAAAGAAATTTAAGAGTATAAAAACTTAAAAGAACAAAGAATATTTGAGAAGGATTAATTAAAAAAACTAAAAGAATAATATGAGTAGTATAGCGATTACAAGAATAAGTCAAGAAAGAACAACACAGAAATTAAAGAAGTTCAATAACAATTGAAAGAGTAATAAGAAAAGTTAGAAAATGTGACTTAATAAATGAAATAATTAGAAACTCGATTGTCTACTCTTGAACAAGCAAACTTGGTACAAAACGAAATTCTTAAAACTTAAAGATAATTATATGAATAAGAAAAGAAAAGCTAAAGATTTTAGAGTGAGAATCCTTAGCTCTTAGATATTGATAATTAAAATATTATTTCTTCCGAAAAAGCTGAAGAAATTCATAACAATTATAAATTAAATAATTAAAAACTGGAATCATTAAATAGCCTTCTTCTTAAAGAGAATGTAAATAAAATTATTATTAGTAATATTCATATTTAAATTTTTTATTTTTAAGAATAAAAAAAGCAATTTTAATGTTAGATTTTAATAATGGACCATTCAAAAAGAAAATTATTCTAAAAAGTTGAAAGAAGAAAAGTCTTAAATTGAAAGAAATTAATAAGATGTTTAAGATTATGAAAAGTAAATGTAAAATTCGACAAATGAACTCTCAAGCATAGAAAAAGATATGGAAAGCTTAAATAAGCTCATAAGCGAAATAAAAAAGAATATTGAAGAATAGAATAAATCTCTGCAATAAATTCAATAATCATATGATTAGTCTAAGATATTAATTGGAGAATATTTACCGAAGTATGAATAAACTTACACTTAATATAAAGAACTTAAATAAGCTAAAGGAAAATAAAAACTCAAGATATAAGAAAACTAACTAGCTTAACTTCAAGAAAAGTATACTAACAAGGAGAAATCCAAAACATAAAATGAATCTCAGCTGAAAGAAACTATTGAATAACTACGAGAATAAACTGAAGAGCTTGATAACTTAATTAAGGGGATATAATTCTTAGAATTAGGAGAGAGCTTAGCTAATAACGAATAGGAACTTAAGTAAAAACAATAGCTGCTTAAAGAATAGTAGAGCATCCTAGAGAAGGTTTAGCAATAAACAAAAATTAATAATGAAAGATAGTAAAAGATAAAAGCATATGAAGAGACTTGCAAATATAGAAAATAAGCCTTGGAAAAAAATTATGTATGCATTTATAAATTTTTTATTATTTAAATTTAAAAAAAATTAAAAAAATGTAGGCAGAGGCTATAGCTAAGTATGACTAGGCAGAAGAAAAGTATTGCAGAACTTTAATAGAATAAGAAGTTAAAAACGGCCTTTAGAAAGATATTTAAGAGTATTTAGAAGAATTAGATAAAACTTTGATTAATTATCATAAAGAAAAAATGTAACAAATTAATAAATGTATTGCAGATACATGGAAAGTAAACTTTCATTAAATATCTTCATAAATAGATTATTATAAATTTTTTATTACAGAAAATATACCAAGGAAAGGATATCAGCAAAGTTGAAATCAAAGCAGAAGAAGCTGAAGGAAGAGGCAAGAAGATATATAACTATAGAATTGTCATGTTTATTTAAGAGTAATATTTTTAAAATTATTTTTTTATTTTATTCACATAATTTTTGTTAACAGTGAAAATGATAGAACTTTAAAAGAAATTGATATGAAAGGCAGATGCAGTGCTGGATAAAAAGTACTTGCTTCAATTATTATAAGATTAGCTTTAGCAGAAGCTTTTACAATGAATTGTGGTATTTTAGCTTTAGATGAACCCACTACTAACCTAGATAAATTACATGCACAAAGTAAGTTTTATTGAATATTTTGGAGATAGGTTGATTAACTAATTTATATTAGAATTAGGAGAATAACTTTGTGAATTAATAGAATCAAGAAAAGGTTAATCTTCATTCTAACTTATAATTATTTCACATGATAAAGATTTCATACATCTTATGTAATAGAGATAACATTGCAGTGACTTCTACTACATTTCAAAAGTAAATTTATTTTTTTTTGGATTTTAGATTCAAAACTTATTTTTTTCATTTAAAAAAAATAATAATTTTTCAACTTTAAATTAATTGAACAGGAGAATGGGTGCTCTAAGATAGAAAGAAGAATATATAAGAATGCTTTAATGAATAAATAAACAGATTGAAAAATTTTAGATTATTAATGTTACAAAAATGTATATCAATTTTTAGTACTTTATTTAATTTTTTTAATTACAATTTCATTTCTTTCCCTTTCCTTTTCCCTTTTAAATCCTCTTGGTAGGTCCATTAATTTTACTCAAATCTTTAGAATTAATATTGAGTACACCACCCTTGAAAGTACCTAATGATTTACTCTTCATGTCTTTAAATTTATAATTATTCTTTAAATAGTCAGGTTTTTATTTCTTCTTATTTATATGCTTTTCTAAGAATTTAGTATCATGGAATCTTTAAACTGAATCATATTAAATATTTTCTGTTATAGCTCTCTCTTTTTACTTCTTGTAAGTTTCAATAACCTTTGATCTAATACCTTTGAGCATTTTTAAAGGCATTTTTTAACCTTTTTACTTTTAATATTTTAAAAATGAAATTAATTTTTAGATCAAAAGATATTCGCTAAAATTTTACTTTAATACCCTTTTCTGATGCAGCGAAATGCTTTTTTTCTTTTTGATTCATGTGATCATTAGTCATCTTACGAATCTCTTGAATTGTATTCCAAAAATCATTATCACTTCTCTTTTTTTATTTTTGCTTAGATTTCATTTTCTTATAAAGGGCTTGCTTTTTAATTTGAATGCTTAAATTTTGTTTGTATTCTGATTAATTTTTGAAGGGATGAATAAAGAAATTAATATCATTTACTAATATCTGATTTCTGACCTTTTTAATTTGATATATCTTTATATTTGTTTTCTTTCCTGTTACCTTTATTATAATAATTCTTTAGAGTTAGAATTATTGCTCGTGGTAGAATTTGCTTTTTATTTTCTGACTGAATTAATACTTCTCCTTTCAATTCATATTACTATTAGGATTTAATAAATAAACCTTTTGTAATAAGCTAAAGTGTGAAATAGTTTCTAAATATTTAATTCAGAAGATAGTCAAATTTATTAAAGTAAACGAATATTTTAAACGTGTTGATTTAATCAAACGAATTATATATAAAAGAATATAGGATTACTATTTTTAGAATTTTATCTGTGTAATTTTACCCTTAAAAATGAAAAGTCATTTCCTCATGGGGAATCATTTGTAGATTTTAATAAATATCGATGAAAAGCCTATATTTAACTTTTTCAGGGAAAGCATATTAATCAAAAGTATGTGTAATCATGCTCAACACTCTTATTTGATAAATAAATAAAAGAATTTGTTTGTGATTTTCTCTGACCAAAAGAAATCTTGATATTATTTTATGAAAATTCCTGAGGGAATTAATCATTAATTGATAATTTCTTTAATATTAAGTATCTAATAAGTAATAACCAAATTATGTTAATAGTAATAGTTTCTGCTCAACCATGACGTACAATTAAAGAGATTAAGATTAATAGAAGATTAAATCATATTTTAAATATAAATTGTTCTTTCCTCATAAATAAAAAAAACAGATATATTATCAAATAATTTCAATATCTAAAAGCAAAAAAAATAATCTAAGAAAAAATATCACAGAACTATTAAGGAAAGTATGAGACACGCATCAAAGGAATTTATGGATTCCTTGACCCTATTTCATTAAAAGTTAGAGGATTCTGGGTTTATGGTAGGAATTAAATTAGGTTTTCTAGCCACACCATTTGTTATTTGGTTTATCATAAATCTTTTTGGAATGAATTCGGCTTTAAAATTTGCAGTAATGAGTATGGTTATTGCAATTTTATCATTAGTGTATGCTGCTCATATCTTGGTTGGTATTATGAAGAGTAAGCCAGGTAGTGACGAAATGCAAAAAATGGCTTTATATATTCAGGAAGGTTCAGAAGGATTCTTCCTTGCATAATACGGAACTATCTTCAAATTAAGTTTCTTTTTCTGTATTTTTATTATGCTGATTTATTATTTCAGAGAGCCACCATAGCTATAATCTAGCAATAAAAATGTAGATTCCTCTAATCTTACTATATCTAGCACTGCTACAGCTATTTTCTCTGGTATCAGCTTTGCATTTGGAGCTGTTTGCTCAGCTTTTTCTGGGTATTCTGGCATGTGGGTTAGTGTCAGAGCTAATGTAAGGTAAATAGATACAAAATAAAAATAAATTTTAAGAATTAATATAAAGAAGTTAAATTTTAAGGATCTTTAAAATGTATTTTAAATAGATGCTTTAAATTATTTAAAGGTTTAAATAGCTATTTTTAGTAATTAAAATTATAATATTAAATAGAACTACTTGTGCTGCCGGCAGATGCTATAATGAAGCTATCACTATCGCTTTTAAAGGTGGATACTTTGCTGCTGCAATTAATATTGCTTTAGCTATTTTAGGTATTAGCACTCTCTTCATCATGCAATATTTCTATTATAGATCATAGCTACCCTAAGCCTATATGGTAATTGAAGTTATTGATTAAATTCCTCTGCTTTTAATAGGTAAAAAATATTATTTTTATAACTAAATCTTCTTTTTTTAATCAAAATTTATTTGATGAAGAGAAAGATTGTTACTGTCCTGATATTAGAATAAAATATTAATTTTTACTAATTATGATATAAAGGATTTGGTTTTGGTGCATCATTTGTAGCTATGTTCGCTTAATTAGGTGGTGGTATATACACTAAAGCAGCAGATGTTGGAGCAGATTTAATAGGTAATTAAAACATAAAAATAAAATAACATATTATAAGAATAGTACAGCTTTAGGTATTAAAAAATTTTATATAAATAAATAGGTAAGGTAGAATCAAATATTCCTGAAGATGATCACAGAAATCCTGCAGTTATTGCTGATTTAGTTGGTGATAATGTAGGAGATTGTGCTGGTTAAGCAGCAGATTTATTTGAATCTATTTCAGCAGAAATTATTAGTGCAATGATTTTGGGTATTTAATGATAATTAAAAGGATTAAAATGATTTATCTATTATATTTTTATTAAATAGGTGCCACTCTTGCACATGAAGCTAATTTCAATTTAAGTGTGAAAGTAAGTTTTATGTTCTTCCCTCTTGCAGTCCATTGTTTAGATTTATTTGCCTCGACTATTGGTAAATATTAAAAGTTAGGATTAGATTTTTTAATAAACTTATTTTTAATTAGGCATGCATTTTGTTAGAACAAAGAAAGGATTACCTGAATTTGATGCTAGTTATGGTAAATTGGAGGATCCTTTAGATATTATGAAAAAAGGTTATAGAGTTTCAATGTTTATAGGTATTGTTGGATTTATGTGTCTATGCTACATGTTCTTAAATCCTGATAAATATCCTAAAGCTTGGTTAAATTTTACCTTTTGTGGTATGATCGGTGTTATTGTTTCTTATTTATTCATAGAAGTTACTTAATACTATACTGATTACAACTACACTCCTGTCAAGAATATTGTATATGCTTCCAAAACTGGACATGCTACAAATGTTATTGCTGGTCTTTCTACTGGTTTAGAATCTACTGGAATTCCTATCTTAATTATTACTGTTGGTCTTCTTACTTCTCATTATTTTGGTAAAATAATATTACTTACCATTTTATAATAGCGAATACAATTATTAATTATTTATGAAATAAAAATAGGTGAATAAACTGGAATTTTGAATAAAGATGGAGAGAAGATTGGTGGCCTATTTGGTACCGCTATTGCAACTATGGGTATGTTCTGTACCGGTGTCTTTGTTCTTTCTATGAGTGGTTTTGGCCCTATTGCAGATAATGCAGGTGGTATTGCTGAACTTTCTGAATAGCCACCTGAGATTCGTAAAATTACTGATGTCCTAGATGCTGTAATAATTTAAAAATTACATTTTATAAGTTCGAAATTAATTATAAATAAATAAAAAAATTATTTTTAGGTTGGTAATGTCACAAAAGCAAATACAAAAGGTTATTCAGTAGGATCTGCTAGTTTAGCTTGCTTCTTATTATTTAGTGCTTTTATAGATGAAGTCAATTTTATTTCACCAAAAAAAATAAAGGTAGTTGATATCACAGACCCTCCTATTTTCTTGGGTGGTATGTTGGGAGCAATGTGTGTATTTGTGTTCACATCTTGGTCTATAGCAGCCGTAGGCAATGCAGCTCAGGATGTTATTAAAGAAGTAAGACGTTAATATAAAGAACATCCAGAAATTCTATTGGGAGAAGTTCCTCCTAATTATAAATAATGTGTAGAAATTGTAGCTAGAGCTGGTTTACGTGAAATGATTAAACCTGGTTTATTAGCAGTTATGACTCCTTTCTTAGTAGGATTCTCATTTAAATATTTAGGAATAGTACAAGAAAAAGAATTATTAGGGGCTAAAGTTATTTGCTCCTTTTTGATGTTCTCTACTTGCACTGGTATTTTAATGGCTTTGTTTTTAAATAATGCAGGTGGCGCATGGGATAACGCTAAAAAATACATTGAATCTGGAGAATGTGGTGGTAAAGGAAGTGATACACATAAGGCAGCAGTTACTGGAGATACTGTTGGTGACCCTTGTAAAGATGTAAACAAACTATTTATTTGTTAAAAACTCATAAGATAACAATATTTTTTTTAAATTATAGACAGCTGGGCCTTCAATCCATATCTTAATTAAATTATTTGCAACTATAACATTAGTTCTTGCACCCTTATTCATCGATTGAAACCAATTACAAACAAATATTATCTATTTAAAATTTTGATAATATCTTATCATTTATGTATACATTTTGTGGTAAACTTTAATAAATTAATAAATAAACAAATAAACTCTCAGCTAATAAATCTAATAAATAAATAAATAATTAGTTTATTATTTATCGGATTTTATTACTTTTATTGTTAAATACTGTGCTATAATTATTATTTACTTATAATAACTGCTACAGCAATTAGAATAAGATTGTTAGATGATTTATTCTATTAACACATCTTCAAATTTATATTGTTTGATTAACTACAAAAATATACCTTTCCTTCCTTAATTTAATTTTGGAAAAATAAAATATTGTGTAGTTCAACTTATTAATCAAATCTATTAATTTTCAAAATAGTTTTTATTTATTCTAATAAATTTTAAAAATTACAATAAAAACTAACAGACTAATTTTAAGGGGGTTGGGGTTGGGGTTGGGGT
>JH651316.1:0-142452 GCA_000260095.1 Tetrahymena borealis
CCCCCCACCCCCACCCCAACCCCAACCCCCACCCCCACCCCCACCCCAACCCCAACCCCAACCCCAACCCCAACCCCAACCCCAACCCCCACCCCAACCCCAACCCCAACCCCAACCCCAACCCCAACCCCAACCCCAACCCCAACCCCAACCCCCAACCCCAACCCCGAGCAAATAATAAAAATATTAAAAGCAATGAAGTATTTAATAAAATATTTATTAAGAATTAGAAGAATTAATTTAGAATTTCTTGTAAAAAATGTAAAATATATTTGAATAAAGAATTAATTATTTAGGTTTAATCCGTATGTAGAAGTAGATGAAATAATAGAAGATGAAGAATAATATAAAATACAGTTCTTTCTATTAATTTATGCATATGTTTTCCTTTAATTTAGATAGATTTCTTCAGATAACTAATTACTAAGATACTATTTATTAACATTAGATGTGCATAAGGAGAAATTATATCTAAGCGCAATAAACTGAGTAATTGTTTATTATTAATAAAAAGAGATCGAATAAAAAATTTATCAAAAATTATTAAAATTATCTGATTAGTATAGAGTAGTTGTTTTGAATAAAAATGAGAATCATTAAGAGATACATTAGCAAGGGTGAAGGATATTTAACCTTAGTACCAACTGAAGAAGAAGATTACTGGCATATTTATAATTTAGTATCCAATGGAGATATTGTACGTTCCGCAACTTTCAGAAAGATAACAAAGGAATCCAAAACTGGAGTTAAAAATGTTATCAAAAAGAAGATTACTCTCACACTCAAGATTGTATCAATCAACTATTATGCTGGTGAATTCCTCCAACTTTCTCTTAAAGGAAGAAACATAAAGGAAAATGATTATTTAAAAATGGGATAGTATCACACTTTCAACTTAGAATTAGATTAACAAATTACTATTATTAAGCAAAATTGGGATTCATTCCATTTCAAGATTATTAAAGATATTTCTGATCCCACTCATGATTCAGAACTTGCTGCCTTTGTTATGGATGAAGTAATTCCACTCTTCTTTATTAAAATAAAAACATAAAAATAGTTATAAAATTACATGAAAGAGTTATAAATCCTATAAAAAAAATAAAGGATTTCTAAAAATAGAAAATAGATTTTGGTCTACTTGATTACAATATTAAATACTATTAATTATTAAATAGGGTGTAGCTCATTTATGTTTCGTTAAATCCTCTATTACATTGATGAAACACAAGATAGAAAAGCATATTCCTAAAAAGAAAAGTGGAGCAGAATAGCATGATAAAGCAATGGAGAAATTCTTTGAATCATGCTTTGAGTATTTATTGACTGTAGACTACGATCAAGTGAAGTGTCTAGTTATAGCTTCTCCTGGTTATGTTAAGGATGAGTTTTACAAATTTATTTAGGATTAATTGCAAAGAGCAGATTTAGCAGCATTCAATAAGAAGAGCAACTTCCTTTAGAAGATAGTTAGAGTTAAGACCTCTACAGGTTATTTAAATAGTTTAAGTGAAGTATTAAGCGACCCCGCTATCTAATTATAGTTAAAAGATACAAAAGCCATTAAAGAAGTTAAAGCTTTAGATGATTTCTATAAGGTAATTATTATATTAAAAAGTTATTATGATGATAGTTAATAATTCTTAAGTTCATTTATAGTAGTATATTAAATTTATCTATTATTTTTAAAGGTTATGAGTAAAGACCCTGATATGGTTTGTTATGGTTAAAGGCATGTATTTAGAGCTTATGAAGAAAATGCTATAGATACTTTACTATTAAGTGATAGTTTATTCAGAATTAAGGATCTTAGTTAACGTAAGAAATTCAACAATATTATTGATGATTCTAAGAGAAGGGGAGTAGAATGTTATATTTTCTCTAGTTTACATAGTAGTGGTGAAAAATTAAATAATTTAACTGGTATAGCTGCTATTCTTAGATATCCTATGTATCTTGATGATGAAGAAATGTAAGAAAATGAAGATATAGTAGAAAACTTCAGAGTTAGATTAGAAGAAAGAGAAGATTACGAAGAAGATGGGTCTATGGCAGATGAAAATGATAAATTAGAAGCTGAGAAAATAGCCAAAGAGCTTGAAGCCTTCTCTTTAGATAATTTAGATGAAGAATAGAAAAATGATGACGAAGATGATGAAGATTAGGACGATTAATTTTGAAAAAAATATATTTATATACTTATTTATTAATCCCTTTCTTTCGTTATAATTTTAATTTTGTAAATAATCTATTGTATTGTTAAATTTAAAAACTATTCTAAATTTATTCTCAGAATTTCACAATAAATTATTTTTGTTATTTATTCAAATTTGAATGATAATCTTTTTAATCACTAGAAGAAGTATTTAACAATATTTGGTTAATTGTAGTGTTATCTTTTTAAGTTAATAATCCTTCTCTGAAAGTAATAAAAAACTATTAAAAAGAAGTGAATCATAATTTAATTTAATTATTTAACAAACATAATTTAAGCAAGAAGAGATAATTCAAAATAAAATACTCGATCTAATTAAAAATATAAATGTTCAAATGAATTTAAAATAAAATAATTAAATTGTATATTTTTAATCATTTATTTATTTTATTCATCAAATCTCAATATATTTATTCTACTCCAAATAGTCAAATTATTGTAATATTTATTATACTTATTTTTTTAATTTATGTAATAGAGAAGACGAGTACAATAAAAGTAGATTTTAAAAAATTAAATTTTTAGCTATGACTTATAAAATACCCAAAATATAACTACAATTGTTTGCTCGTTTGGTTTTCTAACACATTTAAGTTATTTTCTTTAAATAGTTAAGCAAGTAAAATTGGATGAAGTTAAATTTAAAAGTAGAATTAAATCAAATTTGTTGAAAGTTTTAAGAATTTAAATGGAATGGGAAAGTAGAATGAAAATGGTAGAAATGGAGATGAGGAGACGGAAAGATATGGGTAGAGTAGAAAGATAAATGAATATTTTAGTGGCAGATAAATAAAAAACAAAACAAAAAAAAATTTAAATATTTTAAAAATGAAATAAAGATATTCAGACTTTTAGGAAATATATAAAAATGCAGAAGAGTGAAGGATAAAAAGAGAGACGGAAAGAAATATAAATGGAAGGAGAAGAAAAATACAAGGAAGAATGAAAATAGTGTGGATAAAAAGTATCGAGAATTTCAAATTAATTTTAAAGAGGGTTCAAAGTTATTTAGATTTTTTTTTTCTTCTTCTTTCTATGCGATTTATTATTGAATGAAGGGATAGATAGCTTGGATGTCTTCTTTCTTTATTTATTTATTTCTTTCTATCTATATTTCTAAGCTTCTCTTTCTTATTTACAATGCACAGAAAAATTTAGAAGGGGAGGAGAAGAAGAAATATAAAGAACATCTTGTAATATTTTACAATTTGCCATTGAGTTTGTATTTAGTAATACAAGCATCTTAAAAGGAAAAAAGGTAAAAAAATCAAAACAAAAAAGCGAAAAAAAATCAAACAATTTTATTAATATAAAACAAAGAAAAAAAAAGAGAAAACAAACAAAAATGAATCAAGAAGTCTTAGAAGCTAGAAAGAAATTATAAGAAAAGATTGGTGACTCCAGAACCGGTGGTAAGGGTACCCAAAGAAGAAAGGTCAAGAAGGTTACCAAGACCCAAATTACCGATGACAAGAAGCTCAAGACTGTCATCAAGAAGTTCGGTGTCCAACCTTTCTAGGGTATTGATGAAGTCAACATGTTCAAGGATGACAAGACCATCTTACACTTCGAAAGACCCGAAGGTAATTAAGACAAAATTATCTCTCTCTCTCTTAAAATATCTTCTATTTTGACCCTTTCCTAATTATTTATTTATTATTAAAATAGTCTTGGCCTCCATCCAAAACAACACTTTCGTCGTTATCGGCAAGAGCGAAACCAAGAGTAAGAATTTTAGAAATATTTGTTTTTATATCATCATATGGAGATTAGACTCAGTGATGGATAGTGATTTATTAAGATTAATCTGCTCTAGAGTGCGCATCCAAAGCTTAAATTAAGTATAGGAGGTAGGAGTGGTAGTTTTGATATGACTAAGAGAATAATCAGTAATTGTTATATTTGGTATTACTATTGACACACACAAAAATATGATCTGCTTGTTAGGTTGATGTTTAGAATAAATTTACGTCTCGATTTATTGACATATATTGATTTATTCGCTATACTCTATTATTTAGAAAGGATATTTTTCAAGTAGCTTCTGTCCTAACTAGTTATATAAAAGTATTAATTGCTAAGATAAGCCTATACACCAATGTATTGTTCCTTCATTTGGTTTGAACCTTTTGATTTAGCACTCTATTAAAAAGGTTATTGTTGCAGTTGTTGTTTAAATCTTTTAAAAATTTACAACAGAGAATCTAAAATAAGCATAAAATCAATCAATCATTCTTTCTACCCTATTCTCAAAACAATTTTAATTCAACTTACATTACGCAGCTACAAAAAGCCAAAAGAGTATCCCCCAAAAAACACCTACCTAAATTAATAAAAGCTGAAATCAAACTTATCATAAAACGAAATAAGTCCTCCAACGGATAATCTAATTACTACATCTAAAGTTAAAATTAGTCTGAAGTACGATAATAATAATTCAACGAATCCTTAAAAGACCTTAGATTTAAATGAGTTTATGGATTCTTCGATCTGCTATTATAAAACTTTTGTAAATGAATTTTGGAATCTAATTTTAAGGGAATCAATTAATCAATCATCTACTTGCTTGTCTGCTTGAATAAAAAGGAGATCTTTCTTTCTCTCTCTTAACAATGAATTAAATTTAATCTGATTGATGGTCATTAATGTAAAACAAAGAAGAATTTAAAACTCTTAAAAAATAAGATATGCTAAAAGAAAATATATTAAAGGATATTCTAATAAATACAAAATTAGTTTCTACTTTCGTAATATAGCCTTCACTCTACATACCTACCTACCTATTACTACCTACCACTCTCTCTACCTTACTTAAATATTTATTTAAAATAAATTTAAATTTTCATTTGAAATGCGCATTCAATTATAAAGAGATGATTAATTATAATAAATATGAAAATATTAAACAATTTTTTATTTTGTTGACTAAATTTAATCTTTTAATTGTATAGACGTCAAGGATTTATTACCCGAAATCTTACAACACCTCGGACCTAAGCAACTCGGTGACTTGAAGGACTTATTATCCTCTTTCGGTGGTGAAAAGAAGGACAATGCTGGTGAAGAAGACGAAATCCCCACTCTTGAAACCAACTTCGACGAAGCTACCAAGAAGGTTGATTGAGAGGGTTTCTGAAGCGAAGCTATCTCCATTATAAATACACATAAATATTTAAAGTATTTAAAAGATATAACCCCCTAATTCAATTAAAAAGCTAAGGAAGGTGAAGAAGTTCATTTAATTATATTGGCATTTTCCTTTAGTAAAAATCCATCATCAAAGGATAAAATAAAAAACATGGTTGAAGATTTATATATTTTATATGTTGTTCTTTTTTTTATCTGCTATTTTTCTCACAGCTGTGTTGAAAATTATTTAATTACAACTATCATTTATAATCTCTTTCATTTCCCTGTCTCTTCCTACTCAATTATTTCTTTTCTACTGTAACAATTATTGTTAATCTCTCCATTTCTGGAAATATTATAAATTTCTTTAGCTTATTTTGCACCCTTACAAGAAATGGAGAATATCATGCTCCTCTTTTTTAATTAATTGTAAAGCGAGATTAATTCTACTTCAAGATGTAATTGAAAAGTACATTTAGTAGTAGTTTGCTAGTTATGTGACAGTCAGATAGACAGACAGATAGACTGGTTCTTTAATATTTTTACTACTAATTAAAAAATTGATCCTCTCAAAAAAGAAATAAATTTGATCTTTAATTAATCAATTAAATTTAATTCAATTTCTTAGTAGAAATCTTCTATTTATTTATTTATTTTATGGATAACATTTTTTTCAAATATTTAAGGTGTAATTAATTAATTAATATTTTAAATTAAAGCAAATTTATTATAAATAAATATTCTAATTTATTATTAATCTACTTTTTTAGAAATAATTCAATAGCTAGATAACTTTATTTTATTTATTTATTCTCAACTCATATTTTATTCATATTTGTTGCAATTAAAATTGGTTAGAATGTTGAATAGAATTTTAGTATTCTTTTTAAAAATATTTTTATTTGAATATGTTTTGATTAATTCAAAAAGAAAATATAAAATAGATTTTATCAAATAAAAAGCTAGATTTAAAATCTAATGAAAATAGTAGTGTTAATAGAATCGGATTTGCTCAAAAAAAAAAAATTAAAATTAGAAGAAATTCTATTTGTTAGGAATTTAAATCAAATCTAATTGGCTGAAAATTTATCTTATTTTTTGGTAGTGGAATTGTCTTAAGGTATATTGATATCTATTTAACCAAGTATATCCTATCCAAAAAGTCTTAATCTCTGAAAAGCAAATTAAGATCAATTATAATAAAAAAAAATATAAAACAAATTAACTCTCTTAAAAAGTAAAAAAAAAAAATTAGTAATTAAAATGGCTCGTGAAAGTGACTTCAACAGAAAGAAACTCTAAAACACTAAGATTAGGTAAGTTAATATTAATAAAAAAAGGAATTAAAGAGTAATATTATTTTATCTTATTATATAGACGTGACAGAGCTAAGAATATTAAAAAGCAAAAGAAGGCTAATGTATAAAGATAAGCTAAATTGGCAAAAGAAATGGGTATTGAAGAACCTGTTGTTTTGGACAAGAAGGGTAGAAGAGAATAGAGAAAATAATAAATGAAGTTAGAAAAGAAGGAACGTCTTAAATAATTTAGAGAATAAAGATAAAGCGAAATTCAAGAAGAAGTTTGATTATTTATTAGTTAGTATTTTAGATGTTTTTTGTAAATAATAATTGTTCTAATTTCTTATTTTTGAACTCTTCAAATAAGGGTATAAAAGAAAATAAATTCTACATGTTATAAATTATATTATAAAAATTAAATTCTTTTACTCTTCTAGCGTATCCAAGTTTCAAATAACATCAAGATGATTAAAATATCGTTTATTATCCATAATATAAGTTATTTTGCTTGAGGTATGCTAATTCCAGTTGAAGCAAAACTTCTACACTCATATAAACTCTAAAAAGTTATGATTGTTCTTTCTAATACATTGATAATAATTATTCTTTTTCATTCATCTATAAAGCAGTAATAAAAGCTTGTAAAATATAAAGTAGAATGATTAAATGTCTATCTGTCTAACTACAATTGATTTAAAAAATAAATGTAGGAATAATGAGGATTATTATAACATCAAACAACAACTGAAGGTATGCAATTAAGATTTTAATAAATAATATAATTATTAAGTATCATAATTGATTGATTGATGGACAACATATAATATTAATTAGAACAAATCATAATTGATAATAATACTTTTGAAGTAATTTTGTAAAAATTGTTGTTAATATTCTTAGATTTGATTATTAATTCAGAATTATCATCTGAATATTATAGCCAACAAATTTTTGTTAATTAAATAACATAATTAAGTTAAAATTTCAAAAATAAGAAAATTGAATAACATTAGATAGTAGCATATTACCTAAGGAGAAGCTAAAAGTTACCATTAGATATTATTTAAAAGTTTAAGCAAACAAACATTTCCCAAATTCAATTATCACACATGTCTAACTCTACATACAACTCCCCTTAGAAGTAAAGTCTAAGGCATGATATGTCACTACCACCTCCAACTAATACCAAAAGCAGTATATTATTATTAAAGAATAACTTCCATCATTTTAAGATTTTAATTTTTAAACTAGATGCAAATGCAGTGAAATAAAACGATAGCAAAACAAATATAAATTTCTATAAGAATGTGTTTAACACAAATCATATCAGCTAACCTTCAAGATATTAGTATTCCTTTTATTCTATTTTAACAGCACTTTAATACTATTATTACATACCTAGGTCTTTTAAGAATTTTAGTAGCGATAAATAAAAAAGAAAGGATGCAAATCCTTTAAATGACATATAATCGGTTAAGCTCTATATGGAGAGCCAAGTATTTTATAAAAGTTAAAGATCTTAAGCTATACCCACTCCTCCATAAGCTAACTTTAGGGTTAGAAGTAATTTAACAAGTAAAATATGCAAAATAAATAATTCAAACAATGTATTAAATTTGTAGTGTTTATCTGAATCAACTATGTATCCTAAATCCAATATTATATTAAATTAAAATGAATATTAGATGCAAATTCAAAGTTAAATATAAGAGATAATTCCTAGGATAGAAACGAAGATTAGCATTAATCAATGGGAAATGTAGATATGTCGATTCAACATCATACTGATATCAGTAAAAGTGCTGTAGATTCTATCACTCCTAAATATTAATGTAATTAATTAGTGCTATTTTATATCATTAAATTTATAATATATTATTAAATAATTTCTAACTTATTATTAAGTCTAACTTACATCTAATTAATATGTTATGTTTATTAATTATTTTTAGAGAGCAGGAATTTTCATTTCACAATTTTTTCTATTATTTTATTAATATTAATTTAAATTGGTAATTCTAAATACAGCTGAGAGAATTGCAAACAGAAAATCACAAGTAAACACCCCTTAAACTCCTACCTCTGCTCAGTTGAAAGTCATTACTAATATCATCTCAAAGCCTGATTTCTAGTTTATTAAAGAGAACAATCCTCTTTCATTTCTAACTTCAAGTAATAATGAAAGTATTTTGTCAAAAAAGAAAAAATCTATTGTATTGTCTAAAATTTCCAATAAAAACCCTCGAGCTATCTTATATCCCCTTATGAATACTTCATCCTTTCGTAATATCTATAAGATTTTTTAATTCGAAATTGTGCATAACTGTTTTTAACTTTAATAGTAAAATCTGATTTTTAAAATGTCTTAGTTGATAGTGAATAAATAAGCCTACTCCAAAACACAAATATAATGTAATAAAATTCATATAAAGTAATATTTATTCGATAACATATTTAAAAAATGAAATAGGGTAAGTAAATTAATGCATAAATTATAAATTATATCCAATTAATAGTTAAAAGTTGCAGTTAACTTTTAATAAAAAATTAAGAGTATTTCGTTTTGGATAATCTACATTCATTTATTTATTTTATCAATTCAAAATCAGCTATTTTATTTATTAGTTGAATTCATAAGCTAGCTTATTCAATACATTATTTTTAAAAATTTAATGATTTGTAAGAAATAAATAAACTCTTAAATCAATTAGAATACTGAAAGGGATTTTATTTATCAATAACATTTTGCTTAATAAAATATTAGAAAGTAAAAATAAATTAGATTTTATTGACTTTATTTCAAAACTATTTAAACAAACTTATAAATTTTATTATTTGGAATCTATTCATTGAAAATGGAAAAATGCTTACTTACTTACCCTTAATATTTTCTTTTCAAATTTTAACTTTTTATTGTTTTATCAATTCAAGTTTATTATAGGAAATGGTAACAATTCTTAACTTGTTAGAGAAATTTTATAAAATAAAGGAGGGTGGTAAGAAACTCAATCCCACAATTTATATTTTCACTTTAACTGGCAGCCTGTTAGTTCTGGCATAAACTTTGAGAGAATAAAAAGCACTAATCTTCATCGATATACCGTTAATCACCTTGAGTAGCATAGGGAGATTTCATCAAAAATAAAATTAATAAAGAATTTAGAAAATCATTGCAGAATATAATAGATTTATTTATTTGATATTACTCCAATTACTTACTGTATTGATTATGAATAAGATAATTATGAATCTGAGTTTGAGGATTTCCTTTAATTTTTTCTAAGTAAGTCACATAATCCTGCATTAGATTATGTTTCAATTGAACTTCTAAGAAGAAAGAATTACTATAAAAATATAATGTACCCAGATAAATAAATATTAGGAACATCCTATAAATCAAGATAATAGTCAACATTTTAAGGGTACTCTTAGCCAAGAAGCCATTTTACAATGTTTAAAGGACACAACATTTGGATGATAAAACCTGCTGATTTCAATAGGGGAAGAGGAATAAAAATATTCACATCACTCCAACAATTAAATAAAATCTTACAAGAATATTAGGAAGATAACACTCGAGAGATAGTTAAATACCAGAACTAAGTCTAAGGATACAGCAGTAGATATGGAAAATTTTCAAATGACAAAAAGAGGTCTAATTCAAGCAATGGAGGTGTAAAAAAGTAAGGAAAACCTCGAGTACAATAGAGATACGTAATATAAAAGTATATAGAATCTCCTTTGCTTATTGAAGAGAGAAAGTTTGATATAAGAATGTGGGTTCTTATTTCCTTTGACTAAAAGGCCTATGTTTTTAAGTAAATAAATTAGTTTACATACTTTTAACAATTCGTGGATTTATTTAAATAATCTTTAATTTTTGTGAGATTGTTTAAGTCAGGAGATGGTAAAAAATAGAAAAATATAAGTTTAGTAATAGAAATAGTTTTTTATTTTCCCAAGAAAAAAATTTATTATGTGATTGTTTTAAAATTAATAAGAAAACACAATACCTCTAAGTAATTTTTGAGAGTATGCATTAACTAAAATAGAAATTCTTTTATGGTTACTTTTTTATAAAAACTATCCATAGAAATGTATTTTTTGCTGCTATAACTAAATAAAGCGTCAGATGAAGTTTTCTCTGATTTAAATATAATTCGTTTCCTAATCAAACACTAATTATTTTAATTAAATCATTAGAAATAAAAATGTAAGATATAATTTGTGATTAATAACTCTATTGAAAATGTTTGAAAAAAATGAATTTTTGATATATTTTTATGTAAGGTCAATATAAATAAATATCATCTTTAATAAAGCATTCTTGAATTATTCTCAACCTTAACACTATTTGTAATTTAAATTAAAAATTGATGTAATAAATAACTTAGGGAAGGGTATATCAGAACGGCATGCTAGAAGTATGAAACGAGTGAATCCTCATTAACAAATAATATAGTCCATCTTACAAATAATGCAATTCAAAAATATGCACAGAATTACGGGTAGCATGAATAGGGAAACTAACTCTCATTTAAAGATTTTGAAGAATATATTACTAAAAAAAGAATTAACTGTAACTTTAGTGGTAAAATTCTGCCTAAAATAAAAGATATAATGGCCTTAACTGTAGATTCTGTAAGAAATAAACTGAATCCCCACGAAAGAAAGTTTTGTTTTGAGATATTTGGGTATGATTTTATAATTGACAATAACTTCAATCCTTGGTTAATTGAAGTCAACACTAATCCATGCATAGAATAATCTAGTGACATGCTATCGATTCTCCTCAAGAGAATGATTGGTATAACAATTTTATTATGATTCAAAATTTAACTATTACCTGATCTAAGTATTTAATTCCTTATCTTAACTAAAACTTAACTCCCTATTACCACTAAATCTTTATATTTAAATTGCATAATTCATTAATCGAATTAAATAAATTAAAAGCGGGTCATCTAATAAAATAGAATTTTTACAAAAATTATAGCCAGCTTGTTTATTTATTTGTTTTTTTTGATAAGGAAGAAAGAAGAAGTATACAATTTATCAAAAAGTTTAATTTATATTTTTATCCTAAATTTATTATATATAATATCGAGTGGATATAATTATAATTCTAATTTAATTAAGTCATCATTTGGATAACATCCATATTCACTCAATTTATAAGAAGCAATTTTATTTTGATAAGATTAATCTATAAGTCCCAACTAAGACAAAAGCAGTATACATACATCAAAAATAATCCTTAATTTAAAATTTTAAAAAAAGATGATGCGTTCAAATTATCACTAGATTCGCTTTATTCTCCAGTTAATAAATAAGAAGAATCTCAGTATCCAGTTGATGGCTATAGCAACAAAGAAAATCTATGGTAAAATTGATATTCCCTTACTCAAACTATACTTTCATATTAAATATTCATAAAATACCTTAGGGAGTAATTAAGCCCAGGGTCTTATCCCAATCTCCGTGGGCAATAGAACTCACTAGTGAAAAAGAAATGAAAAAGAAATTGGGAGTAACCTGTAAATAATACACAAAAAATCGATAAAAGTTAAAATGTTAAATTTGGATGCTATTTATGGAGTTTTACTATATACTATACTTAAAGTGACTATTTTTAGAGTTTTAACTAAGCGTTATATCATATGTTTATTGTTATATTTAATGTCTATTACAATAAGGAATCTACCTATCTATTCCTTTTCAGCTATCAGTCAATAATATTTTTAAATAACTTCCAAATTCCTTTTAATTTTTACTATATTATGAAGCTTACCTAGTTATCAAGTTAGATAGATAGATAGTACTATTATTAAAATCTTAGTAAGTGAATTAATTTTTTATACTATTAGAACATAATTCATCCACTTTAATCTTTTAAAAACTGTTTTGATTTACATATTTGATTTGATACTCTCTCTAAGGTTTACTCAGAAAGGCTTGTAAGCACTAGTGACTCGAATTCAAATCAGAATTAAGAATTTCCCCCTAAAATTTACTCATTTAATTTTAAAATAAATTGTTTGTAAGTTATACTATAATAGATACATAAAAATCTTATTACACTCAAAAAAATAACATAAATTATATTTACTTACGCTAGTTTTGGCGTTTCATTAAAAAAAAATTAATCTTTTTATGTAATTCATATTTAAGATTCATTTTTTAGCCAGCAATTGAATCAATTAAAAGTTAAATATTAACATTAATCTTTTATTGAAACCTATACTCTAAATTAATTGTAAGTGGGGATAATTTATTTCACTATTTTACCTGTTTTAGGGTATTAAGTGAAATTAAAAAATTAATGTAAGTAGAGAATTTTATTAGAAGCCAATCAGCTAGCATAATTTTTCTTTTATTAAAATTAATATTCAAGAGGATAGGCATTTTAAATGTCAATAATTTATGGACATTTCCCTACCTTCATATAGATATCATCTTTAATTGATAGATATTATTTAAATGGCTGATATCATCTTGAAGAAAAACAAAATTTACTAATTGATCAAGAGTTCTCTTGAATTTTTGTTTGAGGATATGTAAATGATATGATAATTTATTTTTAAATATTTTCAGTTTGTAATTTTAATTTGATATTTCAACATATTGATATATTGATGTCAATATGGAAAAATTAATTTCTTTGTTTGATTGATATAATATGGCTTCAACCTTAAAAATAGATAGTATCTAATTTATTAAAGTTACATTTTGTGGAATATAAATCATCAAGCATATATTCTAATGAGTGAATACTCTTCTAACTCAAATTAATGCATCTTCCTTATTATTATAGTTGTAAACTAAAAAGTCATTAATTGTGCAAAAATTTAATAATAAATTTGATCATTATTACTCTGTTCAAGTTAAATTTGAGGTATTACATTTATTAAATAAACTATTAAAATTTTAATAAGTAACAAAAAAACTAAATCTATGAATCAATAAATCGTTCTATAACTTGCTCAAAATGAATTCAAATTTACTTACGCCAATGTAACGATAAATATCAATGATATACTTTTTTAAACTTAAATCAAAATAATCAAAAACTATCTTCATCTTTAAAATAAATAAGAGGAGTTGCAAATGTGCATTCAAGGGTTGTATTTAGAGAAGTTGTTTGCTTGTTTGTTTGGTTTTATTCTTAAAATAAAATTTTTAAGAAATGATGAAGAATGACAATCTTATTTTTTGTAGTAAGAATTAAAATTTTTTCATTATTGATAAATAAGTATTTTCAAATAAATTGATTGGTTTTATTATTTAAGAAGTTTTGTGGAATTTTGAAAAGCATGAATGGAATGGAATATTGAATTATTTAATTTTAGGAGAGTGAAATAAAAACTAATAAATATAGAACTCCTTTGAAGTAATATTTACAATTAATTGTGGGAAATTGATTGCTTTTTTCTGGTGAATATTCTGAGGAGTGTTCCAATTTACAACCTTTAATTAAACATAATCAATCAGTGAAATTTCAGAAATTTTTTATTTAATTATTAAATTTATAGCTTACAAACAAATTGGATGAAATAATTAATACAGTTGAAATAAATTTAAATCTAAGTCAGTGCACGTCTAAAAAACAAAAGTTTAGTCTTATTATTATGGGACCATTTTTACTAGCGCAAAAATAAATTCTGATCGCCGATTTTATTATGTTGTAGAATAATTAGGGACTTACTTTGCTAATACTGTTTTTAGATTCTAATTTAAAATTGGTGCTTTCTACATTTTATTAGCCACTGATTTGTTGGATAATTCATAGTTACAGTTTCTTGTCACCCTTATCGGATATTCTTTTAATTTATATTAGGTACATGATCAAACTGATGATTTTTATTAGAGAGTGTAAATATTTTTAGATTTCAAAATTTTATAGCTGTTGCTGGTATTGAAAAATAAAAATATACCCTACCTGTGATTTATGAAAGATACTGATAATCTATTTAAATTATATGTTTGGCGAATCAAAATGTAATTTTTCTTATACTCCCCCTCTTTATTTTGATGTTAAAATCTATTTTTCTTACACTAAATTTATAGGTATACTTAATTTTAAGAGACTCCTAATTTTAATAATTTCGATTAATGTTTAATACATCACACCTTCTCAATAAATTCAAGCTTTCCTGCTTCTTCTTTCTAAACAAGATAATAAAAAGGAAGTGAGAATATGAAATTATGCAATATTATTTGTTAGTTAGAAACTAGTAATATTTGTTTTATCTTTTATAAACTCAGGAACCATTATATTTTAGAGAAGCGGTGAATAAAATCTACTATTGCATTTGAGAATATTTCAATATTAATAGACTATTAAAGAAGTTGTATCTGATTGAGTAATGAATTACATATGACATCGACAATATGTCAGAGTGTTAAATTTAATATTTTATTACTGATTTTATGAATTGGTAATTTTTGGGTACAAATCCTACCATCATAATACTTTAAAATTGTTTATTTGTTCTATTTACAGTCTTTAAAAAGGTATTTTAATATAAGTAACCAAAAAATTTTTTAATGAGTATATTAGCTTGTCAGATAATATTACTTATTAACGAGTGGAAATAAGATTAGAGTTGGATAATAGACACCAATGTTGATAAATAAAATATAGCGGTTTATTTGGATTCTATTAGAACTAGGAAGTGTACAGGTTTATCGATAATTTTTGATTTTAAGTCAAAATTCTTAATCACAAATAATCTAAGAAAAATTTAGTTTTTTAAGAATTTTGGATGATTTTTTTGATGACTTTTAAAGAGTTAGTATTATGAGAATATCCACTATTTTTCTCCAAAGATTGATATTTATATTAATATATTACTCTAAATTGGCAGAGAACCTAATTAGTTCTAATAAAAGCTATTTGAATAGAATTTTAAGTAAATTAGATTGATCACGTTACAGGTAATATATTCGATTATTCAATAATTACCTTAGATATATAGTTTTTCACATCACGCTGGTTTATATTCTAGGAGAGGAATATATATGACTGCCCTCTGCCAATTTATTGTTCTTATAGTATCTTATGAATAGAGGTGATATTATACTTCGCTATACTCACAATTCGGCTTTCTTATAAAATTCTGCAAATTTTATTTATATTATTTGCCTGTAATCTCACTAATTTAAAAGATGTGATTAAAACTATCCTCTGGAAAATTAAAACAAAGTGTTCTTTTTTATTAGAGCATATGTCTAAAATGTTAGTTAAGATTTAGCGAGAAATTTCAGGTCTAAAGTGATCAGAGTTTAATTAATTAGCTATATAGTATCTTTCTAGACGATGCTAATTGGCTAAATTTTCTTAGCCTTTTTAGAAAAAGTAAACAGCGCATAAATATAATCAATCTTTTTTAAGTAATAAGGCCTGAGAATGTTCACAGTATTTAAAAAATAAAGATTTTTGGTTGATATCAATCAGATACAGGAAATTTGTGATATTCAGCTTATACGTATAATATTAATATAAATATTCTTTACCAAAACCTTAATTTCGTCTACATTCACGTCCATTCTTAAAATAACTTATTACTGAAGTGATAAAGAAAAAGTATCTTCAATCATTTATTTATCATCTGTATTAAATTTTTAAAAAATTTAAACAATATCTCATCTACATGAATACACATCAAACTAATTTCATTCAGATATAAATAATCAACCAAAAAACTATTAAGAAACTAACATTGGAGTTATTCAAGTAACGAGCTATAAAATTTCATGTAACAAAATTAGTATTTAAGAAAAATGGAAAGAGATGATCAGATTAAAAAAAATCACTCAATTTAATTTGAGATTTAGGATTTTCTTTTTTCAAATAAGTTTATAGAAATTCTTCAATAATTTTCATAATAGTTTTGAAGTGTAAAATATTGAAGTTTATAACTTTTATACCTGGTGGCTTACTATAATTTCCCATGCAATAAGCAAGTTTTTAAAGAAAAGAGTGATAAATAAATAACATTCTTTTTTTAATTGACTTTTAAAATGGAATAAATTTGAAGAAGAATGAATTGAGCAATGAATGAATCAATCAATCACCAAATCAATCCAAGCAAGAAAACATGCAATAAAAACTAAACAAAATAAAATGCCTTGAAATGTTTAATTGATTGAAGGATTGAATGAATGAATTTTTTGGAATATTAATGAAATTAAATAATGAATTGATTGATTGATTGATTCATTGATGTACAAGAAGAAACTAATAAAAACTGAGAAAACCCAGTGGGGAGAAAACGAGATTTAATTAAAGGGTATGTAAGATTGTTAATTATGATTTTATTCAAATTTAGTTCATTTTTTCTTGTTTTTTGAATTGATTAAAGGGGTATATTTAGAAACATTTAATTAAACTCAATAGAAATTATAGTCATTAAATCAGATTTGTAATTATTATCTGAGAATGAAATGGTTACATAACATAGGTTGGAGTAATATAACAATAGGAACTTAATAATTCAGCTTGTTTTATTGAAAGTGAAATGTGATTGAAAGAA
This sequence comes from Tetrahymena borealis, assembly GCA_000260095.1. NCBI lineage: Eukaryota > Ciliophora > Oligohymenophorea > Hymenostomatida > Tetrahymenidae > Tetrahymena > Tetrahymena borealis. The sequence goes on from JH651316.1 coordinate 17,181, forward strand.
AGACCTAAGAAAACTTCTTGCTTAAATTGAATAATTAAATTATTTAAATAAATTATAAAACATAAAAAAATAATATTTAACAGACAAACCTAAAAAAATAAAAAGAAATCCCCCCTTTCAAGTAAAACTTAACAAGGAATCATGATTTGCAATAATGATATCGAAGGTTTGATATGCAAGGATATTATCAGCTAATACTAATAAGAATATGATCTCTTAAATGACGACTCTCTTTTACAAGAATTTAACAAATTGTAAAAATCAAATTTTCTCAAGAATATCCTCCGCTCCTTCTATGTCTATATCCTCACAGAAGGTGACGAGATTGTGATAGAGTCCATCGTTTAAGATTCTAAAAAGAATATTAACCAAATAAGAAAGGAATTCAATGCCTTTACCAAGAATAAAAAATTGAACTAATCGACTCTTCTTTCATTTATGAGAAGTAAAAGATTTAGTAAAATTTTTTATTATTACCTTAATTACTACAGCTTAGACTGGATTATGAAGGGATCAATCTAAGATGTGTAAACTCACGTGCTCTGCATCACCCACTTGAAAAGATGTTTCCACTCTGAGGATCTCATCAACTCCATAAGAATTTACAAAAAACACATTTGAAAAATGAGCAACCTCCAACACCCTATTATCAAAAATACCTTAATCTATTAGAAAAAAATATACAAAACATTATTATTTCCAAATCAATATTAAAAAATACATTCTTCCGCTTCCTTATTACTGCTCCACTTTCTTTTTTCAAAATTAATCAAATGAATACAGAGAGTAAGAAAATAATTAAGGCAGTGGAATATAGCCAATCTTTGATAACGTATCGAATAAATCTTAACATTTTTAATCTTGGAGTTATTCTTTCTTTGAAAATTCTTCTTACCTACCTCTCTATCTTCTCCACATCTATTAAATGTTAAGAGCGATGGTTGGCTAACCTATGTTATTTCTTCAAATTATTTCTGAACAAATTCATCATATCAAACGCTATATAAAAAAATAAATCAATTATTAAAATCTTATCTATATTATAATATACTTAATAATCAATTAAAATATTAACCAACACTTCTTTAAAATTCGTTTTTTTATGTTTTATCACCAAGAAGATTGCCTCTCTTTTTATAAATTTCTGAAATAAATCTCAAATCAATAATTTCAAAGAAAATACTTTGTTTTTTATTATAAAAAATTTCATATTACTTGCTTGCAGGCTTGGCTTAGAACATATTTAAATTAAGTAAAAACATGAGAGTCTTTGAGTTAATTTTAGTAAAAATAGAATAATAAAAGGTGAAGAAGAAAGACTGTAAATACACCAATCTGCAAGCTGAAAAAGAATACAGGTAGAACTATAGCACTTTACTGTCTACCATTTTACTTATGAGAAAACGATTAAGCAATCTAACCTTATTTTCCACCAGTAATCTTAAAAGATAACCACAGCTAGTATAAAAATTAGGTTCTTCTATTCTAAATAAAAAAATTAAATTATTCATTCGCAATTAGAATTGGTTCTCAGGATGCTTCACTTTATTATTAGTATCATTACTGCTAATATTTTACACTTTCTTTACCCTCCAAACTTATTATTTTGCCTTTGCGAATATGAAATGTGAAAATCAATTTTTCAATATTTTTTATGAATACTTGAATTTCCTTTCAATTGTGTGTATTTTTCTTGAATTTCTATGACTCCTCGCTAATTTCTTATTATTTCATCTGGAAAAATACTTAAAAAGTATTTCCTAGTTTTCTATTCTTAATTTACTTGAGAGCTAATATCCCCCCAAGTATTTTAGTTTTTTTTGGCTTACAGTAAATTTTACTGATAGCACCTTGATTACTTTTTAAATTATTATATTAAAATTTTATAGATTATAACTCCCCTTTATTTTCATAATTTAGTTAAAATAAGTGGTATTTGACACCTATGGTATATCTTTAAAAGGAGGTTTAATATTTTGGGAATGTTCAAGGAAGGTATTTAATAGCAATTTTATTAAAATCAAAAAATTAATATTGTTACATTTATAAGAATTGGAAACGACTTCTTTCTAAAAGTAAATTTAAGTCCAAAAATATTTGTTAAATTACTGAATTAAGAATTAACCTATTACCTCCCTCGTTCTATATATCATTTATTATAGCGCAATATTCTCAATTTTAGATTGTATCCTTGTGCAGTTACTATACAAATATATACATTCTTCTACTTTGTAAAATTAAATTCTCTCTTTTCTAACCTGGGAAATTCCAATCAAATTATGATATCTATCAAAGAAAAAAGTTTAGTGATATTGACGATTCTTGCAAATAGTTCAAAACATGATACTCATCTCTACAAAATGAGTGTCTAGGTTAAGTATTTTTTTATTTTGAATAGAAATTTAGGTTATTTTTTTCAGAAAATTATAATTTTATTTGTGTAAAGTTACTTTGAAGTTACCCACGATTGATCTTTTTACTCTATCATTAAATCACTCACCTTCATTTCAAAAGTTTTCAACGAATTATTAAATTAAACTAGTAATACATAGAATACAATAAATATCTAATTATACCTGAGAATATTTTTTCCTAACAGTTATAAAAAAAGATCTCCTCTATGTAAAATGAACTTGCTCTTAAGATTTAGAAGATTACAAATTTATTTGTTATTTTTTGTAAAAAAATTAATAAAAGATATATCATAAAAATACGATAAGGTGCAGCATTAATGGATGACTAAAGTAAGGAATATTCCTTTTTTTTTAAATTTAAGAGAATACAAAAATAATTTTTTTACACCTAGAGATTATAAATAAACTTTCTTACTTACAATGAAATGAAAAAGATGCAATTATTCGAAAATAAATAAGATTTATTAAGAATTATTCAAAAATTTATTTATTCAGCTACCATTCTACATATTAAATCTTGAGAAAATAACTTTTTAATTCTTTTCTATCCTTTCAATAATAAATCTTTTTAGCATCCTTTAAATTATGTCTAAAAGTACATTTATTTAGAGTGCTATCAAGCTAATAAATTATTGTAGCAAAGTAAAAACTATTTTACTAAATTTGGGTGGAAAATAGGTTAAGTTTTATATCTAGAAATAAAATGAAAACTTAAGGGAAGGCCCACTGAAGAGATCAGGAAAGATTAATAAATTAATTAACTTTTACATTTATAATGTTATTTAAAAATAATTACAAGAAAATGAATAAAATATGTAAATGATAGGAATAAATAGTAACATTTTTTTTAGGTTATTATTTTTTATTAGGCTTAGAGTCTTTATTAATTGCAGTGCAAGAATCTAATTAACTCTTGGGTATCATTTATTCCTCTTGTAAGAATGTTTACTTAACTATTTAATACTTTTTTGATCTCTCCCTAATTTAAAGAATTACATTACACTTTTTAGCTTTTTGAGATCGCAATCAATATTCATGCAGAATCAATTTTGGGGTTAGATATTAAACGTGAATAAGATAGAATACATTAAGTTTGAATTTTATTTTGAAAAACTGAGAGGTAGTAAAGTAGGACAGTTGGAAAATGATTTATTCCAATAATAAATACATAATTTAAATTTGGCTAATTTTTAACTATTTTATACTAATAGAATTAAATTATAATTACACTAAGAGGATAGATAGTTAAGTTTTGAAATAGGAGATTTCATTCCATTTTATAATATCTAATGAACAACATTTTTTTTATTGTCTATAAAAATTGCTTTTATTCAACAAACCTTCTTTTACATAACTTCTTTCGTTAAGTTACTTGTTTCTTAAATCTTTCTTTATTTTATTACCAATCAAAGTTGATCCTTCTCAATTAACGCCATAGAGTATCTTATAATACAACAAAAAAACTACTATGGGCTTGCTCTTAATTTCTCCTTTCCTAACTAAAGAATAGGAAAATCATAAATTAAAACGTATTAAAAAAAAAATGAATGCTACTAAGATATTTTAGATAGGTATAAATGTCTATTTATTTACTTTACAGGGTTGATATATAAGGATTATTTCTACTGAATATTATAAAAATAATAATTTAGTTCATCTTAAAATTAAACTCTTTGCTTATACAAATATAGATTAAAAAGGTTGAAATAGACAAAATATATTGTAAGTTATTTTTAGAACTTCCTATTCATACAAATTCTAGTCAATTAAATTAAGATTTGAACGATCCCTTAAAAAAATTATACTAAATTAATTTATGAATTTTCCGCTGGCTTAATTCTAAATTCTTGTTAATCTGTATAAAATTATAGTGAATAAAGTTTATAAGCAGTAATATTGTCTGCTTTTTACTATCCAGTTTAACTAGTAGTTTTTTAAAATGGTTTTATGTAATTTAAAATATAATCCACTTTTAAGAAGAATTTAATGCATTATTAGGTAAGAGAAATTTCTGTTTATTTTAGTTAGTTAGGACTTGCCTTAAATTATAATTTTTCTATTAGAAGAAATTAATTGCTTGGTTGAGTCTAAAGATAACTGGCTTAAGAATTTCAGGTTGAAAACTAAAGTTATATTTTACAAAAAATTTCTTAGTCTACCAGCAAATATCTTTACTATTAAAATTTTAAGTGTCTAAGCTAACAGTTCTACCAATTTTTACTGGAGTATTCCCATTTTTTAAATCTAAAAACTTGAGTATTACTACTCATATGAGGCATATTTTATCTTATCAAATGGACTTTAGAAAAAGACTAGCAATATTTTGGTATATTTGGTTATGCTTAGAGAAAATGAGTCGTAAATTTTAATTTAGTACTTTAATGTAAAGTGACTTTTACTTATGAAATCTAATGCGATTACAGGCAACCACTTAAAGTAATTTAAAGTAATGGAATAAATAGTTTCATTCAACAATTAATAGAAAATGTAGATACAAATTGAATCGCTCATTATTAGGGCTGCTTAATTATTAGATTATATTATATTAATATAAATTAGAAAAACTAATAAAGGAACAAAATATGTCAACTAGCCAAATATTATATTCCATCTGCTTATATTCTAGCTATTTTATAACTATCTCTGCTTTTTTCGCTAGAAAAGTTAATTAAAAAGTCTCTTCCTAATTTTATTTGAAGCTTATCAATTAATTTCAAGTGAATTTGCTAGCTAATTTTTTGATAAAATTATAATTTGTAAATCTAATTTGTATAAAGTAAGATATTTTGTCTAGATGTTAAAAATATCTAATTATTTCTTTATATATTCTTTAAATATTCTTAATTTTATTCCTAGCCCTATTCGCATTTTATGAATAACCTACAATTTATTTAGAATAATTCATCGAATAACTTAAAAGGACAAATAAGTGAATTTAGAAGCTATTTATTCTTAACAATAATTTAGCTCCTTTTACTGTATTCTTTTTTTTCTTCTCTTCAACTATCGTAATAGGAACTTGGAATTTGATGTTCAACTTTAATTTTAAGTAAAATATAAATTAAAAAGTGAAGCGGATTATTTTTATTTAAGCCAATACTTAATATAATTCGAGATAGAGAAGGAATTCTTTGAACATTTATTTATTACCATTAATAGAAGAATTTGAAATGTCATTTGATTTAAATAAGAGGAAATTAATTGATCAAATATCTATAAGAGATTGGCTGATTTGCTGATTAGCTGATTTTTTACAAAAGTAAATTAAAAAATCCTTGAATGTGTAATTTTAAGTGATAATAGACAGAATAGTATTTGTAATTGAAAGTAAATTATAAATGATGAAGGTTCAGTAAAAGGGGTATATCAATCAATTTAAGTTATCTTATGAATTATGACTAGGAGCGATTATAATTTATTTAAATTTTATTCATCTTTAACCAAATTCATGGTTTTCATAGAGCCTAGATAGTGTAAACATGAATTCTTTTGGAATTGATCAAAGCATCCAATCAAAAATAATTTAGAAAGTGTAAGACTTAATAAAATATGAGTAGAATCGTTATTATTAATTTTCTTCATCAACTGCTTATTAACTTAATCTTATTCTATGTTTTGAAACTATATATTGATCTACTAAGTACATTCTGGATGATCGTATGAATTGAAGGAAGGAAGAAATAATCAAAAGAAAAATAGTATAATAAACCAGTGTAAAATTGAAATTACTATCTCAGTATTACTAGCATTATATAAAATGTATGAAGAAATACGGTAGCCTTAAATTTTTCCTTGACCAGGCAGGTAATGTAAATATGAAATATCTAATTTATAGCCTGATAAACAAATGTAAGTAGAAAAAGGCTTGCTTAAACTTTTAACGAAAAATATCTATTAATTTTGTAAAACTAAGATAATGTTAAAAGCCTAAACTTCTTTAAACTTCTTGGTAATAAATACTAAAGCAATGGGAGTCTATTTTTTGTGGAATAAAATATTCTAAAAAATTGTATATTTAATTTTAGTTTAAGCATAGATTGTTGAAGATAATGCAAACACTTTCTTTAAAACTTTATAACATGATAATTTATTCATTAAATCTATTAATTCTCAAATTATTTTACCATCTCACAACAAATATTAGTTACAAAAAATAACTTCTTTACAATGGATAATCTGCTATAACTTTTTACCAAAGAATAACAATAAAAAGATCATTTTATTATTAAAAAATTCATATTTATTTATTGGAACAAAGATAATATCTATTTACACTCTTACCACTTATTATAAACAAAAAAATATATTGGAAAAAAAATCTACTTTTAAAATTTTTCATGGTTATTTTGCCATGTAAAAGCAATGAATTTAATTATTTTTTTCAATATGAAAGAAATATCTTAAATACAATAGTAGTAGCAATTGTGAAAACAATTAAAATTAATTCATGAAATACTTTTAATCATGGTTAGAGTTTGTAATAGTATTTTTATTTCTATTTAAATTTTAATGCAATTAATTGGAGTAATCTTGTAAATCAATCAATCATTAGTTAAGATATTTAAATTTAATTTCAATGATTACCATATATAAATGCATTACTTTTAAAGTGCTAAGTAATCTTGAGTAATGCATGAGATATTAAGTAATGAGAGGATGTGTTTCAGTTTAAAAAGGATAGATATTGGTGTTACAATTATATTTTAAATATCGGAATTAAATAATAGTTTACTTGATAAAGGATGTTAGCAGCTAACTAGTTAAAATAAGAATCTATTTAGATTATGTTAAATCACAAATATACAAAGATAACTGCCCTCTTATTAACATACCAGTGATTAGATATTAAGCTCTGATCCTCTTATTAACAAATTTGAGAGAGATAATATTTTTTGTAGGATTGAAAATAAAATGAAATCGTTTTAAAATGAGGTGAATATTTCATATTCCAATAATTTATAAAAGAAGCTCAATTCAATAGGAATTTAAAGATATAAATCTAATTTTTCTTTTCAAAATGCTCAAATTTTTTTTATGAGTTATTCGCTAAAAGCTAAAAGAGCTAACTAAAGAGATAGTAATTTCGTAGAAATAAATTATCATTCATTCCTCCTTACATAAAAATAAGGTAAAAGAAAAATATTTCCCACAAGGAAGAAAGAATTAAATATTCCATTACAAGCAATCTAGCCAGCCTTTTTTCCCTAAATTTACATAACCAATTTTTTTTTCAGGCGAGAATACTAGAATTTTTTTTTACAATTTCACTTTGGGGAAATTTTCTAATAGGAAGAGTAAATGTATTTTTAGATTTAAAGGGGTATCTATCGCTAGCAGTGCTTGGAAACATCTGATGAGAAGATATAAAATAGAAAAATTATAGATAGATTATGCTTTAATTATGTGAGTTAAATTTGAAATAGCTTTTCAAATCATTAAATTTTAATTTTTAAGGGGTGAGGGGGGGGGGGGGAAAGAAGTTGCTTTCTCTTTCATTAGAATAGCTTATTTGAATAAATATATATAAAAGCAAAACACTTTTTTAATTTTTATTCTGAAATCAATTATCTGATGGAATTTATTCTGAACAAAAATAGATTTGTTTTCAAATTTAATTAATCTCTTTGCCACTCCTATCAATCTATCTTTCTTTTTATTTTTTCTATTCGTCTCCTTTGGTATCTATCTATACCTAATTTATAATTATTAATTGAAGTTATACTGGCATCTTATTTATACTTTTTTCATAACCTATTTTATTTATAGTTGTGATTTTCTATTTGCTGTAAAATTACTTTAACTTAACGCCATACTATTTTTCGAGAGCTAGATAAATTTAAGAATTTATTTAATATTTCTACCAGGATGGGTATTGCTAATTTAAAAATAACTTTAGAAAGCATAGAAAAATAACGGATTGTTAATCCTTATCCTTTGAATAAAATTGGAGTGCTATTCATAAAAATCTTGTAAACCTTACACTTAGCATGGTAACTTCAGGAGTGGAAATAAAATTTTAAAAAAATATAATCATCTTTTTAGGGTATTTAGGGTAAAATTCTTTTGGGGGGGGCAATAGTTAAAAATATTTTGAATAGCTTAAATATTATTTGTCACTAGAAACAAATATAATTTATAAACTTACAATCTCAAAACTGAATTCTTATATTACCAACTGGAAAAATTGTAACTAGTATAGTGATTGAATTCAATACCACAGGCATAAAGGTAAAGATTAATTTGGGGTATAAAAGATTTTTGATAATAAATTGATTGTCTGCTTGCATTGAATTAGGACATTAGATAATTTAACCCATTCGGGAAGTCGTAAAAGGCTTTAGCGTAAATATTTTAAAGTAGAAATATTACTGAATAAAATCTTAAGACAATCAGTATTAATAATCCAAATGAGAAGGAAAATTATACTTTTACTTTATGTGATTCTATTTTTGAGTCAGTTTCAAAAGCCTATTTTTGAAGATACTGATTAATTTAAAATAAAACAGTATAAGGCTTTATTTGAATTCGAGTTTTAGAATAAAATTGAATAGATATGTAAAAATATAATTTTTGATCAACAATTCGATCTCCAAAATGAGGCTTAAGGTTCTCTTGTTAAGTTAGTTTATTATTGAATAGAAATTAATATTATAGAATTTTTAATTTATAATAGTAAGGTAGTGTGTAGAATGAGTTTATTTTAAAAATAAATATAACAATAGTCAAGTAAGTTTGCACTTTCTCCGAAAAAGAAAGAAAAAATAAAAATTTCTTAAATCTATAATATTTAAGTAATTCTTACGTATTTCAAATATATTGCTCAATTCTAATTTTATAATAAAAAGAGTAATTAGGGAAAAATTAATGAATATTTACCTCAATCTCTACTTATTTCATAATATTCAGATAGCTGACCATAAAAATTGATAATAAAATAATGTTGTCAGGAAAAGGGAAGAATAATAAAAAGCGAGCATTAAAAAGACTTAAAATGGGGCAATCTTTCAATAGAAGAATGCACTTATTATCAGCATTTATATTTATTTTAACATTGATTTATTTCTTGCTATGAGGCTAGTTGGTTAAATAGATGGATAGATTGATTGATTGATAAATAGAAAGAATGTTATTTTGTATATATATTTCTTTGGAGTTATAAGGTGGGGAGGGCAAATAAAAATTGACTGACAAAATGTATGATTATGTAAAGGGTTAGTTTATTTTTTATATAGATTTTTTGAGTTTTTAGTGGGGAGAACGATAGATAGAAAGATGTAAAGTTATGTTTAATTTTTTTTGAAATGACTATCGTGATTTCAAGTGTAAAGAGAATAGTTTGATAAATATTAAGTTAATGCAATTTCTTATATTTCAGCAGAAGTACTAATGTTTATCAACTTCATTATTCCATAAAATCAATCATTCTTCTTTTAATAAAATACAGACTAAAACATCAAATTACTGAAAATTCAAAAAGATAGTCCTAATTCATAAATCTAAGGCTGATTTTAAATCATCGGATGATGCTTTCGCACTCAAAAAATTATAATTAAAAAAATAGAAAGAAACTCAATTCAAAAAAAAAAAGTAAAAATAAAAAAAGACTTAACAAGTCCTACTGTGATTATTATACATAAAGATTCGAATATTTAGTGTACAGCCAAATGAATATCTCTGAAGTTCTCATTAATGACTATCAATCCAAGTTCGAAGAACTTGACGAAATGGACTTAATGGAAAGATACAATCAAATCTAAAAATCAAATTACTTGAAAAACATCTTGAGATCATTCTACGTCTTTATGTTGACCGAAGGTGATGAAATCGTCATTGAGTCAATTGTTTAGGATTCCTCTAAGAGTATAAATTAAATTCGTAAGGAATTCAATGCTTTCACCAAGCATAAAAAATTGAATTAATCTACACTCGTTTCATTCATGAAAAGTAAAAGATTCTCTTAAATCCTCCACTACTACTTGAGCTACTACAGCTACGATTGGGTAATGAAGGGATCCATCTCTGACATCGAGACTCACATCTTATGCATAGCATACATGAAAAAGTGTCTTAAATCAGATTCCCTCCTTAACCAAATCAAGGTCTACAAGAAACAATTATGAATCCCCCTCTTCTTACAAGGTTAAATGATGTTACAAAATATTTTCTGATAACACTATCACCTTATTTGTTGAAGACCATGCTCTTAGAACGCCCCTTCTTAACGTTCTCACTGCAACCTTCTTAACAATCTACCTCTTACCTCTTCTTTCTTATCTTTTACGCAAGCGCATCTTTAAGCTTGCCTTTTTTTTATTACTTTCTCTTACACCTATAATAAACAAATAAATAACCACAAACCAACCTATATAAAATATCCTATATACATCTTACCATATCCTATATTAAAACTTATATACATATATTAAAATCTTTCTTAATGCTTTCTCTCTTTCGAAGGCATATTAAACCAATTTAACTTGCTTGCTCATCTTCTGGAGCGCCCTCTTAATTACCAATTATTTTTATTATCAAATTCGGAGAAACACCGGCCTAAAAACACCTATTATTATCAAAAACAACCCAAAAACTAACCACTCATTAAGAGCACATCGAGAAGAAATAAGTGCTAATTAACGATGCACTCATTCTTGAATTAAAACTTATACGCTTACTTACTTACGCTGTTTGCATAATTATTTAACCAGTACGTACAGGATCAGATATGATAGATCTGATGGACAAGCTAACTAGGAAATGAATAAATAAATACATAAAAAAGAATAAACTAACTAGAAGTGAAGTGAAAATCACACACAAATACCTATCTATATTTATAATATTAAAAATAAGAGACCAACTTTATAATTTCGTTTTATAGATGCATATCTACATGTTACAAATTTTGTCAAGACATAGATTATTTTTATTTACAAAAAAACTCTTCTCCTTATTTCTCAATCGTAGAATATTTGTTTTAAGTGTAACACCAATTGCTTTTTATTTATTATTATTGAACCTTTTCACATTACACTTATCATAAATTTAATTAAATACGTATAACTCCCATAACTAATTAATTAATTATCTTTTTAAATAATCTCTACTTATCCCTCTCTTCTCCAATTAGTCTAGAGATTATTTATGATTTAAAAATTTATTTTTTAATTCTCACCTCTTTTAAAAAAATGCAAACTATAATATTTGATGGTTATAAAAAGATTTGAGCAGCTACCCCAAACTATTTTCTCTAGCTGTATCCTTTCTAAAACAAAGACGAGGGCAGATTGCACAGTACTGGTTAAAATTCGATAGATTATGTAGAATCAACGCTTTATTTCTAAACAATATTTCATCAGAATTTTATTTATAGTTGCAGTAAGAATAAAAATAGGAGGAACTTTAATTAGCAGTGTAAGCAAAGAAAGAATCTTTAAAAATTTATCTCTCCTGTCCTTTTGTTAAACAAACTCTTCTTATTATCCTTGAAATTATATTCACTGATATTTTGTATAATTAATTACTTTTGACTATACTTTATCTTGAATTAAGGACCTTCTTCTTTATTATATACTCCTCTCCTTAATTAATTATTTAAGTCATCGAGTGATTCATATTTTGATTGCAAGTTTATTTAGTAAAAAATCAAGAAATTGAGAAATTTTGGTGTAAATAAATACTCTTATTTTGATTGATTGACAAAACAAGCAAACCTTGATTAGGATAAGATTCAGAAGTGATTATCCGGAAATCATCGTCAAGATATTATATTTAATGAAATAAGTATAATCATAAAAGAATTACATTATCTTCTTTACATAGAAAAATTAAAGAGTTTATAGAATGATAATTCTAGAGTTTAAAGTTACACAAATAAAAAGTAATATATAAACAAATAAATGCTATTTACAAATAAAAAGGTTTGAGAATCCGGTAAGTTATTCAGTTCCTATCTTATGTAGGAATATTTTTAAATTAAAATTAAGTTATGCACTCTTAATTAATTTTAAAATCCAATAGTACAACTATCAATCAAACAACTATTTTCAATTCCACTAAATATATGCAAACAGTAAGATTCGCTCTCTTATTTTAGCAGAGCGTATTAATTCCTTTGAGAATGAAAAAAATATTAATTTATTTTTATTTTACTCTGTAAGTTTGTTTTAGAAGGTTATGAGCTCGAAAGAAGATACACATAAACCATAAATTATATTTTGTCTTTTTGCCAAATAAAATTTGTAATACTAGAAAAGTTAATAGAAAAAAATGCGGTAGGGAGGTTACACCTAGATCAATCTTTGATTCAAGACGGCTGCAACTTAATTCTGCAATTTCCCTTTACACAATTACTTCTTAATTAGTCCAGTAAGCATGTATTACTTTCTCTTAATATTTACTAACTTGCCTTTCGGTTTTCCCATATTGTATTTTATCCACATATTAGAGATGATCAGAATTAGTCTTCCTTAATTTCTAGTTTAGAATAAATCCAAGCATTTTTTTTTATACGTGAAGCTTCTCCCCATCAAAAAATAAAGATTTTCCATTCAAAAAATTTCATTTTTAGATTAATAATTAAGAATAAAAAATAAAGAAATACATGTATGATTTCTTTAATTTAATTTTTTTTCTCGAAGTTTGATGAAGATTCATTAATAGTATTAAAATTATAATAAATAATTAAAGAGATTGTTCAAATCTAATCATGCTTCTTTATTATTTGCATTGACTGTAAAAGAAAAGCATAGAAAGAAATTAATGCGTTATACCAAAAGTGATAACAGCGAATGTAAATCACATAAATAATCATAATTTTTTTTCTTTCCCTATTCTTTCTTACTCAACATCATTTTTGTAACCATATTCCCACCCACCTCTAAAATCATTTATGTTATTTTAACTGTAAGCAATCATCTATTGAAGGCTTCTTTGAGGTTACACTTTGCTAAAAAAGACATTTATTTTATATTTTCGCTTACTGAAAACACTTAAAATTTAAATTATTTAACTTTACAATTTAGATTTTCTGATTTATATATCAGTAATTAGAGTATACCTAATTTCACTTTACTGATTTAATATTTTATTAATTTGTTTAATCTTTGTTGGTGGCGAAGGGATTAAGACAACAAAATTAAGGTTAATGAATAGATTCAATTATTAACAACTTTCGAATTCAAACGGGGTAGCGCTAAATTTAATTAAATTTTATGAGCGATACAAATATTCGGATGAAATTAACGATTCCGTAAACTTTTCAATATTTTAATTAATTATCAATTCTTTATTCTTCTTATTCTTAGGGTTTGGAATGTTATTTCCTTCTCCATTCAAAATTGTTCAAAAATGGAAAATTAAAATTTTCTTTTTGCATTTTTAACGAATATTTTTAATAAAATTGTTTGTTCTTCTTTTTATATTCAGAAAAAGACTTAGAAGAAAAAAAATTAAGCCAAAGAAAAAGTATGATAGTCGAAGATCTTTCCAATCTTAATAAGAGGGAATCTCATAAAAAATGTTCCAATTGCTCTTCATAGGTCATAGACCCCCTAGTATTGAATTGCGCCCATTAAATTTGTTTTAGTTGTGCTTGCTAAAATGAAAGAACTACATAAAATAAGTAAATTTTTGAGACATCACGATGCCAAAATTTTTGTGGGATTTAAGAAAATCCACAAAATAATTCTATTTGATTTAGGATAATTTGAGTATGGAAAATCTATTTGTAATATAATATAGGTAATCTTCATATATATAATGCACAGTTTGTAAAAATTATACAATGATAAATGATCTTCATTTCTTCAGTGGGACAAATAATAGTAAAAACATCAGTAGTGGCAACAATAATATAAATAACAATTTGGAATAACGATTTGATGATAGGGAAGAAGAAAATAATGGTGGAAAGAGAACTAATTTTATTAGGTCGGCTAGATAGAATAAGTTGTAAAATTAGTATATGCAAGAATCAGAAGAAATTGGTGATAATAATGAAGCTATTAATTACCACGAATAAAAGGTCGATTCAATAAAGTAGCAGCTATTAGATACTTAGTAGTTAAGATAATAGTAATACTAATAAAAATAGCACTTATAATAATAATCCTAAACAGCCTACTTGAATACAACTTCTCCTAAATTTATTGGAAGATGTAAAAGTGAAACTAAGACATCCAAGCCTGCCATTAATAATGTCTAATTCTCCTAAGAAAACCAAAATATGACTCAATTAAAATCTAATTTAAAATCTTCGAACTCATACTTAAATATCTTTTCTAGCCGCTAAAATTAATAATCATAATAAGAGCAACGACTATAAATTAGTTGTATAACACCAGAAAAATTAACAGAAAGAATCTTGGATATGCCTTCACCTCAATAAAAGAGAGAAGAGAAGAATATTTCTATAAGTCCTAATAAATTTGGTAGTGAATCTCCAATTTTTTAAAACCAAATGTTAAAATAGAAGGGAAATTCTTGTGAGAGAAACTCTTAGAGTAACCTATCAATTAAAGAATAATCTCAAAGACATTAATTTATAGAATAGCCAGCTTAGGCTTGTGGATTATTAACATAAGATAGAAAAATTGAATCCGCTGTCAGTGAATGCGTAGAGCATAAAGAACCTTACAGTTTATTCTGTGACACAGATAAAAAACTATGCTGCGTCAATTGTATTTATAAAGGATCAGGTAATCATAGAAATCACAATGTAATTCCGCTAAAATAGTCGTTCAACCTCTTAAAATAGGAACTGAGCAATTTTAAGTCTAAATAAAAAGATAAGCTTCATTTGATCGATGAAGCTATTAGAATCTAGTCTTTGAATAAATAGTAGATTCTTAAGACTTTTTTCAGCTACAAGGAAATTGTAAATAAGGAGTTTCAAAAATTAATCCAAGCAATCCAATAAAGATAGTCTGTAGTAATTGAAGAAATTAATTCAGCATTTTCACAAAAATTGATGGTAATAGCCTTTTTCCTAAATTAATTACTTTTTCAATACTTATAATGAGATAAATTCATGAGCTAGAAAAATTTTAATTATAGATAAATATCTATTTGAATCATAAAGATATTACCAATAGCAGGAGCAGATTTATAATTTATAAGCCCAGTTAGTTTATTTACTATCACTAAATGTTTCAATTCTCCCTCTTTTTATTTCCGATCAGTTTACATTTTATATATAGATATCTTTTCAGTCTCAAAGATCTTTTTGGCAATTATTTTTACATTTTTATTTAAGATATACTTTTCTTTGAGCTAGTTACTCAATAAATAATTATAAAACATACTATTTTCTTTGCTCAAATTTAAAATAACGCCATATTAATAAACAAAAAGTGATTCCATTAATTTTGAAAAAAATTTAAATTTTAATAATAGGATGCAGAAGAAAATCTGAAGTTACTCTCAGAAATTAGAATAGAATTTAAAAATTTCAAGGAAACAGAAAATTAATTTAAGAATGGCACATTTTTATAATAAGTCAAGGTATATTCTGTTAAGTAGTAACTGAATAAATCATTGAAAGCATTTGATAGCATTAACATAATAGAAAACACAAAAGAGGAAATTAATCAATTTGATTTCCAAAGTAAGCACTCTCTTATGCTAGAAATAAATTAACTAGGGCGTATAAAAAATAATCCTATTACAAAGAATTAAGCTCCTAAGTAAATTTCTTAAAAATCATCAAGTGCTTACTTCAGTGCTATCAAGCGATCCATATCACCTAACAATGCAATTAAGACTACTTTGAGGTTAGATAGTAATAGCAGTGGTAGCGAACAAAGAGGTTAGCAATAAATTGATGGATTGGATCTATCCCAGAGAAATTTAGATTTAAAATTGAGTTTGAGTGCAGCAGGAGTGAGAGCTTCTTTAGAAACTCCAAGTGGGTAAAATTCTATAACATCGAGATAAAGATATCCTCCATTACAACAAAAATCTATTTCTCCCTAATCAGATAATAATTAAAAGACCTAACCCAGTCCCTGTCAAATTACTTAATAAACTCAAGCATATAATTTCAATTAAAAGTAGAATAGCATTACTCCTCCTTAAATGGATTATATGAATGTCTTTATAGCTGATCAATTTACTAATTAAAACACTGTCTAAACCGAGAGACAATCTTGTACTTCTTAAGCCTCCAAGAAGAGCTTCATGTTTAATGATAAACCACCCCTAAGTTTCATAAAAAAATAATGCTTGCAATCGAATGTCAAAAGCGAAGATAGCGACTATAATTAAACTTAAACTTTTTCCCAGAATCCCATTTAAATCTAAAGCAATTAAGAAAGCGAATAAAAAGGTAAATTGAGTAAAGGATATAACTCTTCTTCTCATTAAGGGTTATTTATATCAAATGATGGGTAGTTCTTAAATCCATAAGTTGCTTAAAATCTCTCTAATAAAGCTACTCCATTAGGAATTTTATCAGAAAACTCATCCTAACACTAGGTGCTATTCTAGACTTAAAGTGGATAGTATTCAACAAAGAGAACCTAATATAGTTCTAATTCACAAAATGGAGTGGCAAAATTCTCTTCACTATCGGCTTAAATTAAGTAAATTACCCAAAATGTTCCAGATTCTTTTGAAAATGTTGGTTTAGATATTATCTAAATTGAAGGGAATGACAAAGAGAATACCTTTTAAGAGCCTGAAGATTAAATGGTATACCTTAATTAAGTTAGCTCTAGAAAGGAGTACACCTAACCCCAACAGAAAATGAAATAAAGCAATAGCCATACAAATTTAGCTGGAAATTGCTAGACTAGAATGTAATAATCCTAGGAAAAAAAGATGACATCTACCCATCAATAAAAGAAAGATTTAATAGGACAAGTTGAAAAATTGTGTATGTATTAATAAATTGAGAACAATGTAAAAGAAAATAGTCTCTTACTTAATAATTAAAAATAATCTCAAGTATTTGAAGGTAAAGCAAACATTCTTTCAAGTCAAATACAGTAAAATCCTGCATTAAACAACACATCATAAAACTCGTTTATTTTAAATACTAGCTAGCTGAGCAATAACTAAGGCGAATACAACAAAAGTAGTACTTCAATCTATAGCGTAAGCAACAAGAACAATAACAATAATAATATTAATCTAAATTCTGGTAACAACACGACCAGGAGAATAAATGGAAATAAACTTTTCTATAATGAAAGCTTAGAAAATAGTAATGAAGCAAATAAAGAGTTGATAAAATAGTTGAATGAAGAGATTCTCTATGAGAATTTTGCTTAAGATTAGGAAGAAAGGAATCTAACAATGTCTGCCCAGCTAATTGAAAGTATGAATTTGAAAGAAAGAGAAGAAAGAGATTAGTTTACTCATTAACATACTGAAATCTTATAAAATGCCTAAAAGAATTAGTCTTACTAAATTATCTCTAGTCCCAACCCCAACCCAATTTATTTTATTGAGTCAAAAATTTTAGACAATGAAAGTAGGGAGTAACTAATTAGCATTTTGCCATTTAAAGTCAAATCTACCAGTTAATTGTATTCCATGAAAGAGGATAAGCTTTCCTCGGATATTTTCCATGAGAAATGTGATGGTAGAGGACCTTATATAATTCTGGTGAAAGCTAATTCTTTTGTATTTGGTTACTACTCACCCATTTCCTTTGTTAAATGTGATAAGTACATAACCTGCTCCAATAGTTTTATATTTTCCCTCAACAATATATATAAAACTCCTCCCTCAATTTTCCCTGTAAAACAAGATAAAAAGTTCATTGCACTTTATTAGAGCATAAAAAATCCCTGCCTTGGCAGCACTCTTCAGAATAAGCAAGATCTTTGGATAAAGTATATTTTTTAAATTAGATATAGAAAGATATGTATTTTCATAATAAATTTTATTTTTGCCTTAATAAAATAGCTTTGACGACCCAAGAAATTCTTTTTCCTGTCTTGGTAATTACATTAAATACAAAGCAAAGAGGGATGTATTAATATTATGTTTGAAATTAAATAGGATATGCATACAAGTTAGAGGGATAGTATGATGGAAATAAAATTTTAGCTGGGTAATATACAGACTGGAATGTGTAAGGAATTGAAGTCTTCAATGTAGTTTAATGAAAAGAAATTAAGCAAGCAAGCAAGCACATAATTAAAATTATAATTAACAAATCTTTAAATATTATTCTAATAAATACCTATAGGAAATCTTATATAATAATCTGCGTGTGTGTAATGATTGATTGCCTATTAAAATTATAACAAAATTAATTTTAACATCTGAATACGAATAAAATATGTCATTAAAAATAACTAATTATTATTTATTTATAGCTTACTTTAATACCCGAATTAAACAGACTGTTGGATTTCTTTAACTTTCTTACAATCCTTTTTAGTTTTCATCTTTTTTAAGATGATGATCTTTTCATTTTATTTAAATTAAATAAAGTAAGCTAGCTTGATAGTTGATAAATTATTAACATTATTTATTTTCCCATCTTTATCTTATTTAGTTTTCAAAAAATTTGAACATTAAATTTAGTAAAGTTCTGTAAACCAGGTGCAAAATATAGCAAATAATTTTTTTGGTGATGTGAAGGGAAAAAAATGATAAATTAAAAGTATATAATTAATTATGTTTGTTATGTTACTTATCACCAAATTAAATTAAGATTTTAAAATCTCCATAAAAATATAAAAATGCAAATAGATAGAAAAAATGTAAGAAAAGAATTTAATTACCCTAATCTTATATTTTTATCAATTTTATTTTTTAAATAACTCCATTTAAATTGTTATTCATTTATTTACTAAATTAATTTATTATTATATGAATTTTTTAATTAAGTTTCCCATAATTAAATGATCAACATTTGTAATGTAAAGTTTTCTCCTATTCTTTGAAGATCGATCAATCAATCAACTACTCATGAAAATAGCTAGCCATTTCAAATGCTTTAATCTAAGTACTGGCAAAGTTTCTTATTCTTTTCAATTGCTTAATCTATATAATTACGGAAATCTCCCCACCCTAGCTCAGTTAATTCCTTCTATCTTAAATCCTTAGTAATATCCATACAAAGTTTTTCAATTAGTTTGTTTATATTATCTAATGCAGCCCTATTTTTTTTACTCTTTACAATCTTCTCCCTAAAAACTTCTCTTAATATTTCTTTGATGTTGGCAACATCTACAAGGCCATTTGTTTATTTTTCAAATTTCTCAAAATTTCTCTTTAGATTACTCTTGAAAACATGCCCTCCAGTCCTGTTTTAATTAAAGGAAATAAATGTAACAATCATTTAAAAAAATTGTTTAAATATTGATGAAAAGGAATTGTTAGCAATTTTAAATTTTCTTAACCTGTCTTCACTGCACAGATACCTAATCCATTCTTTCCTGTCTATTGTCTTCGACTGATCCTCGTCTATGTTATTCATTTCAGCAATTAATTTAAAAGTATTTGGCTCTTCATCCTCATATATCCAAAGTAATATTCTGAGATCCTAAATACTCAAACGATTCTTGTTATTAACATCACTAGCACTGAATGCACACCAAGCTCTCATAACATCAAGATAATCTCTCCTATGAATGTTCAAATCCTTTATGTCTTCTTAATATACATTCATATCTTAAAATCTTTTACTTGTTTCTACAATAACTGAAAATAAATATTTTATCAATTCTTCATCATCGAATTCTTACAATTAGCGTTCTAAAAGATGCTATATTTTATCACCCTTCATCAAAAACTCTCCCCCACTCTCTTTCATAAAATCTTATTCATAGATTGACATTAATTCTTTCATGCGCTTTTTTGCGTTGGGATAGCTTTGAGTACCTGAAAACCTTTTTGTATTATTAAATAAATTGACTTATAATAACTTTTTTTCATTAGTAAGGTGATGATTTAGTTTATTTCTATAAATTGCAAAAAAGAATAAGAAAAATTTGTAAAGTTATAAAATAATTACTATTGATAAAAAAAATTGTATTTTTATTAAATTTAGCTAGATATTCAATATCTTCACTTTTAAATGACAAATCTATCTTCTGTAAGTTGTAAATTGTATATATTTAGATTAAAATTGAATGCTTACTTCAACAGGAATTCTTGAAATTCGAAATTTCTATAAATCCAATCAGCAAATTCATCAAAGTCTATATGACGGGAATGATCCTTATCTATCATTAAGAAGCAAGCATCAGCCAAAGATTCTAAAAATTCCATTTTAGGAACTGGCACTCCAACGACCTTGCAAAGACTTTTAATTACAGATGATATAGTAAAAATAAGTTCCTACTTTTCTATAGTATTTGAAGAATCAAAATCAAATAATCTATAAACAAATTGTATTTTATTCTCAAAAGTATCTCCACTAAATAAAGAAAAGCATGCTAAGCATTCATAAACATCAGCTATTTTTTATAAAATAATTGAAGATCAAATACAATTTTCGCAATTTACCAATTAACAAATAAATGAAACAATTAGAAAAAAGAAAGATTGTTCATCATTTTTAAATAAATTCTGATGATAAACAAATATTTGGGAATTCAATTTTTATCTTAAAAAGCATTTTAAAGGAATAGATCTTATTACCCATTCTAAGATCTTTATTATTTGAAACTTATTCTGAAAGTTTATTAAAGAGTGGTTCCGTATCATCCATTAACATCCCAAATATGGAATCAAATTCATTAGCAAGCAATCTATAAGAAGTAGGGTATTATTCGTCAATAATTTCAATGCATTCAAATAACTCCTTCAATGTTATTCTCTTAAGAGAAAATAGCTGTTCTTCTAACTTCTCGCTTATTTACTTTTAACTTGCTTTTTCGAGTAATTGCCCCATACTTCAATACTTCTATTTAATCTTATAGAATTGAAAAATCTATTTTTATTTTTTTTTGATCAGTACTGTTATTATAATTAAATTATTAATAGCAAGTATCTCAATTAACAATCATTAAAAGATTAGTTATTAGCAGCTAATTATTTATTGAAAATAGCTCCTTTTACATTATATAATCCAAAAATAAGTAATTATTTTATTAAAAGATCAGTTAACCAAACCAATAGTTCATTAGTTTTTACATCAATAATTTCAAAAAGATCTATTATAACCTAACCTTAATATTATGTGTTTTATAAATTATAGTAATAAAATACTAATACATTAAAAATTGCTTGATTTCTAGATTTATAATTAATTGTAAAGTAAGTCCTAAAATCATTATAAATATTTACTCTATCAATTGTTCATGAGAAATAACTCTATGATATACTAGAATTTACTTAAATTAAATTTAATTCAATAAAAAAATAAATCATAACTTAATGTTAAATGGCAGATTTTAGGTTAACCAAAGATAGATAAACTCCATAGAATATTTAATTTTTAGCTTCTTTGTTATGTAATTAGTTTTCAATTATTTTAAATAATACTAATAAAGATTATAAAAATTAAAATGTCAAAATATTATTCTACTTTTGATTTAATTTAGTTTTAGTAAGGTTACAATTACATTAAATGATTAAGCAGACAAACAAACAAACAAACAAACAAACTAACATAAATAAATTGAACTGATACACAATCTGTGTTACTTCTTAGGAATAAATATTCTTAATTTGGACATACATATAAAATAGATAAATGATAAAGTAACTCAAAGATTTATTTTCAGTTTTATTAAAAGATAAGAGACAATGATTTCTATTATAGAAAATACATTGATGAAATATCCAATAATTAAATATTTTTGAAGATAACTATAAAATGATTATAATTATAATTAAACTTCTAACTCATTAATTACTTTAATTACTGGTAGATTGAAAATAGAACTTTTAAATTTTAAGAAAATACATTAGTAGATCAGAAATAAGTGGTAAAGTAATAAAGGATTTATGAAATCAAAGGAAGATTGTCCTCTTAAATGGATGTCGATATCATTATATATGGTTGGTATAATTCAACTCTATTACTCTTTCAATTAATATAGTACGCTATACGGAGTCTATAAAGAATACTTTAACATTTCAAATTTTGATTTTCATTTCAATTTAATTATGAGCATTCAGTATTTAATTCTCTGTGCTGTTATTATTTATATCGGAGTTATTACTGATAAATATGGGCCTGGGTTTTGCTTTCTATTGTAAGGTGTTGTAATTTCAATTGGCCAAGCATTAGTCTGCTTGTCTGTATATACTAGGTTGTTCTATATTATGTATCTTGCTAGAATTTTAATTGTAATTGGTAGCAGTTCGATTGCAGTATCTAAAGGAGTATACTGTAGAGATTATTTCCTGTCTACTCACCTAGCATTAACTAATTCAATGACAAGTCTTAGTTTTACTCTTTCTTAAATAGCTAACCTGTATTTTGTATGGCTTATACATAGCTCTTTTGGATTGCTAGCTGTAGAATTATTTGCAATATTCCTTAATTTTATTGGTCTTATAATTGCTTATTTTATCTATAGCATAGATATCAAAAATAATAAGGATCTCTACTTATACAATTTTAAAAAAAATGATTAAAGTTTGGATGTTCTTTAAAATAATACCATAGACAAAAGTAAAATAGGAAATAGCATAAAAGGAGATAGTTAATATAAATAGATAGATGGAGAAGGTATCAAACATAGAAACAGCTAAACAGAAAAGAAAGAATTAATTCAATAGAATAAATAAATTTAGGATAGATAAATTCCTTTTGTTGGATAATATATTAAAGACTTGTCTAGCCTGAAAATAAGCTATTGGTTAGGAAGTTTAACCATTGCAACGGCTTATTTAAGTTTGAATACTTATGTAGTACTAGGTCCTGCAATTTGTTAGTAATATTTAAAAGTAACTCCACAGCTATCTAGTTTTTATGTATCTTTTTTGCCTAATATAACATTAATAATGCCTCTCATTGGAAGAGCTGTAGATCACTATAAGAGTTGGTTCAATATATATTATTTTATGTCATTTTTTGCTATCACTGGAACCCTATTTCTTATTTTCAAAGTTCCTATTGTTGCTTTTGCACTTATAGGATTAGCATATGGAATCAGAACATCAGCTGAGTTCCCTTTAATTTGTTTTTTAGTTGATAAGAAAATTGCAGGGAGAGCTTATAGTATAGCAAGAGCTACTTCTATGCTGTCAATAAGTTTAATACTCTTTATAAATAGTTTCCTAACCTAAGAAATTGGTTCTTACTTTCCTACTTTATTGATTATTTTAACTTCATCAATTTTGATATCAATCTTTATTTCGATTGTCAAGCATCGTCATATATAAGAGTAGAATATTATCATAAGCAATAAGGATAATCAATAAAATTCAAATAAAATTTTAGAGAAATAGTGATTAAAGAGGTGTTTTAAAAAATAAATATTAGAGTCTTAAAATAATCAAATAATGTATTTATTAGCTTTTCTATTTTGTTTTTTAATTAAACAACTTGAAAATAAATATATATTTTAATGCTATAGTTAGTACTATTTTATGTTCTAAATAAACTATTAAAATTTTATTTGTGAAGATATCTTATTGTCAAATTGGAAATAGATTAACTTGATTCGATTTTAAATTAAAATAAATAAATAAATTTATAATATTTTGTCAGAATGGAATATCTTTGGATAATTACTCTTCATAACAATTTACTAATGAATGATTGTCATATTTATTTAAGTCAATATTTGTGTTAGAAAGAATAGCATTAAATTCAATTTAGATTTAATAAATGTAATTAATATTTAAATTATATTCTGAATATTAGTTTTTTAAGACTTACATAGTATTACTTTCTTTTTATTATTAACAAAAATCTTTGTTTAGATGAAGTCTAAGAAGAAAAGGAATATTTTACTAAATTTATCTCTAAATGTTTAGGACAGTAATTATTTATGGCTCAATAGAAAATAATTAATAACTATTAACAAGTTTTGTTAAATATCATTGATTAAAGAAAGTTTCTGCTAATAATTCTATAATAACTTAACAAAAAGATTAATTAATTAATTAAAAAAATAACCAATTCTGAAACGATATTCAAATTAGTAAAAGAGTGCAAGTGATTGAGTGTACAAATAGGAGGAAAAAGAAATGAAAGGAATGCAAACAAAAGAAGACTGTCCTTACAAATGGATAATGATATTCACATATGTATTTGCTATTTTGTAGCTATACTACTCGTTGATGGAATATGGTACATTATATGGAGTATATAAAGAGCATTTTGCCATATCTAATTTTGATTTCCACTTTAATTTTATCCTTAGTATCTAATACTTATTCCTATTTCTAGTTATCCTATTTATTGGAGTAATTACTGATAAATATGGACCTGGGTTTTGTTTCCTCTTGTAAGCTGTTGTTATTACAATCGGATAATTCCTAGTTTGTTTAGCAGTTTATATTAAATTCTTCCACATCATGTACTTAGCTAGAATTTTGATATGTTTAGGTTGCAGCTCTATTGCTATTTCCAAAGGAGTCTATTGTAGAGATTATTTCCACTCTACACATTTAGCTCTCACAAATGCAATGACCAGCATGAGCTTTACATTATCTTAAATTGCTAATCTTTATTTTGTATGGCTAGTCTATAATTCCTATGGACTGCTAGCAGTAGAACTATTTGCTCTATTTCTTAATTTACTTGGGTTCGTACTTGTTTTATTCATCTATAGTGTAGATACATAAAATAACAAATACCTAGGTCTCTATAATTATAAATCTGAATATTAAAATTTAAACAACCAGAATTCAATTAATAATTAAAAAGGAGATAAAGAAATTCCTCAGATTGCAATAACACAAAATGAAGATAGCATAATGAAAAATAAGAACAATGGTGAAGTATATATCTCAAAACTTTAAGAAAACTAATAGATTGAGAAGTAAGAAAAAATATCAGTTATCGAATAATATGTAAAGGATATGTCTAGCTTAACTAAGAGTTATTGGGCTGGTAACTTAACAATAGCCATTACTTATATCAGTTTAATCTCTTATGTTATGCTTGGACCTGCTATTTGCTAATAATATATGGGGCTTAAACCTTAAGAAGCAAGCTATTATGTTGCCTTTCTTCCTAATATTACTTTGATTATGCCTTTAGTAGGAAAATTCATTGATCATTATAAAAGTTGGTTTAATATTTATTATATTATTTCCCTACTTTCTGTGTTTGGTTCTCTTTGCCTTATTTTTAAATTACCTATTGTTGCATTTTTAGCTATTGGTTTAGGTTATGGGTCTAGAACTACAGCAGAATTCCCTCTAATTAATTTTTTAGTTGAAAGAAAAATTGCTGGAAGAGCATATAGTATTTCAAGAGCTACATCAAATATATTCCTAAGTGCAATCCTTTTTATAAATAGTATTATTGTAGAAACAACTGGTTCATATTTTTATACACTAATTATCCTTTTGTCTTCTGGAATCTTAATCTCATTCCTAATAACTATTGTTAAATACCTCCATAATCAAGAAATTAAAAACGAGCAGTTTATTGAACCAATATCTATTGATTCTACAAGCAACTCATGAAAAAAAAAATTAAAATTCTTCTACCAAAATTAAAATATACATATTATAATACTTTAAGTTTATTATTTATAATATTATCCTTCCATAAATCACTTAATCCTTTTATTATTTTTGTACTAAAAAACTCTTTTTTGCTAAAATATTTTGTATTTTTATGTGTTTCGCAATATAAAGTAGTAAAGTCGAACAATTTAATATTTTAATAATAATAATATTTTCTTAATTAATAGAGCTTCATATTACTTTTATTTTTTTGTCAATTATTTAAATTAATCACGAAATAAACAATTTTCTTCAGAATTGTAAAATTAAATTTCAGTAGCTAATGATAGCTAATTAAAGTGTCTTAGATTTGTTATTTTTTTATATTTATTTTAGTTTTTTATTTTTTTATTTATTTTTTATTTTTCATTTTTTTAATTTAGTTTATTTGTTTCTTTGTATTTGTTTATTTTGTTTCATTTATTTTTTTATTTATTTATTTGAATTTTATTTTTTATTTTATTTAATTTTATTTATATTTATCATCATCGAGAGTCGAGGTTCTCCAAAGGAAATGAGGTGCTAATCTTTTTTAAAAAATACTATTTATATATTCAATTAGACTAAGAGAGAATTTTCATATTAGGGGATTTTGGGTCCACGTCCTGGGATGAAAAACTTAATCAGTAGCTACTTGCATCTTTTAAAGGATGCTTTTGCAGTGATAAATATCTGAATTGATTTATTAGATTAATAATTATTTCTTTCCATTTAGCTGGCTTAAAAGTAAAGTTTGAATAAGAGCATAATAATTTAGCGATTGTTGTGACATTTGTAAAATATGCTAATTATTCGATTTTAAAAACTAATTATTTCTATTTCAAATCAGATGTTTAGATCATTTTTATTGCATTAATGCTTTTTTTATTTCCCCTTTTATATGAGATAAGGAAAGAAGATTATCTTATTTTTTTTTCTTACTTTTGATTATTTTTTTTGAAAAATTAATTATATTTTTCAATACTTTTTTTAACATTTAATAATCAGAAGAAAAATTTTTGAAAATAGTTAAGAAATTTAATTAGTATGTTAAGAAAAAAATGAAAAAGTATAAAATATTATTTTTAATTAATTTCCCTCAAGATTTTTGAATTTAATATTACTTTTTTATTTTCTTTTGTGATATGAATATTTTATTGTTTGGTCATGATTTATCTAATAATATATTAATAATGATGGTTTATTCGCTTATTATTTTAAAATAATTCATTATCTAAAAAATGCAACTTAAATATATTAATTAAGACTAATTCACTATCATTTAATAAAGATGGTTATTTTTAAATTTTTGACATTTTATTGTTTTAAAAAATGAAAATCTACTCCCTTCACTATTTCACTATGAATAAACACACTTTATTTATAATTAAAATATAAAAAGAAAAGCATGTTTACCATTAAAATTCTGTATTTAATTTAATGAATATTCATTATATTTTATTTTTAACAATAAGATATTGAAGGAAATTCTTATGATAGTATTAAGATTTATTTTATTTTCGTTAAAAAAAATATTTACTTTTATTCATAATTATATAATAATGGAAATTTAAAAATATATTAATTTTATAAAATAATAACAAAATATAATAAGAGTATCTTAAAAATAAAAATGTTTAGAGAAGAAAGTGTATGTATATATGCTTGTATTTATTTGTTTATTACTAACAAAATTAATAACTTTTAGATAAGAAATTTTGATAATATATTAATTAATTCAATATAATTAGTTATGCATAATGGTTATTATAATTCGTTTAAGTTGATATCATTATTTATGGATATTTATTTGTTTGGCTATAATTTTTAATTGATTGATCTATATCTTAATAAAGAATTTCTTTTATCTTTTAATTAATTTTATGATTAAATCTTATTTCTTTCTATTTCATTACTTTTCTTTTTTCATTATTTTAACTGTTAATTTCATTAATAACTTTTTTAGGGTTTTTTAATATTTATTAAAGATATTTATCTGGATTATAATTAAACATGAAACAAATGTTGGTGTAATAGTTTTATAGGGTAGGAGGGATAAAGAAGTTTTAGAGATTGCGTTCATAGTTATATTATGGATAGAAAAGAAAACTCAACTGAATTAGTTTGCTGGATTGAAGTATTGATGTGATATTTTTGAAAAAGGTGTCATGTTTTTAGAAATAAAAGAAGTAGGTATATTTGATAAATCCATAGTTAGAATGTACAAGAGGAAAATATGTTGTTGTCTATTAAAATAAATAATCATTCTTGCTTATTCTGCATAGTAATCTTTAAAAAAGATTTCTCAAAAGCTATTTAAGAATGATTATATTGGGAAGACTCTTTCTTCTATGAAATCTAATAGATTTCTCCTTTAAAAACTACTATTTTATGCTTAGTCTTTCACCATTAACTTATACGCTTAAAAAACTAATTGGCGACTATCATATGTCCTCTTATTCATTATATTTTTTATGAATACTTTTTCATTTCATTTTCTGTATTAAATTGTAATTTTGATAATTAATTAATATTAATTTTTGCAATTATTATAATTATTATAAAGAAAGAATTTGTTTGCTTTTAACTGTCTTATTTGATTCATAATTAGGATCTTTATTAAGCAAATACATGCTATTTAACAAAATTAATATTTTTTCTTAATTAAATTGCAATTGTTTGTGTGTGTGGGTAGTCTCTGAATTTATAATTGGGGTGATAAGATTATAAGAATTGAGAGAGATTGAAAAAAAGCATTTCTATTAAGGATAAAAATCATTGATTTTTAACATATCAAAAAATCTAAATAATATTTGGTCTTTCTTTTGTTTTAGAAGAATTAGGTTTTGATAAGAAGAAGAAGAAAGCTTATAAAAAATATATACTTTATCAATATTAAATAATAAGTAAATACCAAAATAATTAAAATAGCTAGCAAACAAGCAAACCATTTATTCAATTAAATCAAAATGAGATTACTTTCCCACAACTTACTTTAATGCAATGTTAAGAATTGCACTTCCAATAATTTCCCCTTGAACATTTAGGTTGATAAGTCTAACATTATAAATTGCGAATATCGTAAGGAACCTCTCGTTAAGCTCATTCCCAAATTAGATTGGAATGCTTTAGCCATCACTGTTCATAAAGTAAATACAAATTTCAAGACTTGATTAGAGTCTTTGATAGAATTGTTCATATAATTTAGAAAAATATAATGAATTGCTTATTGGTAATTAATAATATGTTTTATTAACATAAAATAGCTCTCTAAGAATAACGAATTCCCTGATAAATATACTTCTGCTCTTTTAGATGATGCTAAATTTATGTAGGACTTGCATAGAATCTTAATGGAAGTAATAATCATATCAAATTTGCATTTTTTAGAAATTATTTATAGAATTATTCTCTAATCAAACCTTAATTAATACTATAGACCCATATCATTGAAGGATACTTGATCTGTGAAGGTTGCTCCAGAAGATATCCCATTAAAAACGGAATCCCCAACATGATTTTAAACGACGAAGAAGTATGAGATTGATAATTAGAAATAGTTGATTTAAAAAGTAAAAAGAATATCAAGACTAGAACTCTTACAAGGTTAATAAACTAATTAGAAACTATCAGTGATTGAAATAAAATTAATTTAAATAATTATACTATAATTAAATTATCGGTATGTACATAATATATTTCTTTAAAGCGTATCCTTGTTTAGATCTCTCTTGTTATTGTTATTTACACTCTTCCATTAAACTATTTTCAAATTTGGCAACAAAATAAGTATTTTAAAATAAATAATAAAGTAGAATAAAGGATATTTGTTCAAATAAAATTAATTTATACTTGTCCTTTTTACTTATTCAATAGTAGAAATCAATCATTTATATTTTCAATCTTTATAAAATGCTTTGCTTTTTCGATAAAAGATAAAAATTAATTAATGAAGCTAAAAAAGAGACACTTTAATGGAAATAGAATAAAGGAAGGATTAATTTATTGATTTGTCTATATAATAATTCCTTTGCAAAAGTAGTGTATTTATTTATTGTACCTTGATTAAAGAAATATAATAATAAATGTACGTACACTCTTAAACTTACTTAAACTTAAGACAATAAATTACAATTCTAATCAAAATAAATATTTAATTATTCTGCTACTTAAGAATTTTAATATACCTATTCCTTAAGTCAAAAGTAGGAATTAAAGAATTTTTCCTTCTTTTAATAATCTACCAATAAGCTTGATTTATTATTTTATATGATTTGAGTTAGGTCCAGTATTTAAGCATAGTAGTTTTTTGTGATTATTTGGAGATAAACTGTCTTTTTAGATGAAATAACTACTAAAGAATGTTTTGTAATAATAACAAAAAAGATAAATTTTTTAAACAATGAACTTGATATATATAAAGAGTGGGTGGGTGAGTGAGTGAGTGAATGAATGAATTAGCAATACAACAATTTATTTATTAATTAAAATTTTATTCTATAAAAATAAATTTATTTCAAGATAATCTAATTATTGGAACACCAATAAATATAACATTATCTGTTGCCAATCTCTTTTTAGGAACTTGTTTTTCTGTTAATTGATTGGCCTCGTCAAGTGGTTTTTCTTCTTTTTTAGCATTAGCTGGAGCTTTACCAGCTGGCTATCCTTTCTTATTATCTTCTTCTTTTTTAACATCTACTGGAACACCATTTCTGTCTACATATATTATTTGTGGTTCCTAATAAAATTAATGAGAATATTATTAAAATTAAATATTTAAAAGAAAAAATACCTTAAACTTCGATAGAGTAGCGGCTATATAAATTTCTTCGTTTAATGAAGTGAGGAATGATTCAACCATTTGAGGAATTAAATTAGCTTCAACAGCCCATTATGTAGAAGAAATAGAGGCAATGCCTAAAACTGAGAATAGAGCAGAGGAAACTATAAGAGATTCGTGCAAGGGAGTCTTTTCACCTTCAGGATCAAGTGATGAGAATTTCTCTAAAACAGTTTTCTTTGCATTTATTTTGTCAATAATAACTACTGATTTAGTTTGACAGATTTCATTCATATCAATAAGAAGTCTAGGAGTTAAAACATTCATAATACCAGGATTACCATAGAAAAGTAATAATGAACCTGTTGAGAGATATTTCTACCACTCTCCAATACTTGCAATACGATTGCAAGAAGAAACACCTTCCCATTTGCAAGTTGTCATTACAGTTTTGCTTCTTTCAGCTATAATAGGATCTATTTCATATTTATTGTCAGGTTCATCCTTTTTGAATGAGTAGGCAACATATTTTAATTTATCTTTAGCAATACCAACACTATTATTTAAGGCAGGTTAAAATCCTATTTTTGTTTTTTAATAAAAATATAATTAGTTAATCTAACCAAATAGTTATAAAAATTATTTAAGATTTTCAATTCTTATTCAAGTAATTCTAAAAAATAGATAAATTAATATTAAATTCAAAGAAATTAAATTTATTCTTGAAAGCTTTGTTAAGTTAATTTAAAAAGTTTTATATTAAGTTAAGTTAAATAGCATTATGTTAATTTAATTAGAATTTATTTTTTTAATAAATCAAGTAATATTTTACCAATAGTTTTGAGTCTTTTAGCCTATTATAAAAGAGAGAAATCTCTAGAGATTGCAGGAATAGATTTAAAGATAGAAAGCTAATCGAAAGGTAAATTAAATAATGAATTATCAAGCAATAGTACTAAAGATTCAATTCCAGTTTTAGTGGGAGGAAGAGGACTTTCATATTCAGATAATTCTTCTTTATTGGCTCCTTTCTTAGGAGCAGCTTTTGTGTCCTTCTTGGGAGGAGGGGGTGCTTGTTTACCACCTTTAGCTCCTTTTTCTTGCTATTATTGTAAGAGTTATTATTGAAGCTCTTCTTCAAGTTAAGCATCTAATTCTGGAGAACTGTTAATTAGAGGCCCAATTTCTGAAGTAAAGAAGGAACAGAATTCTTCAATTTCTTATAAAATTTGTAGGTATTCTTCTTCTTGTTGATTGATAATGGCTGTGTAGTCCTTATCCTAAATAATTGGTGTTTTGACTAAAGCTGTTTTAATTAAGTTAAATCTTAGTTTTAGTTTTTAGATTGTTTGGTGATCTTCAATCTTCATTTCTTTTCTTTTTAACTTGACTTCTAATTTTCTATCCTTACCAATTCTCAAGAAACCAAAGTAGAGATATCTTTTCAAATTTAAAAAAATAACTCTCAAGTATTTATTTAATTTAGAAAATTTTACCTTTTGTCATTAGAGAATTACAGAATTAAATATGAAGAAGCCGAAGGTAATAATTTAGTAATAATTTCTGTGTAATCCTCTGTCTTGAAGATATTATCCCAAATCTTGAACCCTTAAGTTAGAGATTTAAAGGCATCTTGATTCAAGTGACCAGCATTGCTATATACATGCTTAATCAAACGTTGATAAGTAACAAATTTATGCTTTCCATACATTGCTTGCTTTGTCAAATTAACTAAGAATTCAGTGTGTTAGTAATGTTAGAATTTAGCAAGGAATTCAAAGCTTTTATCAGCTCCCTTTAATAAAATTAATTTTCAATTAAATAAATTGATAGAATTTTTTAAAAATTGTACCTATATACCAAGATTTTCTAGGAATTCAAAACAGAATTTCTTGACAAAAGAGGGAGCATTCTTAGATTTGATCGGATCATCAATGTTTTTGTATTCATTGAAGTAAAGATTATTGATAGTATTAAGACTGTCAGAAAGATAATCAATAATTTAAGATTATGAGGTAGCACTGGATTCGTCATAATCATCCATTTATTAACTTTAAAGTGTATTTTATTATGGATCTGTAGGAATATTTCCTTAAGAAGAATTTAATTATTATTGTTGTTATTATTGACTTTCCTTATCATCAGATTCAGTCTTATTCTGCTTTATATTCCAAATTTCTTGCATTTATTCTCTATCTTCAGCCTTTTTGATGTAAATATAAATATTAGATTAAATGACATTAATAAATGTAGATTTTTACTAACAATCTTTTAGCTCTTGCCCACTCAACATTAGCTACAATGTAATCATAGGAATCTGTAGGGAATTTACTCTTGATAGATTCAAGAATAGAAATGGTTTTCTCAAAAGATTCAAATCTTCTTGAGGTGGGTTATAATTCTAATTCAATGAGTTTATTTAATTTGCTAATATATTCTTTTAATTTGATGTTCTTATCATCACCACCTTGAGGCCTATCTCCTCTATTAGGGTTATTTGTAGAATTTCTTTCATTAATCAAATTTTGGATTAATCGATTGTCTTCCTCTTCTTCGCGTTAGTTGTCTTCGTCTCTTCTACGCTTTTTATCTTCATCTTCTTAAGTTACCAAAGCTAAATGAATATCTTCATATTTCTTCTTAATGCCCTTGATTAAACCATATTAGCAGAATGAAGAAGCAAGCTATACTCTATTCTTACAATGGTATAGAGTGAGAGGAGTTTAAATATTTTCTGTCCTCTTTTCTATTAAAGAGGAGTACTTTAGGATACTAATAATATGGAAGTCCATTTCGAATAGTTACTACTAAATTTTAGAGAGTAGACGGAAAGAAAGATTAACTTCATTCATATCTGAGAGATTTAATTTTTCGCACCATTGATAGAGTTTTTCAAAAATATTCAAAAGAATCTTAACTTGTATCAATTTAACACCACCCTTAGCAAATTGTTCACGAGCACCTTTAAGAGCCTTGAATGCCTCTTTTTCCATTTCTTCACTGTACTCCCTTCTCATTAGCTTTAAATATACCTTTGCAAGTAATAAGTAGATTGTACATAGAATCTATTCTATTTGAAGAACGTTTGAAGCTTGGTTCTATTTGTCTTTAGCTCTAAATTGATTAATTATAAAATTTTATGGTTATTCTTAAAAATATTTATTAGAAATCAAAGAAAAATTAAGTAAAAGGAAAAGTTAAAATTATTAATTACTAGCTGAAGACGTCTAACATTCTTTGTAGGAAGTTCTTGATATCTTCATACTTGTTCAATTTCTTAAGAGTTTTGAATGTTTCTATAGCACTCAGCTCCCTATTAATTACAATTAAGATATACGATTAAATTAAAAGACTATATTTTAAAAGTTTGGAGTAAAGTGTAATTTGCCTTAAAATGCTTAGGTAATAGTAATTAAGATAGCTTATTTTACAATTTAGTAATTCAATAAAATTTTAAGAAAAGTCAAAACACTTTTAATATTCAGTAAATTAGATATTTTCACTGATATTTACTTTATTTTTCATTCATTTTTTGTATTTTTTTTAAATTACACAAGCACTCTTATTTATTGCTTATTTGGTATTTTTATTAAAGAAAAAATTTTTTTTCTGATTCTAAATTTCTAAAATCTAGATAGGAAGATATTTATTTTAAATTTTTTTTTGAGAGTAAGATTAAAATATAATAGTATTTTTATCTTTAAAAAAATTAAAAAATGAAAAGTTATTTTGATTTTTAAAAATTAATAAGAAAAAGAAGAAGAAATTACCATATTGCAATTTCTTTAATGAATTTATGAGATTTCATGTGATTTTCTAATGATTCTATATATTCTCCCTCAAGATATTAAATAGCACCTATTTAACAAATAAAGTTATAGAATGATGAATTTTTACAATAAATCTTGATTACCTAAATAAAGGTGAATCTCACCCATAGATTCTTTTTCTGAAAGCACCTTGGCATGTTTATAGGCTTCATTAAGTAGATCTTTAGCTCTTATGAGGTCTCCAGTGTAGAAAAGCTCTTTACCAAGATCTACCCATACTTGATAAGGACTGATTTCCTTTACAAGATTAGGTTTAGGAATTATCTACTCACTTAAATCTACAGCCTTTTTAGTTGTAGATAAAATCTTAGAAGATTCTGTTTTTGCCAAATAATTTTTTCTTTCATGATCAGTTAATTTTAACTTTTATTAATTCACAGCAGGGAATTTTTCTACTTCGCTGTGATATCCAAGAAGATGAAGCAATTTAACAAACTTCATATCATAAAGCATGGCCAAATGCTAGTTTCCGATAATTTCTCTGGCAAAGAATCTAATTTTAGAATAAAAAATGGTTAGCAAATAAGGTATAAATTAATACAGGGATATTTCTATAATGATAGTAATACTAATTGAAGATTACCTTTGGAAAATAAGAAGAGGGACATTGTGGATGTGTAATCCTGCTGATTCAAATACATTGATGAGGTAATTGACATAAGTAAAAGTCACCTCTGCCTTCTCGAAAAGGAATTTACCCATAAAAGTGTAATCTTCAGATGACTTTGCTTTTTCTATAAATTTAGATGAAAATTCAAGCTTAATCCAATCTTCAACATTTTGGGGGAATTAGTATTTGGGAAGAGCAGCTTCTTGCTATTCTATCTTTAGCTAATTAGCAGCTGCACCTTGTGGCTTTTCATTAGGGTTTTAAGGTTTAATGTTGGCATAGTTTAAGGAATTAACTTCAAATTGATTCAATGTATTGAAAGATATTTCAAATATTTTTATAAGGAAGAGTTTAGCATCTAAGCAGTATTAGATCTAAGTTTCTTACTTAGGGCTTACCATAGCAAGCATAGCATGAATTCTCATGAGACGTTCAAAGTGAGCACAATTCAAACATTCAGGATTTGAGTCTTCTTCTCTTTGGGTGAAAATACTTTTACTCTACTTTGATTTTATTGTCTTGGCTACTCCAATGGAAGCCTTAGACATTCTGGAGCTAGCCGAACCTCTTTTATCTTTTTACTCAATTTTTTTATTGGTCTTAGCTGTATTCTTACTTGATTTTTTAGATGCTGATGCCCTATTTAAAATAATTGCAGCATTATTATTTGTAAAGGGATAAAAATATGATGATATATTTTTAAAAAATCGCTCATGAATGAGCTAATATGTAGTAAAAATAATATTTAGTATTTTTAAGGTTTGATTCATGGAAGATGGAGTGGGTAGAAAGAAAGATAAATAAATAAACTAAATAAAGCGAGGGGGGGTGATATAATTGGTATTAGGATTTCGAGGTTTTTAATTGTTTAAAGAGTAAAAAAAATCAATTAATAAAATAAGAAGGGATATTAGAGTGCCAAAATAAATTGGTCTTAAAGAAATTAATATTAATAAGTTCTTGAGTTTGAAATAAACAGAATATTTAATAAAAGAAATATCTTTTTATTCAATTAACATTAAATTTAAAACCATCTTCATATTTTGTATTACTTTACAATACCAAGTATTCAAGCAACAATTTATTTTATTTTTTTCACCCACGCATTGCCTAATCTTTCCCATTATTTTTGTAATTAATTTTCTAAATTAATTTATCTAAATTACACCAAAATATGCTGGGGTTTTTTTAAAATTTTTATTTTCACAAATACTTAATTTAACTGCCTGTTGTTATTTAGCTTTTTGGTATCTCTTTGATTTACAAAGATCTATGTAAGATTAATGATAAAATATCTAAATTGTGTGTAAAATTTATATTTACTTTGATTTGGCCTTTGAATTCTTTGATAGAGTTGATTTCTTATCTAATCTCGAAAAAATAATAGATCCTTTCTCTTCATAGTCCATCATTTCGTCATCTTAATCATCTCCATCATTTTCAATACCAATTAAGATGTCTGCAGCTAATTCCAACTATTGAACCACATTGGAAAGGCTAGAGGGGAATCTTTCATTGTTATCATTATCCTTGATGCTCATAGCATTGCTTGTATTGCTGTTATTTTCTGGATTTCTTAGTAGCCATTCTGCGAATTCTATGTATACTTCCACAATTTCTTAAGAGTTTTCCTTTTTCAAAATTTCAATAGCTTTGCTGTAGGCGTTATATTACTTATAGATTGCATTTGATGCTCTAGCGAGTCTTATCCATACCTTTTAATTAATTTTACAAAATTTGAAAAAAACATGTTCCTTAAATATTTGACAATTTATTCCCCATAAGATAAATACTGGTTTAATTTATGGTTAAGGAGAAAAATTAATTCATTTAATAGAATGGGGGATATGTTAGTTAATTCTATATGCCTTTAAATCCTGTTATTTACTGATATTTGCATTTAAATTTGTAATTTTAAAGAGAGCTTTCATATTAATTTGGTTTAAGTAAAGATAGTAAAATGTTAGGCTTAATTTACCTTAAATTTCCAGGCTAATTTAACTTAAAAAGTAATTAAATAAAGAAAAAAATTATAAGTTACTTTTGACTATAGAGAGGCATCAGCTTCTTTCATATTTGAGATAGCTTAGAGTTCATTTTTACCTTACTTACTCATGAATATCATCTTTGCTTCCCATACGGGCTTTTGTTTTGATTTAGGAATCAATTCAAATACCATATCAGCTACATTCTCACCCAAATGATATTCCTCGTTTTCTAAAGCTGCTCTGAATAAAAGTTAGCTCAATAAAAGAATAAGATCAGGCTCACTCTTTTCCTTACAGCTTTTTAAATAGAAAATTGTAGAGAATATTGGTTTGATAAGAGCCTTTCTATTTAAAGCTGAATCCTATAATTTTGCACATATATTCCACACCAATTTAGAAGCATCCAAAACAAGAGAATTAATACCAGCTTTTAAACCTTTATTTGCCCCTTCTACTGCATGCTTAAGAGCATGAAAAAGTAACTGCTCTTAGCTCTTTTATTCTTAGGTTTCAGGGTTGAGCATTCTCAATAAATTTTCACTGTACAGGTATTCAGCTAAAGAATACCATCTCAATCTGCTTGAAGGAATACCTATTTTTAACCAATTGATAAATTAAAATGAGTTATGGAGTAACAAAATCCGTTCAAAAAAGCCCTATTTTGAGCATAAATATTTCTAGTTGGAAAATTGTGGATGGAGTTAGAATTTATCGACTAAGCTTTTAATTAGTAACATAAAAATGAAAACTATCTTAGTCCATAAAGATTTGCTAAGTTTTGAATTTATTGATATTTTATTGATAGAAAATTAACTTAGATTAATTAAAAGGCATATGATAAATTAATTACCTTGTAAATCACTATTAGGATTAAGCAGGGAGAGAGAATTTTCAACACAACGTAAAGAATACTTTAACATTGTAATACTCTCTTCGTTCAATGAGAGACGAGCTAGCCTTGCCCATAATTCTGCATGCAATTCGAGTTCAGTTTCATCATTTTCCTTAGCACTCCAAGTACGAAGGGTTTCGAAACATTTCTTGATTAGATCTTAGCTCTACTAACTATTAGTGCTATTTGTGATAATTTCAAGCTATTAATTGTTAATAATTTATTATTTATGTGTAACAAAAAATATTATTTATAGATATTAATTTTACTACTCAAAATATCCTACTACCCACCCATGTAAAAAATCAAAACTTAATAATCCAACTAAAAATAAAACTGTAAGCACCTTTCCTAGTTTAATTATGAATATATCACAGATTAATCTCGCAATCTATAAAAAGTTAATTTTTCATAATTAATTAACTAACTAACTTTAATTGAAAGTCACCGCAGTAAGTTTTATAGATTTTCAAAAAAGTTTTCGAGAGAATAAAACAACGATTTGTACTGTTTATTAATTCAGAAAATAAGGAAATTTTGCTTAAAATCATTATAAAGCTTTAATTTTAGATTGGATGAATGGTATTTTCTATCAATATCAAAACATTTAAATATTATTTCGTTAGCATATTTTAACACTCCAAAATTTAGGAGTATTTTAAAAGTAATAACCAATTATGCTTCAATAAAAAGTTAAGCAATTATTGAAATTTTTTTACTTTTTCCTCTTGGAATTAAAAATGTAATTAATATTATGTTGGTAACCAAAAGGAAATGATTTATATCAATTTAATATATCTAAATACTTTAATACGATCTATGAATTACTTGTAAAATTTAAATTCAATAAAATTTGATACATTCTAAAGGGTAAGTATCTAATTTCTTAATTTATATCTATTTTTTATATCTTTTAGATGGGGAATAATTCATATTTTTATCACTCAATTTATAATATTTGTAAGAATTATTAGAAAAATTCAAATAAATGAATGATATCACAATTTATAAATGTAACTCATTATTTTTAAATGTGTGATATGAGCGTCACCCTCATTATTACTATCGTAACGCAAATTAGAAGAAGTAAGAGATTGAAAAGATTATTATTGTATGGAGTAGGATATCCCTATGATAAAAGAAGATATTTTGAAGAATTGAGAAATAAACTTACCAATTGGTAATAATTAAATTAATTAGTAAGTTACTGCTAGGTATTTCTATTAAGTTTAATTTAAAAGTATTAACATGCTTATTTATATAGTATTTTTTTAAAATTCAAATACTTATTCCAAACAACTAAGGTTAAATGTATTTACTATCTTCAATTTTAATACTTCCCTATAGAGTAAACTAAAGAAAAATTGAAAATCAAATAAAATGTTTAAGAATTTTTAAAAATTATGCTTTTAGTCTTAATAATTTAATAAGAAATGGGTAGGGTAGGATTTATATAATTTATGGAAAATATTTATAAATAATTACTTAAGAGACAACTTCGAAAAGAACATGTTCAGTAGAGGTACCTGCTTATTACTCAGCAGCACCTCCTTTAACAGCCTTTCCACCTTTTTCAGGTGCTTTATTGCCTCCAGTCTTTTAAGCTCCAGCAACTCTTGCTTTAATTGAATTAATAAGCTTTCTTGTATGAGAACCTAAAGGTAATTATAAGAGGGCTTCACAAACTCTCATAACTTCTTCATAATTCTTTTTACCTTCTTGTAATCTAGCATAAACTAGACCAATATTCGCATTTACTTAGATTTTTGTATCTCTATCATAGTCAATAATTTATTTCTTTTCCAATTCTTTAAATGAAACCTTCATAGTTTCAAAGAATTTTTTTAATAGCTCTAAGATGTCTTCTAGTAACTTTGAATCGTAGATTGGATTTCTAAAGATAGACAAAAAGTTATTCCAGATATAAATGGCTCCATTGAATACTAACCAACTTTAATTTATACTATCAGCCAATTCCAAACCTTTTAGGAAATATCCTACAATATCTTTCTTCTATTAAAGGACATAAGCTTTCTTCTCTTGAGTTAGTTCTTCTTATGCATTATCACTTTCCTCATCAGTATCAATTATAATAGGATCAGCGAAGGCAATATTGTAATTTTCTTTAATTAGCTAATCAATTGTGATTTAAGCCATCATATAGCAACACTAAACCTAAGCCAAAATCATTTCTTCAGAATTAGTAATTTCCCATTAATCTTTGACAACGAACATGCAAGCAATTCTAGCCAAGTCATCTGACTCCCAGTCAAAAGCCATTTATGCAATATCAGCAGCTTTTATGTAGCATAATAATAAAAAAATATTTTTAGAATGGGAGAAATGTAAGAATCAATTTTTTGTGAAATTGTTTGAAAATATGAATACTAGTAATTAATCATTCAAGAAATATAAAAATATTCCTATGGGGGGATTAAAAACAACTTATTTATGTAAACTAAAAATGGTTCTAGAGAGTATACGCAGCATTTCATTTTGATCTTAGGATTCAGTGGAATAAAAGAAATAATCTTGCTTGCTTGAATAAAGGAGTAATATAAGTTAAAAGCTTAAAAAGTTACACCAGAATTAAAAAATGAATAAAAATGAAAATATGATTTCTAAGCAATTGAATGATATTGATAGATATGGTTATAGTGATAATAAATAAATATTAAGAAAATTAATAAAATTAGAATTCTATATTCTCACTGATATATTTATTATTGTGGGTGTGGTGCCAAATAATTGCTTTTTTCTAACTTAACTCTAGATAAAATCAAAATGGTTCTAACTTGTAAATAACAAATGAATTAAATTAGTTTGAAAAATTCTATAATTTAAATTAGATCTAACATTTTTAATAGTATTAATAAATGGCTTATTACCTAAAAGTTTTTTCTACTTGTATTGATAGAGATTATCTTA
The DNA here is from genome assembly GCA_000260095.1 of Tetrahymena borealis. Classification (NCBI taxonomy): domain Eukaryota; phylum Ciliophora; class Oligohymenophorea; order Hymenostomatida; family Tetrahymenidae; genus Tetrahymena; species Tetrahymena borealis. The sequence continues at coordinate 58,203 of JH651316.1, forward strand.
CTTGTGTTTTAACTTCTCCTTATTGATTTCTTCTTCCACAAGATCTCTTCTCTCATCCAATATGTATTCCTTATTATCTTCGATGCTATTGTTAAGATTACCCAAACATTTTTGAAGGATATCAATTTTTGTATTCTCTTATTTTTGATTCATTGCATTTTCTAAGTCTAAAATAACCTTAATTTTAAAATAAAAAAGATGAACTTAAAATATCAAGAAAAGATTCTCGAAATAAAAATGAGAATAGAGTTAAATCTTTCTCACAACTTTAAAAAAATCTATTTTTTATTCTAAGTACTTTTTCAACAACTGTTTTAGCTTCAGCGTTCTAGTTAGATTTTAAGTTTATCTTATCTAAAAGACTATTCAAGTATCTCTCATATGGTCTTTAGTAGAGACTCTTATCTTGGTCTTCTTTAATGAGGTGTTGAACTTTCTTCAAAGGGAAGGAGTAATCTAATTACAAGGCTTTACGGATATGAACACCAGCATTTAAAGTATTTTCTTCAGCTAACTCACTCTTAGCTAATTCAAGATGGAAGTTAACTCGTAATGCGTGATCATTGCTTTATATCTTTTCCAAATATTCGCAGGCAATAGTGAAAGCCTTAACAACATGAGACCTATATGTAGCATTCAAGAAGGGCAAACTGATGTTCCAGATGAGAACAGCGCCATCATAAACTAAATCGGAGTCTAAATATCTAGAATTCTTATTATTGCCTATTGCTTGCATAGCCTATTCATATAAAACATTTTATTTTAAGTTTAATCATAAACTATAAAGATCATTTGATAATAACTGGTGAATAATTTCAAAATGGAAATTAGGGAGTGTTAAAAAGAGGGTTATTTAAATTAAACATGTCTTAAGAGATATATATTTACTATATTTTATTAAATATTTTACTTTAGCCATCAGCATAAAAGCAAATTAAGTGAAAATTAGAATAAAAATCTACAACATTATAGAAAATAGGAGAGATTTGAATAATCTATTATTTAGAAATATAAAATGGGGGTGAGTATTGTATGAATTAATCACTAATCATTATTCTGTCATTGCAAGACTGCTTTTTAGAATTTTTCAATAAAAATGCGTATTTCTTTATCTTCTCCAAAAAATGTTACAGATTACTTCCCATTAATTAATAATACGAATGATAAAAACAAGTCAGTTTTAAGTAGATTTATTCATTTAGCTGCTCCTAATTGCGAAAATTATGGGTAATAAATATATCTTATAACTCAAACAAATATTTTCCCAATAAATTTGCTTCTTTTATAAGGAAAATTAGCTAACTAACTACCCCTTCATTATTAAAAAGGATTTTAAATTAAATGGATATTTATTTACCTTCTCAAGAATTTTTAATGCTTCAATTCTTCTATCTACTTCCTACATTTTGATTTACACTTAGTTTAATCTCATACCTGTTTTATTATCAATCAAAGGGCCTGCTTTTTTAATACGTAATTCAGCTTTGTTGTATTCTTAAAGAACCTACACAGGTTGACGAACACGACTTAAGAAAGAAGTAATTGAATCTGCAATATTAATTAAATTATGATGTAAAGCAATTCTACCAGCTTCGGCTAATCTTTCTAGAATAATAGGGGCTAATTTATTTGTTTAAGCCATTTCGTTACCAGGGAGAATAGAACTACTCATAGAATTAATAACATTAATAAGTTCCTTTTCAATTTAAGCTTCTAAAATTAAGCCAGATTTCATCATCTATAGGGTAAGTAACAACTTCCAGCCTCTGTCATCTTCTTTATTTGATTCAATTTCTTTTTTAATATTACCCAACTAGGCAGGGTTTTCCTTACAAAGATGTATTCTCAATCTTAATAATTAGTCCTAGAAATTACAAGGACCTTTCTTTTTAGTACTATCCCATAATCTATCAAGTACCTTAATAGCTTCTTACTTTTAATCACTATCATACAAACACTAAAACAAGACCCAAGTATATCTATATATTTAGTTAAATTTAAATGGATTAATTGATGAATAAAATCAATTTAGCAGATTAATTATAATCAGTGTAGTAAGACATATATATCCCTTTAAAAATACATTTATTGCATGCATCGAAAATTAATTATTTAAATAAATAATATAACTTCTTTTTATTGTCTATTTAACAAAAGCTTATTAAAGTTTCAACCTAATTTCAACAAAAAATCCCTTTATACTAAAATGCTTTGAATAAAAGGTTTATTTTCTAATTATTTAAGAACTGCTCTTTCATATTTATTGAATTATTTTATATTTTACCTGCAACGCCAGTTGTAATCAGGCTCATCAACATCATCAAAAAGCTAATCAAGTGTCTTGACAACTTCAGTAAAGTATTTTGACCAATTTTATTTAATCATGAAACGAATAATATTATAAACGCAAACGGAAGCATTGTAGATGAGGAAAGAGTATTTGTTCTTATCAGAATTTTTAATAATTTCTAGTGCTTCATTAACATATCCTAGAGATTTTTGCAGATTTGCAATCATTTCTTCTCCTTTTAATAATTCCTAATGCCCATTAAGAGCAATCAATCTCGCCTTAACTAGCAAAGCTCTAATGTACATTTAACCTTTTGATTTATTTCTTTAGAAGAAGAGGTCAATGTATAACTCACTCAATTTCTCATATCCCATAATGGTAATTGATGTTTCTGCAAAATTGATAATCGTATCATAAGATAAATTAATAAAAGAATCACGGATATTCTGTTTAATTAGCTTATCAGCCTACTCGATGCACTAAATACTCTTTTCTAATGAATCCTCCTAATCCTTTTTATTCCTAAAATATGCTGCTTCACTCAACAAATTATTAATTTCTATTTCTTTGCTATGCGACATCTTTAGTAAACTATAGTAAAATATTATAGATTATCTTGTTTTTGGGGTGATGAGATGAACCTAATTTATAATCAAACACCAAATAATATAAAGACTTTTCTATTAATCTTTATTTAATTTCAAACAACAAAATAATTCATATGAATCAAAATTCAAAATCTATCTATCAATCTATTTATCAAGCAATTAATTAATCAATCAATCAATCAATCTATGAAATAAATAGATAGATAGATATGTTATCTTTTTTAATTTCAATTTAATATATAAAACAGATAGGATTTATTGATTGTAATTCTATTATATAAAATCAATAGAATTGAAATTTGATTAATTTAATTTATTTATGAATTAATTCATATGAGTTAATTAAATCTTCAAAATAGCTACTGTTTATTAATTGATTTAATCTAATTTTAAATCCACTAAATAAATAAATGTTATTATTATTTTTAATGGATGGAAATTCATTTATCTTCTTCTTATTATGTTTAATAATTACTAATAGTTTTACATTCATATTTTTAAACATTATACTGGGAAAGTTCGTTAATGAAGGAAGTACTAGAAGAATACCCTTCTTTGACACTAGAATTTAATTTTATTTCATTATATCAGAATTAACTTACATACAGTGAATTTCTTTATCTATTTATGGATTTGGCTTATTTGAATTATAATTTATATATCTATGGTAATAAAATAGATAACCAATAATTATAATTAAAGATTTGTATAGTTTTTTCTAGTAAATTTAAATATCCTAGTGGTAATATCTCATACTGACTGATGATATTTATCATAGTATTTATTTATATTATAATTTTTTAAATATCCTGCAAGAAGGAATTTGCCTTAGATTTGAGTTTTAAAGAGGGATATTTAATAAATCAAGTTGAGTTGTTTGTTTGTTTGTTTGTTTGCTTGCTTGTTTGTTTGTTTATTTGATTCACCACAATTATTATGAAATTTGTATAGAAATGAAATTATTGAGCTCTTTATTTTATTTAGAAAAAACCATTTGGGAGAATTTCATTTTATTTTATTGATAAATATCATCAAATCTTGTTATTTTCAGTAATCTCTATAAATTTGTGGTTTTTAAAGTTAAATAATATTCGATGATTTGAAACAAAAGGATAATCTTAAGTAATTTAATGTGCAATCTAATTTAGAAAATATAAAAAATAAAGCCTTTGAGAGCAAGTATATAAAGTATATTTTTCTAATTCTAACTAGAATAAAGGGTAATATTAAATTTAATGTATGAATAAAAAATAATGTAAAGTTTTTTGATAAATTTAGGGTTGTAAAAATAGAGTGCTAATCAATTAGTATATTTAATTTATCAATTTTTTGCATAAACTAAATTGTTTAAATCCTTTAACTTATATCCACTAGTTTTCCGAATTAAAATATGGATATTAAAAAATGATTGATTTAAAATAACTTTCGTTTTTAACCTGAAATCTATTGAAAATTTATGAAAATTATATTTTATTTTTCACTCAGCTGGATTTAATTTCATTTTTAGTTGTAATTTAAAATAAAAGTAAAGCTTTACCTTACTAAAAATTTCGCGTTTTTCTCTAATTTTTCTTTAAATCGAACCACTAATATAATTGTGTGGGAATCTATTACAACATATATGGATTTTATGATTGTAAATATAATTATAAATATTGAATTTCATTCATTTCATGCTTTTCTGTAAATTTGTAAATTCTTTTACAAAAAATCTATGATAAGCTAATGCATTCATCAATTTTTTAATCTAGACAATTAACAGTTTAGTTTAAAAACCAATCATATAATTTTATAGGAATTACTTGTCAATAAAACTATATTCTTTTTTGATGTCTTTTAAAATTTACTTAACTAATTTACAAATCTCCATATCTTCTTTGTGATATAAATTAGCCCTTTAAGTGCTTAGATATATTGTTAAGTAATCAATTTCTAGTTATTGTATTTAATGAAGAAGTGAGGATAATGAATTCCATGAGGCATTAATCTTTTATAATTTAAATCACTGTATAAGAGGTTTATGACAAAATCTATTAGTAAATAGAAGATAAATAAATTGATCATCGAAAAAAAATTTTAATTGATCTTTTATTACCTTCCTAAATTTATTTACACAAAAATGTAAATATATTGAGGTAAGAAAAATAATTTTAACATTTATGCAACAGACCGAGACTTGAGTTCTTCTGTTCTGCCCTCATGGTAATTTATGAAATTCATCAACATAAAGAGTTAAGCTATATAGCTTTTGTTTTAATTTATTAGAATCCACTGAAAATTAGAGTGTTTAGATTATCATCGTTCCTAATTTTAATAAATTTGCACCTTTATGATTTAAGGATAGATCTTTAAATTTAGAAATCAATTTATTTTCATATTTTCTAATTTTTGTATTGAGTAAGAAAAGAACAAAATTAAATGCAAAATAAATGAGCTGACTGAAGTACAAAGAATTGAGTAAACAAGTTATTTTTAATTTGATAGAAGATTAGAATAATGCGTAATTAGAAAGATATTCTCTGCTATATGAAGAATATGTCATTGATAGAAAATAATTTAAGCTATCTATATGTTCGTGGTTTCAATCGAGGGATTAATAAGTATTTTAAATTAAAGATTAATGATAAAAATGATATGAAAATATAAATTAATGCACTTTTATTAACAAGCTTAATTCATGTAAATAACATTTCCTTATTTTAGACTATATGATGATGCATTTTATTATTTGAAGTAAATATTGCTTTGATATATGAAATGATTTGTAACAAAAAAATTTGTTCTTAATGTGAGATAGATATCTTTTTTTGTTTTTTAGAAAAAGTGGGTAAAATAATGAATTTAGTTAGCATTACATGTATCTTTGATTTAATTTATAGTATAATTATAACCTTTCCAATTTTGCAAATGCTGTATTTTTAGCAGTTTTCTAAATATAAATGTCTCTTTTCTATAAAGTAATTTACCAATTAATTCAATTTGACTATTCTATTGAAGTTTCTTAGGATATCAAAACACAGTATGCAAAATAAAGGTGAATCTTAATTTTAGTCTGGTAATCCAATAATTAAACTCCTAAAAAACCTGATAAATTTCTCTATGTTAGCTTCTTATAACTATCGTGATTAATAAGAATTTTAATTAAGCGCAATAAATATCTCTTTTGCATGAATTAATGAAGGATATTTAATATAATCTTTGCTTACTAATTATATAATTATGAGATTTAGGAAAGTAAGATTTTCATGTCAATTTCTTTTCTTCCTCATTCAGACATAGTACTATTAGGTGCTGTGAATTAAGCTAACACTCTTAATTTGATGAAATAAGCTCAAGATACTAAAAAGATAGAATTATAAAATTATTCAATAAATTATTATTTCTAATTACAAGTAACTTAATCTTTCCTTTTCCTTAATAGTACTACTTATGCTTTAATCGGTTTTCTCAAGTCATATAACCAAATTAACCCTTCTTTGAGTGTTTGCACTCATTGTTATTTAAACATACTAACAAATTGTAAATTGATAAAATAGAACCAAACAAAAAGGTATTATCTTATACATTACAGTAAATTAAAAACTGAAAGAGATATTCTTAATTTAAGAAAAAGAAAATAGATATTTTAGAAGTAAAAGAACCTTTAGGATGTATCAAATCTTGCATTTTTTAAAATTCCTTACTATAAAAAATAGTCACATGAATCTTATAAATTTATCTAGTTTTCTATAAAAAGGGAAAAAATGATTTCCAAATGCTTTTAACAATGGCAAATACTCCCTTTTTTTTGGTAAATATCAGAGACAAAAGTGATGGAAAATACCACAATTTTATCACTTCAAGCATGAAGAAAGATATCTAACACAAAAATGAAAAGAAACAATTCTAAGGATTAATTCTTAGAAAATTAATTAATTAATGAAGGTCAATGGAAAGGAATAGAAGGGCGAGTAATTTAATTTAAGAATTTTCTTCAAGTATTAAAAGTTTGTAGATAGAAAAATTAAGGCAGGAGGTCTTATAATTGATATAAAAGTTAAAAAATTTGATGTCTATCTAACTAAATACATGTAGGTCATTATAAGTATTATCAATATTAATTTTTTACCATTTATTTATTGACAAAGTTTTTTAGAAAATTACTTTTCCCCCCCATTTAATATTTATCAAAGTTTTAAATCTCTTTCTAAGTGGGAAAGAAAATAATATTTGTTTGTTTATTTATTAAATTATTTGAAGTATTTAGAAAATTTAATCAAATTTAGTTGAAATAAACTCATAAATTTTTCCTCATATATCTTGCATGTAGGTTTTTCTTTGTAAATTATCATATCAGTAAATTATTATTTCAGTAAAAGAAGATATCAATCAATCTCAAACATGAAAAACGCTAAATAAAATAAAATCCAAAACCCAACAAATTAAATTTAAATAAAAGTCAAGTAAAATATCTGCTTTTCTCTAAGGAGTGACTTTAAAAATATTCCTTACACTTGGGTTATTAATTTTGAAAAAAGCATAGTCTAGTAATCTGCACAGTATCTTTTTAGGGTGTGTTTTTTTTTTCTTACTCATTTATTACTATAAAGTGAAAAAATAATTTGGTTTTCAAAAATTTCCTTTCAACCCTCATATACATAATAGAAAGAACGAAAAGAATCAATTCTTTTGAGTATTTTTATTTTTGGTGATTTTTTATGGATGTGAGTTTATCTGAAGAGCTAATAGTATTTTATTTCTATAATACTGGACAAGGAGTGTAAAATGGGTGAATTATTCAGTAAGAACTAAATAAAATTTAAAATACTACTGATTTGACAGTATTTAAGAGATTAATTAAGAGGGAGAAGTTGCTTGTATTATTTGCATGTCATTCATTTTTTGCACTTGCTTTTATCTTCATTAAGAGATTGATTGATATATTCATAATTGGATGAATAAATTTTTTGATCGATTAATTATTTATTTAGACATTAAAATAAATAAAGGAAATTATAGAACGGATAGAACTTTTTTATTAAAAAGTAAAGCTGACCAAACATTATAATCAGAATTAAAGAAACTGTGATTGATATAAATAGAGTTGATAGATTTCAAAAATATTTCTATCAAAAACTAAGAATTCTATCTCTCAATATCCCTTTGAGTATTACCATTTATATCTTACTTATTTTAGTAAGATTACTCTCTTCACAAGTTAGATACATGTTCATTCTAAAATTTAATAAACTTGGGCAGCCAAAGTAAACTTATTATCATATATAGAAAGAGGAAAGTATAAGCTGAAATACCAACAACAAAAAAAATGTATTTGCTTTTTTTACACATTTCCTATGTTTCTATTTATACTCTAGCAGCTCTGTCTGATTTTAATTGTTTTTCTAAAGACTCATTTAATTTCAAAATATAAGTGAGCGGTTTAGATAATGATACAATATTTTGAAAAAGAGTAGTGTTTATATTCATTCATAATAATTTACTAAATTTTCATGTATAATAATTAATAATAATATTTATAGTATGAGATTCCCTTGTTCAAAATTTCAAATATTAAATTCTGAAATTATCCAGCAGATAATTAATGTCTTTAGCTTAAAAAGGAAAGCAGTGTTAACATTAAAGAGAGAGTGGGGGAGGGGGAGGAGGGTTTAACTTAAAACCCACTAAATCCTTTTTTGTAAAGATAAAATTAAGTTCCTAAAAACTTCATTTAAGGATTTAATCTCGTAACTCCAATCTTTTAACCTGGGAGACAGGCATGTTATTTCCTAAATTAGATCATATTATTAAGGAGATTGTTTCTCTTTATTGATTTTAAAAAGAGAGTGTATTTATCTTAATTTCAATTCTGGTAAGAAAAACTTGGAGTTATACAAATTTTGAGAAAATTCTATTTTAAAATACTAAATATTATGTGTAATACCGAATATATAAGTCAGGGATCAAAGGATCTAATTGTTTATTGATTTGAATAGTTATTGGAGGATACCGATCATCTAAATAGCCGAGATAAATAAATATATATATACATACATTTATTATCTCCTTTGCTTCTTCTTATTTATTTTAAATAATCTTTAGGAAACCAAGAAAAATAGTCAATATGCATGTTAAAGATCTTTTTTAATTTTTGGAAAGGAATTAAATTTTAAGGTTGGAGGGAATTGATTTGTTGAAGGATGGATAGCTAATCTAAAAATATATTGTTTGTTTATATTATGTAAATTAAATTGATTAAAAAGTATCTTAGATTCTGAGATTGTGAATAGTTCATTTAAAATTAAACTTTATACTACGACCATTAAAATGGGTTAAATTGAATCAATCATAACCATATGAATAATCAGTTGTAACATTCCTGATGTTTCCAATTTCAATATTAATAACTTAATACCCAAAACACTAAATTTTCTTCATCAGAGTATCTCTTATTTTTGCTTTCTTTTTACTTTATAGGTATCAGAACGGGTAAGACACTTTGGTAATAAAATTAATCAAAAAAAGAAATACCCTAAGGAAGATCTTAACAATAGTATCTAAATTTATTGTCAAAGATTAAAAGAAGATACGATAAAGAAATTGGTATCTGAAGAATTTTGATAAATGTATTATAAAATGTGTGACAAATAGAAGTAGATTTGATAAAATTCAATCACATGTATCAAAAGTGATAAGAAAATAATAAGCATTAATAAAAATGGTGTGAACGAAGAAGAAAGTGAGTTGAGTGCAAAAGAAGTCAAAAGATATACCAAGATGATCTAAGATACCATAAATGAATGAAATGTTGATGAATTAGATACCTTAAAGATACAATCGCTTTCATTCATAAAACACGATGTTCCATGAAAGAAAAACTAATACTGTCAGACAATCTTTTTATTGAGAGGAATGTGTTTTTTTTATAAAGATTTTTTTAATAAAAACAAAATACAAAAAAATAAAAAGAAAAAAAACAATCTTTTATTTTAAAAAGATAAATAATAAAAAAGAAAAAACAATTAATACAATTACATTGACGATAGATAGACTCGTTAATCACAATTACAAATATTCGTAATTTATAAAAAAACCAAACCAAACCAAAGACATACATACATACACACTCACATCAATTAATTAATATAGACTTACCAAATAAAAACACATTAATTATTCAATCACTGACTGCTGATAGAAACATAAATAATTGTGAACGAAAAACAAAGAGACAAATAAACTACAAACAAAAAAATAAACACACCAACTTCTGTCTCAAGAAGCAAACACTCCGCGAACATTTTGGTGTTTATCTATTTCCCTCACCAATAATTTTCAATCATTGCTGAGATCTGACAACAATGTCTTTCCAAGAACTAAACCCATTTCAATCTATCCCCATGTCTAAAATGCAAAGGCTTGAAAGAGACGAATCATAAAGTGATTTTGACTCTCAGATTCTATTCAACTTGATCCGTCAAGAATAGGTATTTAATTCTTTCACACTCATTTTCATCTCACTGAGATCATCTCAATCCATTTTAAAGACTTAGCGCATACTCTTCTGAATTTATTGATTACTTTTATTGAGTATACTGAGATAGAGCGCTAACCATCTTACTATATCTCCTACCTTTTCTATTTTTAATAAGGCCTAAAAGGCTAGAATCTTTTTTTCTTCTCTTTCTTAAATTTTTGTTTTCTAATGCATTCTTCTCTAGGATCATAATTTAAACCTAGAGAAAGAATACAAATAAACAATGAATGAAAGATAGAATGATTGAATGAATAAATGAATGATAGAATATATCTTAGCTTCGATTGACGGATGAGAGTGTTTTATTTTAATACTATGTAAGAAATTGAGTGGAAAACAACTATAATTTTGATCGTTTTGCCTGAAATAACTTCATCCGACATTGAATGATGTAATTCAATGTAAAAGGGTGTGATTATTTTTGGAAATTTATGAGCTGGATATAATTTTAATTTTTTTGGAGTATTAGTTAGGAATAAAAAATGAAATTTAGCAAATTCCTAATTACCAGTCATATAACGAATCATTTGTTGTGTTTTTGGATCTGTGCTCAAGGTATCTTTTATGTACTGAAATAATAATTTAAAAATGTTTGATAGATCTAGGCTTATTTCCCCAAATTATATTTTTAAATTACTAAATTGATTGCTATGTAATTCATAAACCCCAAAATAAGCAGTTTAAAAACCTGAACGCGCTATTTTATTTTTTTTTTCATAGGTTTTTTTATTTTGAGAAAGAGATCAATTTTGATTAGAGCGTAGAAAAAAAGTTTGCTTTGGTTATGAGTAAATCAATTAATCAAAAATGATCAGATTAGAAAAGTATCACTTATATTATGAAAATTTTTAATAAGAAACTTTGATGATTTCTCAAATGTGAAAATTCTTAGGCTGCCCCTTAAATCACATCTTGAGCTTTACCCCCAAATATAAATAAATGTTTTATTAACTTTGATTCAATATCATCCCCATCTCTCATAGCACTCTCAATATATCAAAATTACTAAACAATTTTACTTTAGATATTATCTTTTTAACCAATTATTTAATTAACCTTCCCTTCAATACTTTTTAATTTATATTTTCTTCTCCCCACTCTTAATTAAGACTTTCTAAATTTCCAATCGTTTCGAATTTTCCTTTCACTTATTATTATCATTCCCACATCTCCTTATTACAAAAATAAAAAATTTATTGCAAACTCTCCCTATCTTATCTTTCTGTCAAAGGATTCCCATATTTTTTGTCTTTCTTTCTTTATTATTCTTATAAAGAATTTTAAAGTAGAGTAACATAAATAATAGACATGCTATGCATGCTCCCCTACACATTAACTCATTCTATCTCTTAGGATATCTTTATTAGTTAAATTAAGCTTCTATCTAACCTTCAATTAATTTTTTAAATATTTTACATACTACTTTCTTATTTTCCAAATCCCACTTCCAGGTTTTCCCTCACTCCCCCTAAATTTTAATTTAAATATACTATTTCTATTCTCAAAATTTCTTAATTTTGAATTTAAATTCATGGATTGATAACTTGATTCTCACCTTAAGAATTCGCTTATGAAAAAATTTCTTAACCAAACCTTTCATTTTTTATCAAATATATAGTAATAATCAGGATATCTCTAAGTAGTAAACGACGAAAGCTTTGCCAAATTTAGAAACTATGCCTAAAGAATCGTAATTCATTTCACATAATTTTTCAACAAAAATGAAGACTGAAAATCATCCACAAAAAACATGAGAAAAAAAAACAGCTAACTAAAGTACTCCCTCCCACTTCACTTTTATGATTAAAAACATGAATTTATCTCTGTGATTTTGGGAAAAAGAATTGTCCAATCAATTGCTTTAAGATTTAGACAAAGTGTGTTTTTGTGATCAAAAAAGATTTTGTGGTGATTTGAAGTATATTTGGCAAAACTAATTTTTTAGAAATATTTAATTTACCTTACATTAATCTCTAAAAATAATAAAATATAGGATTTCCAACCATTTTAAGATAAGTACAGAGAAGACTATACTCTCTAGCCCAACATGCTATCTGTCAAGCTCTAGACCTTCAAATTCTTAGAAATAGCTATTCTTAATTTCAAAAACGACGATTAATCCTTCAGTTACTATGCTCAATGTGCTATGAACATGGCTTTCAAGGTAAATAAAATGATATTTCTTTTTTTTATACTCTAATTCTCTCTCTCAGCTTTAAACTAATCTTCTCTTTTTATTATTAAATTAGATCAATAATTTCTGTGTCCTTGCCATCCTTGAAGACTATCACCAAAAAAATAAAGATTTGATAAAAAAGTGGTAATAAAGAGCTCTTGAGTTTGAATTTTAAATCAATTAAACCTTGTAATGGAGAATTGATTTAATCACTGCAAGCAGCTACTACCATTACTTTGTTGACAGCCACTTCAGTGACCTCTACGAATTTTACAAAGATGATGTTGACGCTATCCACAATGCTATGGTCTACGCATATATGTGTAAGAAGCTTTCTTCTTAATCTACTACTTTCCTCATAAAATATAAAGATAATTTCTAACTAAATTTCATTATAAAATAGAATACAGATGGTCTTCTCTATCAATTGCTATGGGATGTCTTGCATATCTTTTATAAGAATATGAAGTAGAATTTGAATACCTAAAATATATCATTACTTACTATTAAAAACAACAACATGATATCTTCAATGAAGAAGAAATTCTCGAAGTCAGACAATACGTTTTTGACCTCTTAAGTGAAGAAGACGGATAAGAATAAGAAGAATATACCAATGATGAAGAGGAAGAAAACAATGGAGACTAAAACAACTCATCTCCCATTTAAGAATAAAATATGGAAGCTCATCAAGCTAGTTCTGATACTGAAAGCGAAGGATGTAGAGAATCACGTTCAAATCGCCTACAATCCGTCTCATCTTAAACCACTATCTATACCTAATCTAGCTAATCTACTTACAATAAGAAGAGATCTGCTACTGGATATAAGTTACAATCTAATGAAAATAACGACTACGAAAAGCCTACTGAAACCAAGAACAGATGCATGAGTTAATAATTAATCAAAACTTCATCTAGTATTTACCAATATGAAGAATATGAAATTGATTAATTTGAAGTTTAATCTAAAAAGAAGGTTAAAACCTCTACAAACATCATATTATGAGCACAATCTATACCTTATTTCAAATGAACAGAAAGGACTATCTTTCTTTCTTGAAGAGCTGTTATTTTTTTATAAAAATATCACTCAACAATAAAGGAGTATGATCTGAATATAATAACTTATTATATCTTAAAAATTCGACAATATACTAAATATTAATTTTAATGTAAGATTGCTGGCTTACCTTGGCTAATAAAATAATAAAAATAAATATAATTAATCAGAATAGACTATTAATAATTTAAAAATAATATAAACAATAAATAATAAAAAGGAGTAAGTACTTTAATCCAAATCATTCACCCATCCATCCTATTCATATTATCTTAAAAATCAAACGCGCTTTAAATTCTATAAAGATCCAACCAAACAAAGTACCTTAATTAGGAGGATAAATAAATAAATTAACAGTAAGTTATAAAGAAAATCATCCTTTTCAACTAAAAAAAAAGTTCTAAAATACACCACCACCAACACCAACCATTTAAATTAAATCACCTTTACTGTCCCAACTAACTCCCTATTTCAACAGGATAAATAGTTTATTACTCTAATCCTTAAAGCTTCTCTTATCTATTCATATTTTATCACTAATAAAAAAATATCTTGAAAAGTCTTTATTTTCTTTAATAAAGCAACCAAAAATAAAAAATATATACAATTTAATCTCTTTATTTCAATCTGGAACTAGTAGTATATCTCAACAATCACGAAACAACCAATCGAAAGAATTCAATACTTATTGCTCCACTTCTAAAAGAGCTAAGAATATCAAATTACGATAGTATTTTGATAGAATCAGATTTCTTTAGCAAAAATCGCTGATCTAATAATAAAAATATTAACATCTAATTAAATACATCATGACAATTTCAACTATTTATAACTAATCATTAATAGCTTTGCTATCAAATACAGTTTCCTGTACTTGAGTAGCGGGTGAGAGAATAATACTACATAGTTCCTTACCATTATTTATTACAACAATCATCGCCCAAACAAACAAACAACCAACAACAAATCAATCAATCAATCATTCATATTTCAAATTCATATACAGATGCCACCAATCTTAACTATAAATCACTATAAACTATTTCAATCGTTTTAATATTTATTTCTATCTTTTATATTAGTATATCTCATCTAAACCATATAATAATGCTTTAGCATACTTAAATTACAATCAATTCCCTCCTATCATTTTAACTTTATTAATAATTCACCTTTCAACAATTCACTTTTTATAACTTACCAAGACGCAATAGAAAATAAATTATGAAATTGTGTTACTTCTCTCTTAGTAATTTAATTCTTTTTTCCTCTTTAGAGGAAAATCTGACAAGTTGATTTAAGAATAAAAAAATGAGGAAGCAAATTTAGTCATCTGAAATTTTTATTTTGTGAATTCTGATTGTAAAAATACATGCAATAGGTAGATATTATTTGGAATTTTACAGTTTTCTGCAGAAGGGAAATAAATAAATTTGTAAATAATGTCATCCTCTTCTCGAAAAAATGCAAGTTAAACATTTTGGTATTAATAAATTTCAACACCTTAATAATTAATAAAGGAAAGCAAGGCTGCTTCTAATTGTACTCTAATAATTATTAAAGAAAAGAGAGGTTGATTTAATTGCACCCTAATTTATTAAAAAAAGAGTGACGATGTGCTTTTGTTTATTTTTTTTCTTTCTTGATTTTGTATTTTTTAATTTATTCACACTTTTTTTTAACTTTCAACTTAGTAGTGGGGATGGAGATTATCACATAGGGGGTATGGTCAATTAGAAAATTAAAAGGGTGTAAAAAAAAATAGATCATTTACTTATGAAAAGATTCGGGAATGAATAGTTAAGATTAGATGGAGCTTTAAATTAGGAATATCAATCACATTTAGCTTTAATCAACTGTTTTAAAGCCTTAGGTTTAGTTCCTAAGAAGAACAAAATAGGAATTTAACTCATCTTACTTAGATTATTCTTAAAGAATGTTTGCCTCAATAGTTCAATGATGGATTTTCTAGTATGTTAATGAATGTTAAGCTAATTTAGTGATTTAGATCATTTTCAGAAAACTTTTTAATTATCCCATGCAAGTATGCATGCATCAGATATGATTAGTATTGATCGATAACTACAGCTAGGTTTAAGGTAGCTCTTGAGAGTATGTCTTGATTTTAAAAAATTTCTTTTACAAACACTCCGAATTTATGGTGAGAGAACAAGCAAGAATGGAGGAAGAAAGTTTAATAGAAATAATGAGAATGATCCATTTCAAGAAAAGTAAAGGCAAATTATTAATTTTAATAAATCAAATTGTCTTTGGTGTATAGATGTATATTTCTATCTAATTAAATTTCTTTTGTTTACTGCAGTTAATGAATATGGCTATGGCTATTCATTATTCATTCATTCATTCATACTTTCATCTATTCAATCTTTCTTTTACAAACTTACTTCCTTTTCTATATATTCCTTAGTGATTTTTATTTAATTTCAATCCGAACCTCAATCACATTTTTTCATTCATAGATTCATTCCCCATCACAGAAACAACTAACACACTTACTTACAAAGAAATAAATAAATGTTTTCTCTCCTCACATCCACTACCACTAACTATAACACTATTTTTCTACTTTCTCTTTGAATCTCTGTTCTCTCCATCTTATCCTATCAAAACTCACAATACCCAAAAATAGGAATGACATATTTAATCAGCATATCTTTTTAATTTCTTTCCATTATTTTTACTATTTTTAATAACTAAAAATGTATAATGACATTTTTACTCTTGAGGATAAGATAATTTTTTAAAGTTTATTTCAAACTTAATGTAATATGCTTATAATTTATAAATGGCCTTTTCTTCTAAAATTTCAATCTCATTGCTATTTTTAGAAATTAGCTTCGGTCTAAAACTTTAATCAATCCCACCAACGATTAACATAAATAAATGTTTATTTTAATTTGAGAATTATTTTTAAAAAACCTTTCACTTTCTACCATTGCAAGTCAAATGTTTTCTTTTTAATAGTGAGAGGGAAGATTATTTTTAGTTATTTCAGTAACCTACTCTTGAGAAATAAACAATATGAAATTATCTTTTTAATTTATCCAATATAAACCCATTTGCATCAGAAATTCAGAATCTTTTAGATTGAAAAAAAGATAAAAGGTGATTTAAAAATGATTAAAATTATTTGTTTTAGAGAAATAGAAGCTAACAAAGCCATTTATTTACATTTGCATGATTAGATAGATAAAGCAAATTTAAAATTATTAAATCAATATTTAATAGCATGAAGAAATGGAGTGTCTTCTTAAGGAGAATAATTTAAATGAATTAAAGAGAAATATTAGACATAATTTTTTTAAAAATATAGTAAAAGAAATGATTAATTTAGAAGGAGATAGTAAGAATTTACTTATGATTAGAAATGAAAATTTGATGTATTCCCTACTTATAGATATTTTCTATCTTTCTTACTCCTGAATTTGATTCGAGTAATCATAAAATAGATTTTTTTAAACTGCTCGAATTGAAAATTGTATCAAAATAAATGAAGAGTTCATCAAAACACTTCAAAAATATACAAGATTGCTTAATGTATTTCAAAGATTATGATTTATTTATAAGGATTAAAAAATCACAGAGATTTCTTTAAGAGTAGGAGTGAGAGGGAATGTAAATTAATTATCCTAAAATAACCTCTTTTCTAAATATAAAATTATCTATTTGAAAAGAGTGAATAAAAAATAGATGTTTACTGCTTGATTGAAATGTGTAATCAATCAGATTGAATGCTATTTCAAAATATTAACATAAAAATACATATTTTTTAAGCAATTAAAAACCTCTAAACTAGTATGTATTTTCCTTAAATTATTTTTTGCACTACTGAATCAAAATTAGTTTCTTGATCTCTCTCTTATCTTTTACATTATACTTTAGGAAATTATTGGTATATTTAAATCTTCTCTCTGTAAACACTTTTTTTAAAATTTTTGCTTTGGTTTCGGACTAAAATAGAAATATATGAGAGTGTCAATCCAAAATTAATTTCTTGCATACTTTTCTTTACATTCAATTATTCTTTAATTGTCTTTCTTCTTTTGAAAACAAAAGAGTTTTGTAAAGTATGAAATCCAAGTTAAAATACATCCTAACACTCACAATTATGGATACAACTAATAATACTAAGAACAAATACTTAATTCAATTATATGATTTTATAATTAGCCTTTGAATCAATTAAAATAAATTTAGACCCCTTTGATTATAGTATTTAAAATATATCTAGATAAGTTTTGGTATTATAGAAAAGATTTCTATGTATCTCTTTCGAGAATAAGTATTTATTTTATATATAGACTTTAAGGATATTTAAAAAGATCATTATCTCTTAAAATTCCTTTTGTCATAGGTTACTAACAAAAACTAATTTTAAAAGTACTCAAGTTTTAAATATTTTTGATTTATAAAAGCTTGAAAAAATTTATTTATAAGTCATCAAGCAAGCAAGCAAACAGCCAGCCAGCCAGCCGATTTTAAAAAGCTTTAAAAATGCTAATTGTTAAAAATAACTAGTTTTTATTATCGAGGGAATGATAAAATCAGTATTAAATAACAGTAAATTTGTAACAAATGAAATATAAGTGAGTTGAATTATAACAGTGAGAAAAAGAGTGAGTTAATAACAACTGATTTAATAAAAACAGATGCAACAAAAAATTTAAATTTTTGATGTATTTTACTAATTTATGTAAAAAAACACC
Organism: Tetrahymena borealis; assembly: GCA_000260095.1. Taxonomy (NCBI): domain Eukaryota; phylum Ciliophora; class Oligohymenophorea; order Hymenostomatida; family Tetrahymenidae; genus Tetrahymena; species Tetrahymena borealis. Next base: position 76,582 of record JH651316.1, read on the forward strand.
ATATCTACGTATAAAACACTTAATCCTTCTTTCAAAATAAACTATGGGGTAGGCAGGATTTACGAAAAACATCTATTTATTTAATTCATAATAGAATCATACATTCAATAATAACTTCTCTTTGAAATTTAAGGAGAATCTTCTCATTTATAGTTTAAAATTAATTACTTTCTTATTTTTATTATAAACTCAATTTACGCTTTATTTTTCCTATTATATTTATTTTTTCCCTTATGTTCAAGCTTTTCGGAAACATCCTTAAATTTACTGAAAATTAAGCTCACTAAGAAAAATGAAGTAAGGAAAGAAAGACTAGGTATTAAAAATACATGCTTATACAATTAATTATGTTTAAAATGAATATCCCATAAAACGTAATGCCCTATTATTGTACATAAAACTTATAGCTATTATAACTTCTCTAATTTCTAAATATGTAAGTCGATACTTTATATCTTGTGTCTTATGAATCAATAGAAAGTTTTTAATATCTCAAAAAACTGTGGTAAAATAATAAAAATATAACAAATAAAAGAATTTAATTCTATTCAATGGATTTTTTAAATTTTCTTTTTTGAATTAAAGCTTCCTTTTGATTAGAATCCCATTTATACTTTCCCAAAGAAGACAAAATTTGTAATAAATAAATAAAGGTTAGAGCGATCTATCTTTATTTGGAAGAAAGATGAAACATGTAGATTATGATTGCTCTTTTTTATCGCAATAATCTTTTGAAGATTCTATTTTTAAAAATTTGGATTCAATCTTAATTTAGTGTATACAACAACTTGGAGCAACTTTTAAAAATAAAAAATTATCACATCGAAAAGTTACTAAATTAAAATTTTTATTATATCTAACGAAATGTAGTGTAATTAATGTTAACTCATATGGCTTCATTTCTTAAGTAAATTACTTGAAAATACCAAATAAAACAAAATTGGAAATAAAAAAATATAATTTTAATTATTAACGAAATAATCTATGATGTTATTTCTACACATACTTTTTAGTGTGAAAATAATTATTGGTTGTCCTACGAATTTATAATCATTTATAAAATTACACACTTTTATGATACAGTATAAAAAATAAAAATGGGCATAAAAGAAGAAAATAATCAATTCAACTTTAAGATTAAATTTAGTAAAGAAGTAAAAATATAGTGTAAGTAAAAATATTGCATACTATGACGAATATCAACATCCCACTAACCACTAATATAAATTTATTTATATATAAACAATCATAATAAAGAGTTAGCATTAATTATCTATTCTATTCCTTTTACTAATCATAAAATTAATATTTTAACCACATCTTGCAAAAGTGTTATTTACAAACCAAAAATTTATTCTCTCAAGAAATTTTCTTTTAATGAGTTATTTTAGTAGTTTACAAATAAATCAATTGAGGAATTAAGTGTAAAATTATGTAACAATTTTAATAAAAGGAGGAAATAAAATCATGATCTATGAAGGGGTGTGGCTATATTAATTATTTACAATACTTTTATCGAAGAATATTTTTGAGTAAAGGAAGTATTCCCCTCTGTTCTGATATTATATAAAATCGCCAGTTTCCAGACTGTATGATAATTTTGCAATAGCAATAAATAGATAAAAAGAAAGTTTCTTTTAATGATAGATTTGAGAAATAGTATAATTGCTGTTAAAAATTTAAATTTCATCTTTCTATTCAATTATTCTAAATAGACAAAATAATAAAATTGAATAATTTTCATCAGATTTGTTTTTTGAATTGTTAAAATTTAAGGATTATTTTAAAATAGAGTATTTCTCCTCTCTATTTTTTACAGACTCGTAGAATATTCTATAGAGATCAGATCTATCAATAACCATACTTTCAATCTATAATCTATGATTTGATTTTTAGTATTGCTCACTCTACCGAAATTAAAATTATGGTGTTTGTGAAATTGCAAAAATATATATTAATTTGCCATAATTTTGGTATTTTATTGCCTTAAAATGTTTAGCTATATCTTCTAAAAGTACAATTTTTAAATAAATTCTAATCCTCAATTTTTAGCTTATAGTAAAATATAATATGTAAAAATTATCATCTATCAAATTAGTAGAAATTCTATCAAGATAGTTTTTAGTCATTTTTCTCAATCTTACTTTTGATATTTATAAAATTAAAGAATGTATTATTATATAGTTCAATCTATTAAAAAATGATTAAAATCTAAATAAATATTTTAATCTTTCATCGAAAAATAATATCAATCAATGTAATAAGTAAAGTCTATTATTTATTTTATCATGGTTATATTTATTTTATTACCTTTTCTTACAACTTTAAGCTTTCTCTACACTTTGAAATTAAATCCTATCCTAATCTTTGAATATTTAAGTTATCAAAATTTGTTAAAATAAAATATTACTTATGCCTTAAATTTAAAGTAAATTTATTAGTGAATGAATGAATGAATGAGTAAGTGAGTTAGTTAGATAATTATAATAGTCTGTGAGAGTAAGTTAGTTAATTAATGTACTCATATTTATTGTTATTGAAAACATAAACCACTAAAATAAATTCAAAAATATTTATAAAATAAATTTGATATAAATAAAAATGATAATTTGAGTAAATTCTCTCTATGTTGGTATGAAATTTGTACAATATATTGAAGTAGCCAACATAAAGGGGTTGATTTTGAATGAAAATCTATAAAAGATATTGAAATTTATATTTTTTACTAAACATTGAGAGATTACCCAACTTTTTGAGTGCCAAATAATGAGAGATTTTACATACATACTGTCAATCCTCATTAATTAACAGCCACCCCCTCCCTAAAATTTTGAGAGGTTATAGGTTTAATAAAACTTTGAGTTTTTGGGTGCTAATATAATTGGCTGCTAATCAATTAGAGGATTGGCAGTATATTAATATTTTAGAATTATCTTATTATCTAATAAAAAATCTCATTCTTTTTAATATTGAATTTATATTTGATATTAATTTCATAATAAAGCCATTAATTATTTTAAGTATACTTTTATAAATACTTTTAAAGAGAAAAATAATTCGTTTACTATGACTTTAATTTATTTTTTATTCACAAGAATAAAATAAGAACTTGTATTTAATTTATTGATATTTATCTTCATTATTGACCCCCTTTTGTTGATTTATAACTCTGTTATGATTTGATAATAATTTTTAATAGGGAATGATTTTATTTTAAAAAGAAATATATAAATATTGTAATACTAAGAATACATAAAATATTAAATAATCTCGAATCCAAAGCAATTTTATATAAAGTATATCTATCTATTTATCTTTCTATTTTATATTCTTTTCAAATAAACAAAAAGAAGCGCTAAATTACTAAATTATTTAAACATCAATCAATTAATCATTCAATGGATAAGGTTTTCGTAGAACTTAACAATCAACTCAGGTTTAGCAGATTTAGCGAGCTATTAACTAGTAATGAGGTATTCGTTAGAAGATTTACCTAAAGTAACAGAGTAGTGAGTTTATCCAGATGATTTAAATACATTCTTAATTGAAGAAACATGATGAGATTATAATACTTTATTTACATCTTTTTAGTGATTGTGGATAGCTCTATTTATAATTTTATTATCATTTTAACTAGATACATTTTTAATTCTATAAAAACTGCTTAAAAAGCTAAAAATATTTTACTTAACTTAATGAGCTTATTTGGATTTAACTTCAGTCTTTAAAGGTTTAGGGGTACTACTTTTAATCTATTTCTTAGGTGTGACTGTTTTTGGAGATTTTTTAATAGGTCTTTGTTTTTTAACTGAAGTGGCAGATTTCTTTTCGGAAGGGCTTAAGTTTTTACTAAATAAAAATAAGATGAAAACATAATATTTAATGGATTAGTTTAAAATTATTTTTAGTAGGATATTAAGTTTGTTTAAATTCTTAAAACGTAAAATTAAATTGAATCTATCATTACTCTTGATACTTTTTAAGTAAAGCCTTATCCAAAATATTTTTGGCGGGTTCATAAGTGGCTTGTTTAAGTGAGTAACCTGACCACTTGATATGATATTCAACATGACCGCCTCTTATTCTATGGCCAATGATCTTTTCAACTTAATAAACTTATTTTACCATTTTGATTTATGTTATTGTTGATATTATTTTATGATTATTTAATTATTCTTCCTAAATAAATTCTTTTTTAATTTTTTATATACTAATCAAATATCTCATCAAATTTCTTAACTGAAATTGCATTTTCATAAATAGATAATATTCATATTTACATCGATACTTCAGAATCTTTACTGATAAACTAAAGCGCCTTAGATATATTTTTTAAATAATTGCATTTTCTCCTACTCAACCAATTCTCAAGAATTTTTCCTAATGATATATAATAGATTAATGGGAAGATTATAAATAAATATTATTAAATTACTTAACTTTTAAACGTTATTTCATTCATGAATAATACTAGATTCACCTATCTAATAAACAACTTTAGTAGATTTTCTGCTTTCATTTATTTTCTTTTTGTTTAACTGACTATAAATGAATGAATCTATGATAATATTTTGTTTTTATTTTTAAAATCCCTATAATTCTATAAGATTATAATATTTCTACTAGTTTCTATGATAGTTATTTTATAATTAAATAGGCATAATATTATTGCACTAAATAAATAATAATAGTTATGTTAATCTATTTATAATTTTATTCATTTTATCAGTTATAGGAGTATATTACTAATTCAAAATTTTTAAGATAAAACTGTTTGAGGAAATCTTAATTCTTATTAGCTTTAAATAATATGGGCTGGCTCCTTATATCTTTCTATCTCAGAGTTAATGAAAAATAACAGATTTGTAAGTTACCATTAGAATATAGCATGTATATTATTTAAAACTAAAACCTTAAAATATAAAATCTATAAAATAATATTTCTTTTATGTATTCTTTACAATTTTTAATAAGAACTATATTTTTTTAGCAGAAATAAATGATTATTTACTCATAAAAAAATAATTATGATTAAAAAAGTTATTTTCTTGAAATAATTATTTAAAGATATAAAAAGAAGAGTTTATATAAACAAAAAACATAAAAATTTGAGTTTATTATTTTATTTAAAATTCGAAAACAATTTGATTTTAAATGATATAATGGGAAGGATGGTTTGAACTCAAGATGATTGTAATATTTATGAATTAAAATATTTATTTAAGAGTAGTATTAACTACGATTAGGCTATTTATTTAGAAAGAGTTGTCATTGCTAATTTTTTTTTGCTATATAATAGAATATAAAGCTGTCTAAAATAATTCCTTACTATTAATTTCACTTTATGTATCTATTTCAACCTTTACTTTTTCACATCATAAAAAGCCTTTAATTACACTACTCTTATATATTTATAGCTAGATAATACTTTAATAATAAACAATTCAAATAACGTTCTTTTTTAGGAAATTTTTAATAATATTTAAAATTAATATTTTAGGATTAATAGGAGAAGGCAAGACTTTTCTACAGTGATTATAATATGTTAGAGTTTTAATCAATTATTATCTTACTGTAGAAATATAGGATCACAGACCCTTTGTTCCAGATACACTATTGTTTCATATTTATTATTATTAATATTTATTATCTATAATTAAAAAACATTGTTATTTTTAAAAATTTAGTTTATTATTTTAATCTTAATTCTATTAAAAATATTAAGGATGAAAAGATAATTCTCAGTAATTCAACATGAATTAAAAAAATATTGATATTTTTAACTACCTTAAGTATTCTATCAAGTGAAAAAATAATAAGTAAATAAATTATGATAGGCTTAATTACTGTTAAATTTTTTGATATCAAATCTCAAATCGTTAATCAAATAAATTATTAACTCTCGTGTTACTCATTAATGAAATGAAAATCATTCACTAATAAATAATAAAATGAAAATCATTCACTAATAAATAATAAAATGAAAATCATTCACTAATAAATAATAAAATGAAATAAACATACTTTTAATCAACAAATCAATAAAAAATTTATTATTAAGTTATCAAAAACCAATCTTAATATAAATTAATTTATAATTTATTAAGTATAAACTATTTAGATTTATGAAAAAGCTTCTACTAGATAAATAAATTCTACTTATTTTTGATAAAATAAGAAATTAAATTTAATAAATAAATAAAATTGTCATTAAATATTTAAATTTTTAGATTAAAATGATCTATTAAAAGGGAAAAAATGTTTAATAATTTATTTTTAAATAAAATTTAAACTAAGCAAAACATTTTTGTTTAATAATTAATATTGAACTGGAGTTACTTTTAAATACAAGTAATGAAAAAGATGATTAAAATTGGAGTAAATAAATTTAATATAAGACTCTTGAATGATATGGCTATATGGATGAAAATATGTATGTATGGACAATTATTAAATATTAAATTATGAGTTAATTTTATATATTAGACGAGGTTTATTTTACCTTTATAATTAGTTATTATTCTAAGTAAAAATTAACATTCTTTCTTTCATTTCTTATTTTTATTATTCATCTAATAAAAAATAGATAATATGTATGATATTTTGGTGAATAAAAACAGAATTAAGAAATTAAAATGAATCATTAATTTCTTTAGTCAAAGATTCTTAAATAGTTTGATTACTCATTAATGAAAAGATAGAATGATAATTTATAGAATTATTTTTTACTTCTGAGGCAATATTTACAGTTTATTTAATATAATTTGTTAACTAGTTTTGATTACGAACTTAATATTATATTGCTATTACTCAGAGATCATTAGTATTTCTATTTATTAATTTAACTAATGAATCTGAATTGGATATATTTTGCCTTTTTATTATATGTTTAAATAAAAGGTTATAATTCAGCAGCATGATGACAGAAACAGAAGAAGTAATAGTAGATAGAAATGCATATCTCCTTTTATCTCCTCTGCCACGCAGTTAAACCTTAACCTCTATTAAAAGTATGAGAGAATAGAATAAATTATTTTAGGCTGATTGTAGACGGATTTATTTTTATAGAAAGAAATCTTTCTACTTCTTGAGATGAGATGATATGTTGATATGAATGTAGGCAAGAAGAAATTTGGTTATTAAGTTAATTATTAATTAATTATGGTTGTTATTTTTAAACAAGGGATATAGTTTGTTAGTCTTAATTTCTTAATTTCTTTAGTATAAATTGATTAGATTAGTGTATTATTTTGTGAAACTGAAATTATTAATTTAATTTTGAAATGGGAGCTGATATGATAATTATAAGGTGATATTAAACAATCATTAATTAAGAGGATTGCTTAATAAAATATTAGTTAGCTATATTGATAGTTAGTCATTTGGTAGATTGATAGTTTTCTAGATAAGAAATAGACTCTTTAAAGTAAGAATGAGGAGTTATTTCATACTTAGATATATCTTTTTCTAGCTTGAGTCTTTCAGACATTAGAAACGTTTTCAGAACATTCTACTTACTACATTGAATTAAGGAAGTTGATGTAATAACTTTGTAGACTGGCAGAGATAATTGTGGTGTTGTCTCTGTGACATTGCTTTTCATCAAATATTGATTCGATTGCTTTTTCAGGGAATGATTAAAATCCTTCGTTGCACAATTCAATGGCAGATTTAGGGTTATAGTCCTTTTGATTAATAAAAGAGATTAAGATTAAAATAAGAATTTGTTTAAGAAGGATTTGTTTGTGAAAGTGTAGAAGAATTTAAATCTTGCACAAAATATAAAATTCGTTTATTTAAAGTGTGTTTTTAAATAATATAATCAAAAATTAGATTATTTTGTCAGCAGTATATTTGTTGGATAGCTTGAATTTATTCCTTTAAAGTTCTCGTTTTATCAATTTATCAAGAGAATTCCACTCGATTTAAACCACAATATTTTTTTTTAAGATTGGTTAAATAAAATCACAAATAACCACTCATGATAAAAAATTTAAATTTTGCATTAAATCTGTTCTTCTTTTGTTTATATGTTAATTGATGAGTGCTTTTCTTTTGATTCTTAAATTTTAAATCAAATGTTTATACATATTTTCTATTAATTCTACTGAATAATCTTTTCACAACAAAAATTGTATTGATTTCATTGATTAACTATTGTATTTCATTTAAAATTGCATATTTAAAAATTATTCATTCTCCTGTTTCTTACAAGCTTTAGTCAGTCCTTTTTACTGATATTAATTTATACACTTATTTCTCTTAAGTGAATGGTTTATCAGATTATAATCCTGATTGGATTTAAAAAATTCACTGCTTCAAAATTTATTTTAATGGTGAAAATCTAGCTGAAACTTTATACATTTTCTGTAAAAATTATATTGAATAATAAAGTTCTTACATTCCATAAGCCATCGGAAGCTAGAACTAAAAAGACTTCATTGAATTAAAAGTCATTAAGGAGAGAATAGATGTCATAAACAATAATTTCGGGTTTAGCAATAATGAATGGCTTGTATCTCTTGTCACCAAAAGCACGAGTCACATTCAACTCACCAGAAACTCTCAATTAAGATCCACTTCTCAAACAGAACCCATTTTGACTAATGATTCTTTCTACTTCATCCTAACGACTACTTGGGGTATGATCAAATGAAAGATCTCTAGAGTTACCGCATTTATCGAAAAGAACTGCTCTGCAATCTCCAAGATTTGCAATGTATAAATTGCCACCAACAATTAAGGCGCAGACACAAACGCACCCACTTCCTTAGAATTCTTCATTGGCTTGGAAGTATTCATCAAAGATTACGAAAGCTTTTGATTAAAAGAATGAATGTAAATAAATTAATTGAAGAAAGGAAGAAGTTTTAAATATAAAAATTGATACTCAGTTTTAGAAATAATTCTACTTATTTATCAGTAATAAAAACTTTCTGATAATAAATTAAAAGGCAATGTTATTTAAAATTATTAGTTTAGTAAATAAGTAGATAACGTCTGTTTGTATGTTTGTTTGCTTGCTTGCTTGTTTGTTTGAATCCTTATTGTATTTATTCCTTACTGAATCCATAAAATTTTCAATGGAGGGATAGATTGATTTATTTGTTTGTTTGTTTGATTTTCTTTTTATTGCTTTCAATCTAGACAGGAGTTATATTTTATAGTATTTGCTCTTATTTAATTACTATAGATATTTATAAAACTTTTTTCAGTTATACGAAGATTTTTATGAAGACAGGTGTAAATATTTCAAAATTTTTTGCTTATCAAAAATCCCAAAAGAAGAGATCAAATTAAAAAAAAGAAAAAAGAATAAATTACTGCTTGTAATAGCTTCTTCAATGTTTGTACAGAAGGAGGGATGAGAGAGGATAGCTTGGAAGAGGTTTTCTCTCAAATAGTTAGCTATCTTGTCATTTCCGTGGCCATCGAAGACTCCATAATATTGAAGGTTAGGGAAATAGGCGGAAGTAGAATACTTTTATTATTAGATAAGAAAAATATTAGATAAAAGATTATAATATTTGAAAATTTATTTTCTTTTGAAAAATTAAATTATCTATTTCATAGAAAGATGTAAAAGGGAGAAGTAAATCAATGTGTATGAAAAACTTGAGTAATTAAATAAGGGAATAAGCTGAAAGGAGGAGTTTGGGGTGATGAATAAGCAGTATATTTATGCTTGCAAAAGCAAACATACAAAAAAAAGTAAAACTAAAAAATTTAACAAAAAATTTAATTAAAACTCCCTTCGTATTAAAATGAATTATTTAGCTACTCTTAGGTATTATATACTGCTTAACCCAATAATAATAACTAGCAGTGTAGGCATTTCTGTATAGGCTTATGATAATGCTTTCATTTAAGGCAAGTTTAATAATATTTAAATCAAATTCCTTTTTAAGTCTATTACTTAATCAGCTTCTTCTTTGAATGTTCTTTCGAATACTTAAACCCAAATTTTACAAATCTTAATCTCTTTTAATTCAACAAACTCTCTTATTTATTTATTTTTCACTTAGAGTGATTAAAATGTAAGCAAGGAGTTAGATTTTTGCTATCATTGCAATGAATCTAAAAAAAAAAAAAATTCATATATTTTGGTAAATTACCTTATCTTGCATTTCCTTTCTATTTCCTTATATTGATACAAGAGAATATAAAGGATGAGATTCCTTTAAATCTGAATCCTACTCAAACAAATCAGTTTCGTATTCTTATTCACAAGAGCAAGTATTTTGGTCAGCGTACTCAGCATCATCTTCATCATCGAAGGCAAAGGGTAGTTTAAGGGAGTCATCATCCTCACCTTCTACTTAAATACCATTATCATTTAACTAGTTCTTCTATCCTTTCATTTCACTGTAGGAGAGATTGCGAAGATGTGAAGATTTCTTGTAATTTGATTATTCACCAAGTTATTAGGTAGTGATGGAAAGATTCTCTTGGTTGTGGTTGCTTTCATCAGTAGAATCAGATTGCTGAAGGAGAGGGTATTAGTGGCATTTCTCAGGGCCCTCACTAGAGTAATTACTATGGAGCTTCTCATCAGAGAGGCTAGGGGATCCTTAGTATGTGTTGTTATCATTAGGAGAAGACTAATAGCTCATAACTGAAGTTGTGGAAGACTCTGACTGCAATTTGAATGGGGATGGAGAAGAGAAAAAGATGTTGTTAGATTGAGAATCAATCACTTCATGTTATTATAGGGATATCATGTGATAGGGGTAATGAGGATATGGGTAAAAGACTGAAGTAGAGTCACTATATTTTCTTATTGATTTAGTGTATGTGAAATAAGTTGTCACTCTTATTAATACTATAAGATCTATATGAAGACAGACAGATTGATTGATTGTCTTGCTTAATTATTATTATTATTTTTCTTTTACTTTTACTTTTTTGCTTTTTTAATATTTCTTTTAAAGTTATTTTTTTTAGTTTTTGAATGTTATTAAATATATTATACAAAGTGAAAATGTTTGGTGTAATGAGTGATTTGGTTATAAAAAATCATTCAATCATTTATTCATTATTAATTAATCTTCATTACTTGGATTTAACAAATACTCTTCATTTTTGATCATTCCTATTTCTTTATTTATTTATTATCCTTCATAATTCTAAATTATTGTCATATAAATCAATCATCTAATGAAACTATCAATTTCTGTATTTGCATTACTTTATCAAAGAAATTTCATTCTATTTAGAATGTTTCTTTACCTTTTCCGTCTAATTTCGATATTAAAGATAGATAGTCTTTCTCAATCGCATATTAATTTATAAGTTAAAAATATTATATTAAAATTGACATATTTATATGATTTATTTCCTGATTATGCGTGAAAAGCCAGATCAACCAAGAAGAAAAAACCAAAAAAAATAAACAAAGTTATAGTTGTTTTATTTGATTCCCCTTTATATTTTGCAGATTATATTAAATTAATAAAGCAAAAAAAGTTTTAATTTTTTTTTTCCCCTTCACTTCACTTTATTTTTTTCTTCTCCTTCCATTTATCTTTTACTTTAATAAGATGAAAATAGCTGTTGTATCTCCATTATGATCCTGTTCTCCTGCTTTTAACCATTTTAAATATAAAATGGTGATAGAAATATTAAATGTATAGTAATAATATTTTAACAGTAATCAATAGTTGTTTATTAAATTTCCCTATTGAAAATATCCTGATGTTACCTATCTTTCTTTTTTTTCAACAATTCATTAGAATAGATTTAATAACCATAGAACCAACATATTCTGATTTTAAGATATGGTGGTGAATTTTACAATTTTATCAATCAACTACAGAACTACTGAACGTTATTTTATTAATTTAATTCTAGGATACTTCTTCAACTGATCGCTTGCAGTAAAATCTGAATTTGATAATTATTCGTTTAGTTTTAGGTATAAATTAGCAAAATCGCTTAAAATAAATTCGTTCTGAATATAAAAGTAACACTTGCTAGTACAAGGTTTTCATTAGAAAATAAAAGAATTCTTTATTTTAGCTTTAATAAATACTTAATTTACAATTATTTGATTTATGTATGTTCTAAAACTGCATGGGAAAATTTTAAATTAGGAAATATATATGAAGTTGATTAAATCTCCTTAGATATTCTTAAAATGTAGAAAATTATAGATATTATTTCTTTCTCTCTATTAATAGATCTTTTATTATTAAAAGATTCAACAATTCATTAATAAACTATGATTTTTATTAGAATATTTTAAATGAAAAAGTATTAGATATCTTGTCTTGATACACCAATTAAAAATTACATAAATTCAAATATTCTTCGAATATTTAAAATGCCTCGCTTCTAAAGTTCTAGAAGAAAAATTTCAAGTCTAAATTTTGATTAAAAAGTTCAATATAATATCTTTCTTATTTAGTAGTTGCATTTTAATTAAGCTACAAAATTTAATTTTCATCAAAAAATATCTATTTATTTATTTATTCTTTTTACAAATGTTAATAATGTCTAATTTTCTTTTATTTATTTATTGAAAAAGGAAAATTTATCTGTCTGCATTACATACTTACATTTTAATTTTCATTATTAAAAAATTCTATTCTTATAATCTTTGAATTATTATAATTAAATAATTCTATTATTATTGTAACTCATAATAGTTATAAAATTTAATTTTTAAATTATTATTAATAATATTTTTATAATAAGAAAATTACTTTATTACCATCCCATATATTTATTAGTTAAATGTTAGAAATAAGTCAATAAAAAAAGTGAGATTAAATAAATATAATCATATAGAGTAAATGTCTTTACAATTTCATTGTTTCCACTCGAAATTTACTATATTTATTAATTTCGAATAAATTGGTATTTTAAATAAATTACATCGAATTCAATCAAACTAATATTTTTCTTATTAAAGCTCATAGTATGCATGTGATTAAAATATTCTCAATTTCTTTATAAATAAATAACTCCTAATCAAATTCATTTTCTGACTTCTTTTTTTTATAAATTAATAATTACTATATCTACTTTTTTCTGAATAAAGATTAGATGATTCAATAGCAAAATTAGTATAAATAAAATTTAATTATACAACATTTAAGCAGATGACTTTTTTATTTAATTGATTTGAAGTGTTTTATGTATGTATGAATGTAAAGAAGTGATAAATATAAAGAGGTACAGATGACTATGATAATTATTTTAAATCAGTAAATAGCTAGCATTATTAATGTGAATCTAATTATTTATATATTTAAGTTACTTATTGATTGATTAATTGATTTATTGATATACAATTTAATAAATTAGAATTGAAAAAACTCATGCATGATAGGTCAGTAGATTTAAATTTAAACAATAGATTAATCTTTCTTAAAGCGTTATTTCATTATGGTTAATTTTATAACTGTTCAGGTGAACTATTAATTTAAAAACAGTTCAATATTTACATAATTTATCAAATTACACAATTAATCTTCAATCTTTTATTTTATTTATTTATTTATTATTATTATTGATTTGTTTAGATATTTTAATATATTATTTTAAAATAATAGATAGATTGGCTTATTTAGATTATTTAAAGTATTAATGAAAAAATAAATATGATGAGTAAGTTTTTTGTTTGTTTGTTTTTAGTTGATTTAGTAATTAATGATGATTATTAAAATAGAATAAGCTTTAGAAATTCATTAAGAACTAACTAATTTTATAGCAGATTGATGATTTTGTTAATTGTTATTATTATTATTATTATTATTATTTGAACTTTCATTCTCAGATTTTTCTTCTACTTTTGGCTTTACAGGAGAGCCTTCTTTTGATTTATTAAAGTTATATTTGTAGTATTTCTAATGAATTATTTCTATTTCTTATGCCTCTTTAGTGATATACTCTTCTTCAATCATTCTAATCTTATTCTCCTTTTCAAACTCTAATTTTTTCTTCTCTTCTTCAGCTATATAATAAATAAATAAGTATATTTTAGATTTTATTTGTTTATGTTCTAATTAAGAAACAAAGTATTTTTATTAAAGATATTACTTAATACTGTTCTGCTCTTCTCAAGTTAAAAGGTGAGCTTTTCATATTCAAACTCAATTTAATCTATTTTAAAATTCTTTTCTTCATTCAAACTTCTCTTCTTATCAGAAACAAAATTTGAGACAATGCTGTCTATTACACTGATACTTGGTTTCTATCTGTGATGTCTAGATGTCAATGATTGCTTAGGAGGGGCATTCGAAATGTACTACTCTACACCAGTATCAAAATTAGAACATTCAGTCTTGCAAATATCTATTATATTAATTAATATTACTTTTAATTAAATTGAAAATGATTCTTTCTACATTCTTTTATTAATCCAATTTTCATCCAGACTTTTTTCTCAAATAAGAATATCCGACTAATTTGTTTATGCTAAACTTTAAAAAAAGTGTTTAAAAGATTTAGAAAAACTATCGGTTTTTAAGGTACACATTATTATTTATCTTTTACTATAATTGCTATTAGTAGTTGAGAGTTATTTTGGATTTTTGGTTTTGGCATTTTATGTAATTGATTGTATTATGAAAGAAATTAACTGGTTACCTATCTTGAAAACATGCTTTTTAGTTGAACTAGAAGGAGGAGTTGAACATTTTTCCTTAGTTTTGATTCTTTTATTTAGGCGTTTTAAGATATTGTTAGTTTGCTTTTTAAGATCCTTCTCGATGATAATTTCCTGCTCAATAACATTTTCATCTTGGATATCAATTAAATTATTTACATAAGCATCTGTTATGCCAACTACTGCCTTTTCCTCAAACCCTTTCATTTTCTCTTTTGTTTCAATTTATTTCTTTTCTTTTTCACTTTCAGTTAGTTTTATTTAACTCTCTTAGTTTACATTTGGAAGAATAGGTACGGATGATGTAGATTCTGTAAAATTCTCGCTTTTTTATTTATCTAATTGAATTTTTACTGGCGATTTGACCTTTTTCGGCTCTTAGCGAGGAGCAACATATTTATTCATCGCTTTGATTACATTGGCTTATTGGTGTAAGTGCACAATTTTATTCTTATAATAAATGAATTTATCATCATTGTTGGAATCATAATATTCAACAGCCAACTAATTTAATAACAAAGAAATAATTTTACCAAAATATTTTTAGAAAAATCTAATTATTCAAATAAATATGCTTATATATTATAAGTAAATTTATTTAATTCTACTCTCTAATTGTAAAAAATATTACTGTATAAAGCATGATAAGTTCTTTTATTTTTTCTAATTCAATTTCAGGGGTTTCTTCGATTATTACTTCCAACTCGCGGATATTCTTCTCAAAGTTAGGTGGTAAACAGCGAGAATCAAGATACTCATCTGACTCAACTGAAATCTATGAAGAATTACCACTTAATTTTAGAGGACTAGTATTGAATTGTTATGGTTATTGGATTATATTTTATTTTTAAGCTTCATATTGCTATTATTAAACTAATTCTTGAGGGATTGGATGAAATCCATTTTATAGCTTGCTATTATAATTTGAATTTTGATTCGTCTAAATGTTATTCATTTGGACACAACTCAACGGGTTGTTTTGTTGCTTCCAAAACATTCCTCAGCCAGTTAAATCTTTTTTAAGCTTAGTATTTTTATCTATTTAAATTTAAAATTGAATTGATGATTTGCTTCCTTGTTTGCTTGTTGCTTCCCTATTTTTTTTTTATAGAATAGTGTATATATTTATTTATTTGTTTGTTTGTTAGTAGCTAAGTTTAATCAAACAATCAATCAAAGTTTTTTGTTAATTACTCTGTTTACTTTAATATAAAACACACAATCTTTTTAATTCGCACACTACAAAAATTTTTCCTTTTTTTTTTCAAATGCACGAATTGTTTTATAATTTTTTTGTATTCAAAAGAAGAAATACTTTGAAATTTACTACTTTCTTTTTTATTAACTTTTTGATTATTTTTTTGTTTGCTTGATTTATTCTTTTTTTTGATTTTTGATAATTTAAAGTAAATTTAATGACATAATCAACATATCTGCTTGCTTCTCCTATTCCATAATTTCCTATCAAATATAAACCAGTTAAATATATTAACAAGTATTTAGTTTTCTTAGATAGCTATTATAGAACTAACTATAAGTAACATGGATATCTTAAAATACCGTTCTTCTAATAATGAAAAGTAAAAGTAATTTGATCTAATAAATATCCTAAAAATGATGGATCTAGAAAAATAAATCTAGGTGAGTCTTTATTAAATTCTTTCCACTAATATGACAATAAAGATGATTTTTTATTTTTTAGCCCATTTGAAGAATTGCTTTACTATTGAGCATATTATAGAATCAGTAATTTTAAAAATCTTAATATATAAAACATAAATCTTAGCAAATTTTTCACTTGAAAAAATAGAGAAAATAGCATATCTTTAATGAATCAATGATCTTAACACACAATATTTAGATAATAGTTAGAGTTTTAATTGTTTTGACTCATAAAAAATAAGTTAAAAAATCTTCTTGATAACAATTAAGAGAAAATAGTACCATTCTGTTACACTTGTAATGATCAAATTGAATAAAAATAGTTAGTGAATTGTAAAGAAGAGTAAAATATATTTTAATGAACAATAAAACTAGTCTGTCTGTTAGTCTGTCTATGAATAAAACAAATCTAGAAAGAATATAACTTAAAAATACCTTATGGTTACATACATACATGAAACATTGATATGTTTACTTACTTACTTAGTTTCAATAAATCAAATAGTAGAGATATTTTGATAATTTATATTTTGTTATTTATGTTGTTTAAAATGGATTATTTATACATTCATTCTATTCTTCATAATTATTTTCTAATTTCTCCTCCAAATATATATACTTATTTAGATTCTTATTTTTTATATTTTTTATATTTTATCCATCAGTAAACCATTTGCATAACTTCAACCTTTTCTCTACCTTCTTGACCAATTAATAATTGAGACATATAGGCAATTAAATTTTGAAGAGGCTTTTATTAATAGTGAGGATTAGTTTCATTGAAGTCAACATTAGTTAGAGTCAAGAATAAGTCAAGAGCGGTTAAAATTTCTTCTAATTCCATCTATCTATTAACTCTTTCCTTATCCAAAGTGAATTTAATATCAGTTTTTTCGATACCATAGTCAGCAAGGATTTAATCTAAGTATTTCTTTTCACTTTCCTTTTGGTTAATATGATTGGCAACATACAAAAAGCTAACTAAATACTTGGCAAGTGTGTCAACAAATTTAATCTATTTTTATAAATTTAATCATTAATTTTAGTTCATAATTTAAACAATAATCATAGAGCTAGCAGAAGGAAAAGAAAAAAACTAAAAATGTCCTTCCTTCTATGTTAATTCAAATATTTTCAATTCCTTTTTATTCAATATATTTTAGTCTATTTTTAAGTTATTGGAATGTTTTTTTGTCAATTTTAGATTAGTTTTTAGTCTAATTTTTAATTACACTCTAAATTTTTAACTATTTTTACAATTTTAAGCTAAATGTTCAAATCTTTAAAGATATGCTTATTATCAGTCTATTAATTATCGCTTTTAAAAATAATAGAAAAAATTTCTTACATCTTCAGAGAAGAGACGAGCAACATATTCCTTATTTTCATATTCAAACATACAGTTTCTAAAAGCCTTAAGTATAGCAACACGTTTAGGTTTAGAAGGATGGAAGATATACTTAAGACATTTTTCAGGGAGTTCATTCTCAGGACGAATAAGATATTTACGAGCTTCTACATCGCTAGATATATTGGTGAGAATATTAGAGAAGAAACGAGTCAAATCTTATATGGATTCTTTTAAGTAAAGTTCATAAAGAATACGGAAATTGAAACCTTCTTTGTGTTCATCACCTAATTGGAGGAGGCCAGCCTTACCTTCTTTGTGTTGGGTCATATTGGAAAGAAGAAGGAAGCATAAATCGCACACAAGCTTTTAACCTTGAGTGTAGTCAAGGTGTTGATCGCCATGAAGAGGCTTTTTGCCTGTATTATCCTTCAAGACATCAGTAATGGTGCTTTTAATTAATTCTACTATTCTATCAGTGCTCTTTAAGTCAATTAAGTGCTTTTAGAAGATACCATCTTATGTGAAGTTAATCAAATTGCTCAAACTGATAGTAGTAAAACCCTATTTTATTATAAGTAAAATATTAAATTTATTTTCATTTTTTAAAATCTTATTTAAAATAAAATATTCATTTAAGTTTAAATTGCCATTTATTTACTTAATCACCAATGTTTTTAACGAGAGATTGAATGACATCTGTGTTTTCAAATAAGATACGATTATCAGGATTGCCTGAGCATTGAAGAAGAATTGCTAATGCTTACTTCTTGACTTCAGGCTTAGGGTCTTTGATTAATTAGGCTATGTCTTCAGCTACTTCTTAGTTTAATTCGAATTGATTTTGGGTAGTTTCTTCTTTATCGGCCATTTTTGTTTAGCTAGCTACTTCTAATTATTTTTTTCTACTTAATTTGATGATTTAGGGAAAGTTTAATATATAATTTTGATATTTTAATTAGAATTGGTTATTTTTATATTAATAATTCTTGATTTGCTTCTTTATTCTACATAATAAGCGATAGTGAGAGAAATAAATAGTTTTCTTAGTGGATGGATGGAAGAAAGGAAGGAATATTTGGTTGTTCTATTTACATATAATTATATAGTTGTTAATAAGCAAATATATTCAAATATTTAATCAATCATTAAATCAAATAAACAAAAAAGCTAACAAACGAGCAATCAATCAATCAAATCTATCATTAATATTCATAATTATCAGTATAAAATTAACTTTTCAATCTATTTTTCTTTGTTTAACTAATAATCTTTTTATAATTAATTCTTCTATCTTTTCCTTATTAATTACTAATTTATCAGAATTAGATTTATAAAAATTCTTCTTAATTTTCCAAGTTGAATTTAACAGTTTTTATTATTATAATCTTCTTTTGTTCTTTATCAATGGATAAATGAATAATAGAAAATTTCTAAATACCTTATAGAAGTTTCTTGCAATCTAATTTATCTATCTATTAATTCGATCTATATTTAATTTTAGGTATTAAATATCTCGCTTAAATTTATTTTTATTATTTGCTACTTTCTGAAGGATATTATTTGCATTATTTTGCATTTTTATAGATTGAATTAAACACTAAAAAATTTATTTTTAAAGATGGATTTTTTCTTACAAGGAATAGGTCTTTGCACAGTAGTCTTTGCAGGCGCAAGATTAGGAAAAACATTTTCTCCTTATTTATTTAAAAAGAATCTTTCATTATTAAAAGAAAGATATAATCCAAATGGAAATAGTTTTGCACTTATAACTGGATCATCCGATGGAGTTGGAAAGGAATTTGCTAAACTCCTAGCTAAATAGAATATTAATATAATTCTTCATGGCAGAAATATTTAAAAATTGAATGCTGTTAAGGAGGAGATACTTCAAGATCCTCTTACCAGCAAAGATATTTAAGTAGAAATCTTTGAGTAAAATTTAAGCGAATAAAGCTTAAGTATAGAATAACAAACAATCAAAATTTTAAGTAAATACAAGATTTAAATTTTAATCAACAATGCTGGTATTACTTGTGTAGAATCATTAAAGAATTCTAATATTAATGAAATATAAAATATTATAAATACGAATGCTATCTCTCCCATAATACTGTCTAAATATGTTCTCTAAAACCACTTTATAAATGATTAAGAATAGTATGGAATTATTAATATTAGCAGTTTAACTGCAGATTATCCTATTGGATATCTTAGTATTTATTCTGCAACCAAATCTTTTCTTTAGACCTTCTCACAATCTATATAATAAGAAACAACTCCTAATATACAAGTCACTTGCATGAATCCCTATTATATTTCTACAAAAATGACTAGATTCTAAAAATTGAGCTTTGATACAATTTCTGCCTAAGATTTTGTAAGTGGTGCTCTTAATTCCTTATTATATAAATAAATTATTTCATGTGGAAATTGGAAACACTAATTAATTGATACTTATTTTTCTCTTCTTCCATCTGAAGTTCTTGCCAAAAAACTAACATAAAGTATGGAAGTAGTGGCAAATTAATTTTATAAAATGAAGTAAATAGCATTAAAAAGAGAAAAGGGAAAATAATAAAATGAAAGAGTATCTTCGAAAGGTAATGAACCAGGGAATAATTAATAGGAAAATAAATGATTAATTAATTAATTTATGCTTAGATATAATATATACAATAATGTAATCAGATTTAATTGTTTTGATTTTAATTTATTTTATATCATTTTATATACTTCAATATTATTTCTTTTTCATTATCTATTTTTTGAAATATTATTCTTAACCATAAATACATAAATGTATTCTCTAAAATTGATTTCATCAATTAGCTTTATTACAAAATATCATAATAAAATAAATTCATCCTTATTAGCTAATTCTATATTTTCAGTTCAATTAGAAGATTTACTATCTATCATTCTTAATAATTCAAATATTTTAAGTCGATTTATCTATCTAGGCCTAAGCTATTTACTTAAGTTTCTTGAATCTTTCTACATACATATTTGCCCTTGGTAAATTTTTAAAATTCTGTTCACTTTGACTACGGAATTTCTTCGTTTACTTTTATTATAGTGGTTAGATGATAGGTAGTTTAATATAGCTTACTTCTTCTCTGTATGATTTTTCTTAACTAGTGTCAGTTTACAATTTAGTTGCACTTGATTAAGAGTATCCAGTAGATTCTATTTTTGAATTACTAGTTTATTGTTTGGGTTAGTCCTATGTGTTAACAGACAAGTTAAAATGGCTGAAAGAGGAAATTCTTTTTAATCTTTTTAAATTATTTAGTGAACTTGATTTTTAAAGTCTAGAGATCGATTTATAACTATTTTATACAATTGAGTCTAATAACTTTTGAGTATTAGAAATATCTTTTTGTTATTTTAATTGCTCTTTCTTTTTACTATCTGTTTTATCATCTCGAAAAATGGAAAGAGATTTTTCATCTTCTGTAATGATTTCTTATTTTTCTTCAGATATAGGAATTTCAGTTAAAAAGTGAACTATATCTCTAAAAGAAGAATCTTAATTTTCTTCTGTTGGAAGGGTATTTGTTCTAAGCGGTATGGTGCTTTCATCTTTCTAGAAAGAATTTTATTAGGCTTTAAGTTCATTTAAGAGAGGGTGCTTTTAACTAGAGTAATTTTGATTTTATAAAATCATTTACAATTTATTTGGGATTGATTAATGTAAGATAGAGTTTAATGTATTTTCTTGGTTATCAGGAGTATTGCCAAATGATCTTTTATACTTAATTTTGTATCTAGTTTTAAGTTTAAATAAATGTGGATCGTATGGCATTTTATAAGTTCCTTCAGGATACATATGTTCAGTTAAATTGGGTAATCTGAAGTACTCTTTAGGGATGCTACTAAATATTTTATAATTCTCATCGCTAGTCTTCATTATTTAATTTGTTTTATGAGTGATATCATTAGCTACTATTAGATCTTATTATTTTTTTAAGTACTTCTCTGAATATTATTTATGAAGTTTACTCTTCTTTTGCAGATCTGCAGCTGAAGATTTCTATTCATTTACAAATGTATTTATCACTTTTTCATCATGCTAGTCTTCAATGTATACAAACTTATTTTCATTTACTTCATTTATTAAACTTTCTCTAATATTTCTACTCTTTAATTTAGATTCAGCTCTTATCTTTAGATTCTCTAAATATCCTTCAACGTGGACTTCATCAAGCATTGACTGTAATAAATAATAGATAAATTTAATAAAATATATGAATAAAAATAAGTCTGTGATTACTCTATAGTCAATTTAAAGGAGATATAAATTCTGGGAGAGAACAATAGCTGAGGATGTTCTTTTACAGTTATTGAAGAAAATGTCTTCTTCTCCAAAGAGCTATCCTTTAGAGTAGATAGTTATTCTAATTGTTGATTGTTTTTTAAGAGAATTTCCTACTGAATTAGATGGTACTTCTTACTTTTTTGCTATGTCATCAAATTCTTCTGTTCTTTCACTTTCATTTTCTTTTATTTCTTTTAAATAGTGAGAGTTTTTCTTTTTTTCTAGCTTAGATTCAATTATTTATTATGAAGGACTCTTCTTTTAGACAATTTCAACTTCCCCATCTAGAATGAGATAGAGGTAGGGGTCGATTTAATTTTATTTGTATATGTGTTGTTTTCTTGAAAAAGACAATTATTCACTGTGTCATAAGATTCTCTGAATTGTTATTTAATGGAATCCCCTGAAAAAAGGTTTTATTTCTACTATTTACTAATCAAGTCTCTCTTAAATAGCATCCTTAGCTTCCTTAATTGCATCAAGAGAAATTGAAAGAATTAAAGCTTTTTAGTCCTATAATTAGCTACCTCCTATCGCAAAACCTTTTTTCTTTTATGGGTAACCAAATTCAGAACCTTTACTTGAAAGAGTTTCTATCTTTTTGTAAAGTAATACTCCATTTGGATCAAAAATACGTAGTTTTTATTTATCTTCGTTTATTTTTTAAAATGTTTCTAAATGAATCTCTTCATTTTTCTTTTGTTTGAACAATATCTCAGCTTCCGAAAGCACTATTTCTTTTTCAAAATATTTGAATTTATTTTTATTTCTTTCTTTTTTGGATTCTTCCTCTTTAATAATATCGGCTTCATTCTAGACCTCTTGAAAGGATTTAGGGATAAATAAATCAATGTACCCATTTAACAGCACATAAAAACACTACTACTCTTCATTTATTTTATAAATCACTTCACCTCTACTTACTGTCATCACTTTTAAGCTAGGTATTAGCATTCTTATATAATCTTCATAAAACTAATTTGGTATATCCTAACTCTAAATTATCTACAGATACCCTAAAAATCTAATCATATTCTATAAATCCTCCTCATTCTTTTCTTTAATGTTTTAAACTGATATTAAGAATTCCTATTAATTTAATGGATTGTTTAATTCTGTATTAAAAGGGATGATATTTACCTTAAATATTTAAGGGAGTTCACTTTAAGAAGGATAGAATTTTTACTTCCTGCCTTAGATTCTTGATTATTTGAATTCTTGTGACCTTCCTTCAATTAATTTGTTAGGACTGTCTTCATTTTGGTTCATTTATTTAGACCTACTGTGTAAAAAATTCTCTGTCTATTTATTGTAAAGCTGATTTGAGTAATCTAGTGATAGATCGAATATTGTTGGTTATTAATTATTATCAATAATTTCTTATTCTAAATGATATTATAATTACTTTGCTAAAAAAATAAATAATTTAGGAATACTGAAGTTAAGTGAATAGTTATTCTTAGTATACTTTAAATTACTTAACAAGAGCTTGTTTAAAATAAATATGATTAATATAATTCTGAAAAATAAACAATACTGCTGAGACTTAAAGGTATTTGAGGTTCAGCTTTAATAAAATACAAACAAAATTTAGACAAAATTCAGTAATATATTTTTATTTACCTCTAGAAAAAAATTTTCTAAGACTTACCAAATTTAATTTATGGTAAACAATTAAAAATCAGTAATTTGATTGTATCCATACATCTCTTCTCGTTTTACGCGGAGCAAATAAATAAACAAATAATTTATTTAGCTTACTTTATTTTCCATCATAGTAATTCGATTATTTAGTTTATCATTTTTTAAATTTTAATCTTGTCAGCATTTTTTATTCTTGCTAAGCAACAATTCCTAGCCATATTTTTAGAGAACAATTGGGTTATTAATTTTGATAATATTAAGGAGGTATCTATTTCTAATTATTCTATTTAAAATAAAATTATATATTTATTTTTTCAATTATTTTTTTTCATTAATTTAAAAAATATTTTCTAAAAGATACAGTAAACAAATTAAGATAAGATATATTGATTATTCTCAGTATCTTATATAGATTCTAAAATTAATTAATTGAATTATTAAAATATTAATTATTTTATAATAAGATAAAATAAAGATGGGAAAGTAAAGAATAGCAATTAATTAACAATATGATAAAATAATATAATAGAAAAGATATGATAAAAATAAGTAGGTTAAAATATCTTTTTCTATTTCAAAATAATTTTATTGAATTAAATAAAATACATTTTAGAGATGATCTTAATTACAGTATTAAAAAGAATGAAGTTTAATTGTATTTAATTGAAAGCAAAGAAATAATTAAGAAATAAATAAACTGATTAATTAATTGATAATATAGCTTTTAAATAATGATATTATTTAATAATGAAATTAATTGTATTGGATTAGATTGGATTTAATTTGATTAAAAAATCTTTATAATAAAGGTATTTAATCAAGGAACGAACAGTCAGTCTATTTATTATTTATTTTTTTTGAAGATAATTAAGTTCAAATTGCATTAATTTTAAATAGAAAATGAAAGGAATAGTTTTTTGCAAAATGATATAAAAAGAAAAGCTATAATAAAATTCAATTAGATGAATGATTAAAGGTTTTAAAAATATGTAGAATAAGTAACAAAATAGTTTTTGAAAATACTTAAAAGTAATTCAAAAATATTAAAAACTCAATAAGAGTCATTGGATAAATGGTGGATAATAAAAATGAATGAAATTTGCTTTCAATAGTATGAAAAAAGATGAGAGAACAATGAAGTTTAATAAAGACTAAATTAAGTAAGGCGAATTAATTTTTAGATGGGAAGGAAAGGATAATAAAAAGTAAAAGGGAAAAATAAAGGACTAATTGAAAGATACTGCTGGAAGGTCGAAAGCATAATTAAAAGAAAAAAGGATAAAAATTAATCTAAAATCAAATATAAAAAACAAAGACATAAGTAAAGAAATGAGCCAATAAAAGCCTCAATTAGTCTAAACCTTCGGTAGAAAGAAAAACGCCGTCGCTGTTGCCTCCGTCAGACCTGGTAAGGGTCTCCTCAAGGTTAATGGTTCCCCCATTGATTTGATCAACCCCTAACTCCTCTAATCCAAGATCTACGAACCCATTCTTTTACTCGGTCAAGCTAGATTCTCCAACCTTGATATCAGAATCAGAGTTAGAGGTTCCGGTTACACCTCTCAAGTCTATGCCATCAGACAAGCTCTCGCTAAGGGTGTCGTCGCTTACCACGCTAAGTAATTAAATTGAACCATTTTTTTATTTAATAGCAAAGATTAGAAAAAAATAATTTTCATTGCATTAATTTGCTTTAAAGATGCATCTAATCTATCTTTGTACTTCATTTGTGAATTTCAAAGCAATCTGTCAATATCATCAATCAAAATTCAACTATTTCTTTAAATATTTCTGGGATATTCATGCGATATTTCTACTTATTGGCTGAATAAGATAATGTAATTACTATGAAGTGTAGGAATCCAATTAAAGCCTAAAAAATGAATATATGGAGTGCAATTCAAACTTTTAAGAATAATTAAGAGAGAGATAGTCAATCAATCAATCAGTCAGTTAGTTAGTTAACTTTAGCTATCCTAACAAATAGACCTGGAAATGGAATATTTAATTACTAAAAAAGGCATGAGAGAATATATCAAAAACATAATAAAATAAGATTCATAGTTTAAGAATAAAGTAATAAACAGGAATGAAAAGATATTTATCAACTAAGCAAATGTTTCCAAACTTTTAGATAATAATCATTAGGTATAATAAAACTAATAAACAAACCAAATTGGAAATTGATATATCTTCTAAATAACTAACTAACTGACAAAGTAAAATGAACTAAGAAGGATAAATAAATAGATAGATTCGTTAGATGATTGCTTGCTTATCTCTCTTAGCTTTTAGTAATAGAATTAGTAAAGATATAAGCATACATAAAATTAGAATGAAAGTAATAATAATTTATAAAATAGGCTAGATATTTTAACTTTTGGATTAAATTAGCAAATAAAGTTGAAAGAAAATATAAAAAATAAGTGCAAATATCCAAATATAAAATAATAACCACTAAAGTATAGAAATCCCTTTTGATTTTGATGAGATGTCAAAAATTTATAGTAATAAAAGTTATAGCAAATTAGATTGAATGATATTGAATTAGATTGTTTTGTTTTTGAAACAAATTAATAAATAAATTCACAAAGGAGAAGTTTAAGAAAACTTAAAATATTTAAATTATTAAATCATATTAATCGTTTCTTTATTAATCTTTAGATACGTTGACGAAAACTCCAAGAGAGAAATCAAGGAATAATTGATGCAATACGACAGATCCCTCTTAGTTGCTGATCCCAGAAGAATGGAACCCAAGAAGTGTGGTGGTAGAGGTGCCAGATCTAAAATGCAAAAGGCTTACAGATGAAAACCTTTATTAAATTAAATACTTTTTCATTGTTTATATTTAAATAAGATAATATAAATAATAACTTTTAATACTTATAAATACATGGTTTTTATGTTTTATTCACCTAAATATGCTATTTAAACTAATTGCATTTTTATCAACCTTCTAAACACTCCTTTTCTTTCCAATCAATCAAAACATCCATCCATACCTCTTTTCTTCTTATTCCTTTATTATTAAACAATTTGAATGATTGAGGAATGTGATCGCTTAAATTAAAAACAAATAACATTAGATAATTCTTTAATCCATTTAAACAAAAGTATTAAAACTTTTGAATGCATTTAATGATACATACATTTAATTTTTTAACTAAAATATTAGATGTATTCTTTCTCTTTCTCAAAGAAAATTCACTATTTATTTTCCTAGAGTTTTCTAAATTTCCTTTGTAAAATTAACTTTAAGGATTAAAAACAACTATGTCATATTTATAAAATAAATTTTAATAATCTTAAAAAATAAAGTATAATTAAAATAATTAAAATTTATGAATCTTAATTAATAAATCTTTAAAAGAAGTTTTAAATAAATTCTTTTTAACAGAGAGAGGAAATATTTTATTTTTTTATTTATTTTGTTAAGAAAGGAAGTTAAATTAGATTTGATTTGATTAAAGCATTTTGGATTGTTTAAGGAAATTAAATATTGACGAACTTGAAGGAGGGAAAATAATTACAAAGTTTGAAATATATAGACAGTCAAGTCAGTATGTAAGTAAGTAGGTAAGTAAGTGAAGAAAAAATGAAAGATTTTATACAGATCTGAAGTATGATAAGTTTTTAGCGATTTTTAAGAATATATATTTGAATTGAGAATTGGTAGAACATAAACAAGAGATAGTAACACTGAATTTGACAATTATTAGGATAACTATAAATAATTTTGGATAAAAGTCTGTTAAGTCAGTCAGCTAACCAGAGAATGGTTTCATTATATTATTATTCCATCTATAAAACTAAATAAAACTAGTGTTGAATTGAGAATAAAGATGATAGACGTAGCTACACTTACTAGTTTAGTATTTTACAAATCTATTCCCTATAAATGCAGAGTAAATATTTATATTCTTTTAGCTTTTTTCAACTAAAATAAGTTGCAAGTAAATAGTTTTATCATCAAACACAACAATTAGTACAGGATATCTAGGGGAGAACTATCAAATTTATTATTAAGATTTATAAGAAAGTAAGTAACACTTTTACTATAGTTTTGCTTTAGATTGAGAATTGCATGTTATAATAATTGCTTGACTGTTAGTTTAAGTATTTTAAATACTTAGATACTATGATTTAACGAAATTAAAAAAGATAGCAAGCTATTGAGGAGTGAGTAAAAAACATTCGGTCAGTAACTATTTATTCAACCAATAATCGATTTAATATTAATTCTTAATCATCTTCATTATTATTATTTTAATTATTAATTTTAAAAACTGAATATTTAATTGTTTATCAAGCATGCATGTAAGCATCCATTATTTCTTTATAATTACGATGAAGTACATTCATGAGCATCTAAATTAGTAACTGATTTCATTCACTTGTAATGATAGAATGATATTTTTCTGAAAATAATATGGCTCTCAGAATGAGCAAAGTAAGATAGATATGTTGCTGTTTTTTTCAATTAATCAAGAAGACCTATAATTCCTAACTTTCTAAGGTGGCTTCATTATAATTTTGAACAAAAGTTTAAGCATCACTTAATTGATAATAAGAGATTTCTGCTTCAATGAGCTTCTAATTATTGTAATAAAATATATTATTAGAATAAGATTATTTTTGTGAGTGAAAGTTATATTAGAAATTGAAAATCATAAGTAAATTGTTAGTGGTAATTACAGAGTCAGAATTGCAGTTAAATGTGGTATTAATAGAGTCAACTTTAACTTGTTCTTTATCTGAAGCGAGTTCCTTTTTTTAATTTTTGGAATAATTAATATTTTCTAAAGCTTTCTCTTGCACTAGTATTTACATATATTTCATGAGAGTTTATGGTTGAAGGAAGATTCTTAACCTTTACTGTGTATAACTTTTTAGGAATGGTCACCTTTTTAGTCTATATTTGATAAAAATAATATATGAGAAAATAAATTCTAGATTTTATATTTTAAGTCTGAAAAATTGAAGAAATTCTCTACAGCATTGATTTATAATTGTCTAGGAGGATTTTGTGTATTAGAAGATGAACCGTAGTGGTGATCGTTGGGGTTGTCGTCCTTTCTCTATTTTAGTGTTATGAAAAGAATATTAATTTCATTAGACACAATTAAGTTTAAGAGGTTTTTGATAAAGTAAGTAGAAAAGAGGATCAAAATGAAAAAGAAAATCAAATATTTCCAAAAATTAATTAATTTCTACCTTAGAAATGGGCTTGGAAAGCTTCTTAACAGGATAAGCTCTATCATTAAATTCGTTTCTTGAGTCAAATCTATCTTCCTTATTGTTGTGGTAGTTATTGTTTCTGTTGTTGTTATTATTGTTATTAGGTCTGATAGAATTGTGGTTGGTTCTCTTAATGAAATTTTTATTTCCACCATTGCTATTGTTGTTGTTATTGTTATTGTTGTAGTTTCTCTTGAAGCTATTATTGTTATTATTGCTGCTACCAATGTTGCTGCTACCCTTCTTTTAATTCTTTTTATCTTCCTTGATGAATTCGTCAAGAGCTACTTCTTCACTCATACCTACTATATTCTTTCTTTATTTATGATTATGATTCTCTTTCTTTTTTTCTTTTAGATTTTAAACAAATTATTTGTATATTTATGATTTGTATTGATTCACAAACTCATTATTTTGATTTTTATTTATATATTAATATTCTTCATATCCCACTTCTTTTCCTCTTCTACTCAATTCTTGCTTGCTTTTCTTTAATTCTTGCTACCTACACACAACCCTACATACATACATACATACATACATACCTACCTATCTACCTAAGTACATCATTTATTAGATAATCATATTCCAAAAAGGCTTTATGTTTGATTAAATCTAAAACGATTTCTACAACAAATAGACATATCTTATGACCACTTACTTAATTTCTAATATTAAATATTGATTTAATTTATTTGATAAGTATTTATTTATACAAATTTAATATGAATCTTTAATTAATTTAGAAAATATTTTTAATAATATCTTCTAACTTTTTATAAGGTGGATAAATCTCTTTTATTACTTTAACCTTCTTTAAAAGTAATTGATTTCAATTTAATAAAGAAACATTTTCTTAATATTTATTAAGAAGATCTATCAATCAATGAATTTTATAATTGTTCATAAAAGAAGTTATTCTTATAAATTCTACTTACAAAGACATATTATTGAGAATTATGTTAAGAATATATGCAGAATAAACTAAATCAATTTCATTAAAAAAAATCAATTTATTATTTTATTTTATTGTATGTGGATTTCATCTTTAATTATATACCTACAGAAATACTAATTTTAGTAGATAATGTGATAAATGTATCATCAAAAAATGAATGATTAATACTATATTAAACGTGTAAATAAAGAGAAAGCGAATGTAATAATTGTAAGTATTCTTTAATAATCTATTTTTGTAAAAATATTAATTAAATTCGTTCAGTCTTTATAATGTATTTTGCATAAGTTTGTATATAAGCTATAATAAATCTATCAAATTAGTTTTTGCTATTTGTCACAAAAAACTGAACTACTATTAATTTTTTGATAGAATTAAAAGATTCTTGAAAAAATATTAATATTGAAAACCTATTTTTTTAAAAAATATCATAAAAAGATAAATACAGTTTTTTAATATTGAGTATTACTAATAGCAATTGTAAATATTGAGTAAGACAAAAAATACTGTAGCAAAAAGGAAAATATGAGTTTTGCAAAAGGTGTCCATCGTAGAGAGAGTAGAGAGGTAATGATTGAATGTGAAAAAATCCAAAACTAAACAATAAAAAACTGATTGTTTTTTTTAAAAATAGTCATCATCTAGAAATAGATAATAGTCTATTCTTAGTAGCTACTCTCTAAAATAGAATTACAGAGAATAAATTTCAGAGTCAATGAATAGTGATGTTAGTGCAATAGCAAAATTTAGTGATTTTAAAGATCTTTTAATAGGTAAAACTAACATTAGCATTCACATATGTTTAAAATTGAATTATCGTTATTACTATTATTGATGTAATTACAATTATTAATAGAGGCAAAAACTATAGCAACAACTGAAAAAGGAATGAAAAGCATGAGATTATTTGATAAATTAATTCATTTAAGATAGATATCATTCGTATTACTAATATTCTTAGCTTTTTTTGAAAGACCTATTTGGTGTACAGTTGATTACCATGTAATTTTCTTTAAAAACTTAAAAAAGAATAAAAAATAAAGAGTTGATTGATTGATTGATTGATTAATTGGTTGGTTGATTAATTAATTGATAGATAGATTTACTTATTAGCTTACATAGAATATAAATTTATTATGGTAATTATATAATTTTAATATAACAAAATAAAGGATCACTGCAGAGTTTCTCCTGATGGAAAAGTTTAGATCCCAACATCCAATATACCCTATATGAACAATTTCTATTTCTATCCTATTGAGATTCTTATTGTATCTTTCCTCACATATAACAGATATCTCAAGCAATCCTTCTTAAAAAACAACAAACAAAGATATTGGTTTTACTGCTTAGTGACTATTACTATCATCATAATAATAGAAGATATCATCAAAGCTGCTATTGAATCTTACCATGTTAACATTTCTCTTTTCTTGAAGCCGTTATACTTCATATCTTTCAAGTAAACATTTTAATTTCAAAAACATTGTTAAATTAACAATTATTTACAAAAATGAAAAGTCGTGTGCTCAGAAAAACATTAAAAATCTATATTAAGATCATTAAAAAAGCTGTTCCTATATTTATTATAATTACTTTCAACATCTTTTTCTTTTCTGTTCTGGGCAGAATCATCTTTTACGGTAAATATATTTATTTAATTTTAATAATGTAATTAAAAATTAAAAATATAAATAGATTAATAAAATGATAATTATTTTGATTCTTTATTTGACACATTGTTTAACTTTACTGTCTTGCAGACTACAAGTAACTTCCCTGATGTTATGATGCCTTATTATAATGAAAATAGATGGGCCCCTATAATATTCATTTGCTTTTTGCTTATTAATCTCATTCTATTGCTTAATACTGTCCTAGCTGTTTTCTACTCCAATTATAAAAAAGAAATGGAAAAAGATACTAAAAAATTTTTCTTCAAGAACAAAGAAAAGATGCATGAATATATCCATAAATATATTGTCACTAACCCAAACAAAGCCCTTAGCAAATAAAATCAACAACTTTTATAAAGCTTTATGTACTTAATTTTAGATTTTAGAAGCCTGTTATTAATTTATTTTAAAAATACAGGAAATTCCATGTGAGAGGATAATAAACATAGCAATTACATTAGAGTGATTAATTCAAATTATCTTAAGAATTAGAAAATGTTTAAGATTCCATACCAAAGGCTTTCCTTATTAGATTATTCAAGAGTATGCAATGGAATATCTTTATGGCTTGTTTAAGTTTTCTTAATTTCTCCATTTTATATATTATGGTGCCTTCTATTGCAAAAAAGACTGATTCAACCTTATGGGCAACAATAAACCTTTGCATAAATATGATCTTCTTTTTAGAATAATTCACTTAAGTCCTAATATTTAGTAAATTAACAATAGCTATTTCTTTTAAATAATTAAATTAATCATAAAAATAATTTATAGAAAGGAATTACTTGAAGATAAAGAAATACTATATATTTGACTTTATTATTTCTATTTCTATCATTACTTTAATCATTTGCTATTTCATCACTTAAGAGCCTGACATTCTTCCTTATTGCATGTATCTCATCTGTACAAGAATGCTTAGATTTGTGTTCATACTTTTCAAATTTGAATCATTCAAAATGATCTTTAGAACAGTTTATGATTTCATACCTCTCTTTGTTAACCTTTTTGGTGTGTTGATAGTTATGTTTTACATTTTCTCTGCCCTAGGTAATTAATTTAAGTTAGATTATTGATTTTCAATCTATTTAAATTATATTATTTAAGGTTAACATATCTTTGGAGGCAAAATGACATATGAATTTGAAAATTAAATTAACGAGGAGACAAACACAAAGTATTATGTTTTAAATAGTTTCAACGACACGGCAACTTCTTTAGTTTTACTATTTGAACTTCTTATTGTTAATAATTGGATGATTAATGTAATTTCAAACAAATTTTGATTATATAATTAACATTTATTTCATCTGTTAATAGGTTTAAGTGCATTAAATTATTATGGGAACCAAAAATGTAAGATTTTTCTTCATAGTATGGTATGTGATTTCAGTCGTCATATGTATGAACATCATGGTTGCTTTTATTATTGATCACTTGGTAAATAAACTTGCAGATAGTGATAAAATCAACGAATCCTCTATTTAAGCATATCTATCATAATAAATATCTGATTAGAAACATGAAGTCTAAGCTACATAATCATTTAAATTTTCAATTTTTTCTTAAAAATCTGAAGATGATATCTTCTAAAATCTAGGTTTAACACATACTGAGGTAAAATATAATTATAATTGTTTTAATATTTATTTATTTAATTATTTAATAATTTTAATAGCCAAATATTAAAGGATAACAAGAAGATAGTGATTGATTAGTTAATAATAAAATAAATTTATTCATTTTAATTCAAAATATAACCAATTTTAAATGCAATTATTAATTAGATTTATTTATTAATTTGCTAAATCAATTCATTAACAACTGTACTTTTTGTAAATTAATTAAATTAATTAAAAATTCCACCTAATTATCCACTTCCAAAATGAGAATAAAGATGATTAAAATAATAAGAACTAAAGTGTATGTACGTATCTTAAATATTTAAAAGAATTGATTTCAAGATAAAATTAAAGAATTTATTCTATTAATTTAATTTCAAATATTGATTGAAATATTAAGTGTTGTCTTTAAAAATAAAACAAATTAAATGAGAAGAAAGTATTTTAATTTAAGATGTAGTAATAAGGAAGTAATTAACAAGTATAAATTTATATATAATACATAAAATACTATAGATTTCTTTTTATGAACCAATCCAATCCAATCAAATCAATCCATTCAATCAATTAATTTTATTTTTATTTATTAAATTTAAAATTTCTGAAAATTAAGAATTTTGATCTGATAATAGTTTTTTAGGATGATCATACTCAATGACTTGACCATGATCTAAAACTAAGATTTTATCGCTTTCCATAATTGTTTTCACTTTATGTGCAATAGTTATCATTAAACAGTCTTAAAAGTTGTCATTTAATATTTTAGTGATGTGTTCTTCCAATGTTTCATCGATGTGACTAGTAGGTTCATCCACTATTATTATCTTAGCTTTTCTTAAAATGATTCTAGCGATACTTATCAATTATTTTTCTCCTTCAGAAAGATTATCACCAAGTTATTGAATCTATTTTATTTAAAAATATTATTATTAAGTTAAATATTTAATTATATAATAAATATAGTCTACTTCAGTTTCGAGACCATTTTTGAATGAAGAAAATGCTGAAAATCCAGCAAGAGAGTAAGCTCCAATAATTTCTTAATTAGAAAATTTTCCAGATGGATCTAAATTCTATCTAAGAGTACCTTCAAAAATGTACGACTCTTAACTTACAACACTAATAGTACTTCTCAACTCATCTAAAGTGTAGTCAGAAATACTTTTTCCATTTATTAATAACTCTCCAGATACTAGATCTATAATTCGTGTAAGAGCAAGTGTAATGGATGTCTTACCAGCACCAGTACGGCCTACTACTCCTATTTTTTAATTCCTTTCCATTTTTAGACTAATTTTTTAAAGACAATTTGGAAGATTTTCTCTATATTAGAAAGAAGCTTTTTTAAAAATGATAGAAGTGGTATTCTCATTAAATAGAGGATATTCTTAATCAATTGAAGAATCATTTTCAATCGAATCTTCATTTTATGAAATATGGTTATTTTAAATTAGCTAAGAAGTCTTTCCATACTCTTCTTCTACAATACTCCTAAATTATAAAATAATTATTTACTTTAAGGATAATACATTAAAGATATTAATTTTATTACTCTTTAAGCATATGACATCTTTCATAATTGACCATATGAGTTTCAAACTAAATCCAAATATAAGCAATATTAATGAAAGACAGGGAGGCATTTTAAATCATTTAAGACATCATAATAGCAGAATTAGCAGAGATATCCTTATCAAAGTACTGTTTAATAATTATAATATTTCAGAATATATATGATAATATTATCTATAAATAAAAATTACTGTAATAGTTCCACAAGAGAGAAGAGGCAAAGCAGTCAAAAAAGTGCAAATACATTCAAACCATTATTAGATGCCATTTACTGCAATTTGATTTCTTAAATCTATATCAACTGAATCTTAATATGTATCTTTAACTCTATCATAATCAACACAATTTCTCAAAAAGAATATTCCCCTAACTACTTCATTGAGATAGTTTAAGATTGGACTTTTCGAAGTTGCCTCTATAAATTTAAATTAAAAAGATTTAATTGATTATTTAAGAATAATTTTCAAGATTAAATTAAATAATAGTGATTTTTACCTATTCTAACAGCCTATCTTTTAGCTTTAAGGAAATAGATAGAAAGGTAGATGCTAATAAGAATATAAACCAAGACAATAGGCATAACTTTGTAACTGCAAATAATGCAAACCATAACAACACTAAAAATTAAGAATGAAATATTAATCATAATGGCAGCTAAGTCTTTAGGGATTAAAATGTCAATTTCATATATATCCTTAGAAAGTCTATTCATCAAACGGCCAGAAGTAATAAGATTAAAGAATTTAGTGAATGAACCTCTCAATAACTTATAGATTATAGATTTATGTAGGAATTTAGAAAGATGAATCATTGTAAAAACAAAGAGAGACTCATAAGCAAAGACCATAAATTACCTCAAAATTTCATATAAACAATAAAACATGATTGATTTAAACTATTCATCTTTCTGTTCTTAAGTTGGGTGATCCTCATCTTTCATTCCCCTAACAGACAATAGTGATAAAGAACTCAAAGCGATATTAGATCCCATTACTTTTAATTTTAATAATATTTAAAAATCATTAATAGAATCAAAGTATTTTTAATATTATTTTTAAAATAAGAAATAATTGAATCAATAATAAATTTACTCAAAAAGCAAGCAAATAGAAATTTAAAACCTCCTAAGGTATTGATAAACACCTTGTAAACATCCTTTTTGATAAAACCTTGTTAAATGTCTTCAGCTTTAATAAGTTTCTTTGTATAAGGAACTATTGCTTGAGATTTAGATCTATTAGGATGACTTTTTAATATTCTATTTGATTATTTAATTTCATTCTCTTAGTCTACTTCATTTTTCCCATCCTAAGCTAATTTCATTTTAATCTCGTTATATTTTCCCTCTTAGATGATTTCCCCATTCTTTACTAAAAATATTCTATCTGCTTTTTCCATTCCAAGTAAATTGTTGACAAAAATAACTCTTGTTTTAGATTTAAGCATCCCTTAAAAGCATTCTCTAGCAATAAAAGTAGCTACTCCAATATCTAATGCACTCAAAGGATCATCTAAAAGATAAATATCAGAGTTTTTATAAATCGATCTAGCTAAGTTAATTCTCTTTCTTTGACCACCAGATAATGTATCTCTGTATTTAAATTAATTTACATATTTACATAAATCATTTTTATTTAAGAAAATTATTTTTACCCCTTTTCTCCAATATTTGTTGAGTCTCCATCAACAAAATAAGAAAGATCTTCCTCAAAGCAGCTGGCATGCAATGCTTATTTATATCTATGGGGATCGAACTATTACCCAAATATAATATTTGCTTTTACTGTATCTTAGATAATCCAAGGGTCTTGAGTGCTCAAACTAATACTTCCATTAATTTTTACCATATTATAAAAGGCATCTTATCCACCTTCAACTTCCATTTCACCGAGAATACCTTAGAGTATAGAAGTCTTTCCGCTTCCAAGACTAATATTATTTTTTATTAATGATATAATAAATACTTAAATAAAACCTAAATTTACTCTCCACAAAAGACAACAAATTCCCCTTTCTTTATTTTTAAATTCAAGTTCTTAATTTTAAACACATTTTATGAAGAAGTTGTGAGAGATATTCTCTCTTTTTTATTGAGTTTAACAGTTTCTTGGAGAGCACTTACATCCATTGAACTCTTCCAAGCAAAATTTGCATTTTCTAAAATAATAGAGTTATCATCTTTATCATTTATATTAATATTGAGAGTGTGATTTATCATTTTTTAATGCTCATAGACATAACTTTCTGCCAGAAAGTGGTCAATTCTTTGCATAGAATTTCTTCCAACTACAATAGCTTGAATTGAGGAAGGTAAGCTACCAATATAAGAGAGAAGAAGATTGAAGGAAGTATTAATAATGATAAACTCTGAGTAAGTATTAATTCCTATCGAGAAAGCAACTATTAATAGATAAACATTGCCAATCAGATTGTTAATTAGATTATTCACTGTTTACAAGAAATTCTAATTCTTTAACTTTTGAACTTCTTTCTCTCTTTTTTCTTCGATCTTTATTATTTTAGATAAAAATATAGTAATCAATCAAATTGAAATATTCTTTCAAAAACTAATTTATCTTACTCTTTTATCGAAGAAAGATTCCAGACTATTATACTTAATAGTCTTCATCCCTCTAAGCATTTCCTCCAAGGATCTCATACGCAAATCTTTTCTATGCATAAACTTCTTTTGGAGAGAGCCATATAATTTTCCAAAAATAAAAGAGAGTGCAACATAAAAGGCTGCACTAATAACCATAATGATAATAATATTAAATTTCTTCACATTGAAAGTGACAACCACTAGAGCGATCAAGACAAAAGGAAATACGAAAGAAAATATGATGATATTTTAGATATAATTAACGATCTGTTATTAATGATAAAAATAAATAAAATATTTTTAAGAATGAACTTTGAGAATATTTGTTTATTTTTGGAGAAGTAGAATAAGATTGTTTACTTGAAGGATATCAACTTGAACCATATTTAGGATATCGCCAATCTTATAATATTAATTTCTGAGAATGGGATAGGTAAAAGTCTTTTAAAAAATCTTCATACTCAAAGCACCAGTCATTCTAACAGTGAGTAAACTCTATTTATATGGAAATTGATGGATTAAATTAAATGCGTTGGGATATTAAATAAAAAATAAAGGATAATAGTAAGTCTTACATAATAGAAATTGTAATTAGACTTAATCACAGAAGCAAAAATAACTGTTGCTAGTTAAGTACAGATACCAGGTAAAAGAGGATAAATTGAATTTCCTCTTTCATCGTTATCGATTGCTCCAAGCAATAGTTAGATTGAAATAAGATTTAATAACAGACTAGCCACATTTATAAGATACAAGACAGCAACAATTATGATTTCCTCTATGAATTAAAAATAGAAATAAAAAGAAAATTCTTTAACTAATAAATGGTTTTTATTTACTTCTATACATACGATAGAAAGTACTTCTTATTTTATTTGTTATCTTAGGATTATTTTCTATTTCTTCAAAGATCTTATTAAATTTATCGAAATTGAATTAACTTAAATCCTTTTCGCGAAGATTGAATATATCTTCTTACTAGAGATCTTTCTTCTAAGCTTTCTATAATATTAAAACACTATTATAATTCTCAAATATTAACAAGATTTACTTACCTTTATTAAAGGAATAATCCAAAAAAATAAGATTCTAGAAAATATGTTAATCTCATCGAATGGATTCTTGTTTTTAAAGCTATCCAAATTTTATATTAGAGAATCGCTGATTTAACTTTCGATATCTTTCTAATTCATTTTACCTTTTGAGTCAGATAAACTTTATATATAATAAATTGTTAATATTATTTTGTTTGTTAGTTTAATTTATTATAATTTAATCAAGGGTGTTATCATATTTTTAATGTATTTATTAATAAGCCTGGTCAGGAGCAAGTTTATGCAAGTGGTTTATTTCAATTTCAAATTTAACTTTTCGATAAGGTTTAATTAGGAAATTCTATACTATAGTAGGTTATAAGTTTTAATAAATCATAAATTGAAGAGATTATGATAATAGGATTATTCCTATTAGGAAAAATACCTTTATTTACCCTCTTTGTGTGAAATGTATTTATTCTTAATTATTTGTTATTATCTTTTCTTGGTCAGAAAGCATAAGTAAATCTTATTTTTAGTGTTTTCAATCATATTTGAAACATTTCAAATTCATATTATACTCAAAGTAATTCTTTTAAGTTTTCTGATAAATTCTTAATTAAATTTTAATGTAAAATCTTATACCTGCCTATTTACTTAAATGTAGTGTAAAATATTCATCTTTCGTTTTCAATAATATTCTATTGAAAATATAAGGTGATGGTTATGCTACTAATTTTAATTCTTTCTTCTCTATGCTAAGTTTACTTTATTAATAAGAGTAAAGTGATATAAATAAATTTTTAATTAAAAATTTTAAAAGATAAATAAATTCATTCCTAACATAATTTTACTTTCAAGATTTATATCAAAGAAATGAAGAAAATATTTTAATAGCTAGGGAGACAAATTCAAAATTGTTTGATTAAAAATAAATCATTTCATTGTATACTTCCGAATTATAAGCAGAGTTGGCAAAGAGGAATTTAAGCAGTTTTAATTGCATCAGCTATAGAAATTAGAAGATAATCTAATATTATTAAATATCTTAAAATAATCTACAAAAGGTGTAAATAAAGTTTATAAAAAAGTATGATATTTATTGAATATTTAAAATTTAAGTAAAGAATACAAATTATAAAAAAATATATAAATTAACTGGTTTAGTTAGTTAGATTGGAATCAATTTTAATCATTCAATTAATTTTATTTTTTTCTATTAGGTTGAAGATTTCTGAGAATTGTGATCTATCGTCAGATAACAATTTTTAAGGATGGTCATATTCTTATACTT
Source organism: Tetrahymena borealis (assembly GCA_000260095.1). Taxonomy (NCBI): domain Eukaryota; phylum Ciliophora; class Oligohymenophorea; order Hymenostomatida; family Tetrahymenidae; genus Tetrahymena; species Tetrahymena borealis. Next base: position 116,167 of record JH651316.1, read on the forward strand.
TTCCATGGTCTAACACCAAAATTTTATCACATCCGATGATAGTTTTAATTTTGTGAGCAATAGTTATCATTAAGCAATCTTAAAAGCTCTAATTTAATATCCTAGTAATGTGCTCTTCCATTTTTTCATCAATACAACTTGTGGGTTCATCAACAATGATTATTTTGGATTTTCTCAAAATAATTCTAGCAATACTTACTAATTACTTTTCTCCTTCGGAAAGATTATCACCAAGTTATTGAATCTATTTATAGATATATTATAATTTATAAATAAATTCATTAAATTTATATTAAAATCAGCTTAATTTTTTACATAAGTATTGAGACCTTGCTTGAAAGAAGAAAAAGTAGAGAATCCACAAGCTTAATAAACTGATAGTATTTCCTAATTAGAATATTGTTTAGTTGGATCTAAATTTTATTTAAGAGTTCCTTCAAAGATATATGACTCTTAACTTACAACGCTCATACTACTTCTCAATTCATGAAGAGAATATTCTTAAATACTCTTACCGTTTATCAAAAACTCTCCAGATACTAGATCTACTATTCTAGTTAAAGCAAGAGTAACTGAGGTTTTACCAGCTCCAGTTCTACCAACAACTCCAATTTTTTGATTTCCTTCCATTTTAAGATCGATTTTCTCTAGACAATTAGGTAGATTCTCTCTATATTGGAATGAAGCAGATTTAAAGACAATAGATGTTTAAATTTTAGGTCTGTAAGTGGATTAAGAATTGATTGAAGTGTTATTTACAGAAATAGATGTCATTTCTGTTGAAGATGAGTTTAAATCTTTTTTTCCAATACACTTTTAATCATTTCCATATTCTTCTTCAATAATACTCCTATAATTAAAAAGTAGTTTGTTTTATAATTATAATTCTTATTATTATATTATTTTACTGTTTGAGTCTGTGGCATCTTTCATAATTAACCATATGAGTTTCAAATAACACCCATGTTTAAGAAATATTAATAAAAGAAACAGATGCATTAGAAATCATTTGAGTCATCATAATTGCGGAGTTAATGGAAGTATCTTTGTCAAAGTACTTTAATCATTTTAAATAATAAATTATTTCATTTGAATTAAAAATGTTTATTTAAAATTTGATTTGATAAATTACCATAATAATGACACTAGTAAGTAAAGGAAATGCTGTTAAAAAAGTACCAATACACTCAAACCAATATTAGATACCATTCACAGAAATTTAATTCTTTAAATCAGTATTAATATAATCTTAATATGTTTATTTCACTCTATTATAATCTACACAGTTTCTTAAATAGAAGACTCCCCTAATCACTTCTGAGAGGTAATTTAAGATAGGACTCTTCGAAGTGGCCTCTATTTGAATTAAAATAATTTTTAATGATTAAAATTGTAAAAAATTAAAAGATTAATTTGATTACCTATTCTAACAACTTATCTTTTAGCTTTAAGGAAGTATATAGAGAGAAAGATACTAATGAGTAAATAAACAGCTACTATAGGAATAACTTTCAGACTACAGATCAATCCACACATTATAACACTAAAGATTAGTATTTAAGTGTTAATCATAATATTAGATAAATCTCTTGGAATGTAAATGTCTATTTCAAAGATATCCTTGGAAAGTCTATTCATCAGACGACCGGTAGTAATTAGATTGAAGAATTTAGTGAAAGATCCTCTAAGCAATTTGAACACTATAGACTTATGTAGGAATCTAGAGAGATAAATCATAGCGAAGACAAAATAAGATTCATATAAGAAGATAGTCAAAACCCTTAATATCTCAAATAAACAATATAGCATGATAGTTTAAAATTATTAAGATTTCTAATCTTCAGTAGGATTCTCATCCTCTTTTATGTTTCTCATATACTAAATAGAAAAATAACTAAAGGTAATTAAAGCAGCTAGTACTTTACATAATTAAAAATTAAAATTAATATTGATTAATCAGATAAATTAAATAAATAAATAATAAAAATATTTACTGAAAAAGCAAGCTAAGATGAATTTATAGCCACCTAATGTGCGGATAAATTCTTTGAAGACATCTATTTTGATTGTACCTTATTAAATGTCTTCGGCTTTAATGATATTTTTGGAATAAGATTGCTCGCTTTAAGATATTTGTTATTATTCTTATTAAGGAAGAGGTTTTGATATTTTTACTGATAGTCTCTTTAAATTCTCTTATTCTTTCTGATTAGATTTTTCCCTTCCATTTTCTTAAAATAGTGATTAAATATCTTTCTACTTTAGTTATTCAACAATTTCTCCATCTTTTATTTAGAATATTCTATCAGCCTTTTCCATGCCTAGCAAATTATTTACAAATATTACTCTTGTTTTTTATTTAAGTATTCCTTCAAAGCATTCTCTTGCTATATAAGAAGCTACTCTAACATCGAGAGCACTAAGGGGATCATCTAAAAGATAAATGTCAGAATTCTTATAAATAGATCTTGCGAGATTAATTCTCTTTCTTTGACCACCAGACAAAGTATCTCTATTTAAGTTTATTAATTTCAAAATAAATAACTTTGATTTTAAATTAAAAATAGTATATTTTTACCCTTTTTCACCGATATTAGTTTAGTCTCCGTCAACAAAATAATCAAGATCTTCTTATAAGCAACATGCATGCAGTGTTTATTTATATCTTTCGATGTTAAACTCCTATCCAAATATTATATTTTCTCTTACTGTATCTTAAATAATCCAAGGATCTTAAGTGCTTAAGCTAATACTTCCATTTACTTTTACTATTTCTTAAAAAGTTTTTTATCCACCTTCAACTTCCATTTCACCAAGGATACCTTACAGAATAGAGCTTTTACCACTTCCGAGGCTAAAAAAAAATAAGTTAAGAAAAGTTTCTTTAAATTAATTAAGAATTTACTCTCCACAAAAAACAACAAATTCTCCTTTCATGATCTTTAAATTCAACTTTTTAACCTTAAATGCACTGGGTTGTAGAAAATTAGTAGATTACTTTTATTAATTTAGTTAAGTAGCTTAGTCATTAGCGTTATTATCTATAGAATTCTTCCAACTAAATTCTGCATTATTTAAAATAATCGATGCATCATCATCATCGTTATCTTATTTCATCTTAAAGTTATAGTTTGAACTTATAGTTTTTTAATGTTAATAGACATAACTTTCAGCTAAGAAGTGATCAATTCTTTGCATAGAATTTCTTCCAACTACAATAGCTTATATTGAAGAAGGCAAGCTACCAATATAAGAGAGAAGAATTTAAAATGAAGAAATATAAATGATAAATTCAGAGTATGTGTTAATTCCTATCAAGAAAGCAATGATAAGAAGATAAATATTGCCAATAAGGTTGTTCACAAAATTATTAACAGACTATAAGAAGTTCTATTGCTTTAGTTTCTGAACTTCATCCTCTCTTTTTTATTTAATCTTTTATGTTAAATATTATTTGTTTTTTACTATTTACGAATTTAATTAATTTTACTCTCTCATCAAAAAACGATTCTAGATTATTGTATTTAATTGTCTTTATTCCTCTTAGCATTTCTTCTAGAGATCTCATGCGTAAATCTTTTTTGTGCATAAATTAGTTGTAGAGACGTCCATAAATTTTTCCAAATACAATAGAGACAAGAATATAGAAAACTGCACAAATAACCATGATAATCACAGCTTCCAGTTTTTATACATTAAAAGTGACAACAATAAGGGAAATCAAGAAAAAGGGAAAAACAAAGGTAAAGATGATCACATTTTGGATATAGTTTACAATCTAAATTATTTTTTAAAAAGGAATTCATTAGCAAATAAAGCTAGAAAATTTATGATAAAAACATAATATTGAATAAAAATGAAAATTTTACTTGAAGTATATCGACTTGAATCATGTTGAGAATATCACCAATTTTATATTATTAATTTCTAAGAATAGGATATGTGAAAGTCTTTTAAAAAATCTTCAAACTTAATGCTCCAGCCATTCTAACAGAAAGCAAACTCTATTAATTTTAATTAAAAGTTTAATTATTCTAAAAATTAATTCAATTGATTTGATTAAGAGTTACATAATAAAAGTTATAATTTGATTTTATCACTGAGGCAAAGAGAACAGAGGTAAGTAAAAAGATAATCCCAGGTAAAAGTGGTATTATTGAATCTCCTCTATCATCACGGTTAACTGCACCAATTAATAATTTAATTGAAATGAGATGCAGAAGTAGACTAATTCCATTTAAAACATATAGGATAACCAATACAATTATCTCTTCTATAATTTATTTTATAAAAAGTTTAAAATGAGAGTAGGATTAGAAATCGAAATAATATAAAGTTTGGAATTATAATTTCATAAAGAGTATAAAGAGTGAGGATTGAGTAGTAAAATGAAAAACTATTTTATTTTCAATATCTTACTTTTGTAAATACGATAGAATGTACTTCTTATTTTATTTTCAACTTTTGGGTCTTTCTGGATTTCTTCAAAGATCTCATTGAATTTCTCAAAATTGAATTGACTCGAATCTTTTTCTCTTAGATTATCGATATCTTCTTATTGAAGATCTCTCTTTTGTGCTTTCTATAATAGTAAAAAGGATAGTTATAATTTTAAAAGCTTAAATTAATATTATTAATCGAATTCACCTTTATTAATGGAATTATCCAAAAGAATAAAATCCTTGAAAAAATATTGATTTCTTCAAAAGGACTTTTATTCTTTAAGTTGCCCAGATTTTATATCAGAGATTTGCTGATTTAGTTTTCTAAATCTTTAATCTATTTTTATTCCATTTTTTCTTATTTTCTTTATTTACTTATTAATTGATTATAAATTTTAACTCATTTATCATGCTTCGTTTTATAAACTATAGTTGACTTATATGTATATCAAAATAGATAGATAATTTGAAGATTTGAATTTTGAGTTAATTATTAGATTTAATTGGATAGAATAGTATCTCTATTGTCTCGGCTTATCATCAGTGAGTATGATTACTTATTATCTTTTTTATTTGATTAAGATTTATTTTGATCATGCATTGCAATATTGCAATGAGCGTTTTGTTTAAGAGTTAAAATTGAGATTTATTTATTTTATTTATTCTTATTTACTTCTTATAATTTTATAAATACATGGCCAGAAATTATTGGATTCGTAATTAAAAAAAACATGAAATTAATATGGGTGATTTTAAAAAATTATAAAACCCTAAGTAATAATTCTAACTTTTCTGTTAAATTCCTAATTAAAAAAATCAGAAATATCATATATTTCAAATTCACTTGCTTATAACGTCTGATAAAATATATTTGTTTAAGTAATCAAAGATAAATATGATTTATAAAACTTGTCATATAAAAGTAAATTATTAAATAAGAAAAGGTAAGCATAACATAATTCAACAAAGAATCAGCAAGTAGATTATAATATTCATTATTTTAGAATAATTTATAAGTTAACTATGCTCATTCTAAACTCTTAAATAGAATTGAATTATACCAATATTAAAATACAGTAAAAGTTTAATTAATAAAATTACAACTGATAGAAGAAGTACAAGAAACATAATTATTAAATTAATTTAATAGGAGCTGAGACAAATAAGATCCTGAATTAGGTAGGGGATGGATTGTTTTAATTTAATTGGTTAATTAATAAATATCTTTTTGAATTTCGAAAATTGAAATAGAATGTCCTTTTTAATGAAAGGTGAATTATTAGGGATGGCTGATAAGTAATAAAAAAGAAATATTCTCAAAATTTAAAATAAGTTTTAAATTATTTGAGAAAATACTTGGTTGGTAGGTTAGATAGTTAATACTTTTATTTATTCAATTAATATTATTTTTATTTATCATAGTCATTATCTAATAGAAGCAAGAATTCTAGTTTTAAAGTAATTTCTATGGATGATCAAATTCTTAAACTTAGCCATGATCTAATACTAGAATCTTATCACTATTCATGATAGTTTTTATTTTATGGGCTATTGTTATCATCAAGCAATCTTTAAATATCTCATTTAGCTTTCTAGTAATCTCCTCTTCCATAGAAGCATCTATATGGCTTGTCGGTTCATCAACTATTATTATTTTAGTCTTTTATAAAATCACTCTTCCAATACTTATTAATTGTTTTTCTCCCTCAGAAAGATTGTCTCCTAGTTAAGAAATCTAATTTTAAATAAAAAATAAGATTATTTATATTTGTTGTGAGATGATGAATCAATCATTTTATTCTGTTTAATTATTTACCTCAGTTTTTAAACCATTTTTGAATGACAAGCAATTATCGAATCTACATTTATTATATGCTGAAATGATTTCTTATTCAGAGTAACTTGAATAAGGGTCTAAGTTTTATTGAAGGGTACCTTCAAAAATATAAGGTTCTTAGCTTACTACACTGATAAGAGATCTTAGATCTTTTAGGGAGTAATGCTTAATGCTTTTTCCATTAATCTAAACATCTCCTGAATCCAAATCAATAATTTTAGTAAGAGCAAGAGTTATTGAGGTCTTACCTGCTCCTGTCCTACCTACAACTCCAATTTTTTAATTTCCTTGAATTTTAATATCAACATCACTCAAGCAATTAGGCAAATCCATTCTGTACTTGAAGGAAGCATTTTTAAATTCAATAGAATTCGATTAATTTTAGTTTTTAGGATTATCTCTTAGGTTTTAAAAATCTGAGTAATCTTCTTAAGTAATACTTCTATTATTGTTATTTTTATAAGTGTTAAATTCGTAAATATATTGTGAACTTTAAAATTACTATTAGAGTTTTGAACATCTTTCATAATTAACTAGATGAGTTTCAAAAGAAATCCAACTCTAGCACAAGTTGATCAGAGAAATTGATGTTTTTGAGATCATAGTAGCCATCATTATTGCAGTATTTTAGGATGTTTCAGTTTAAAAATACTTTTTATTTAGAAAATAATTTTTAAATTTGTATTAATTAATTATTGAATAAGCATACTAAAATTGTGCATGAAAGTACTATAGGAAACATGCTTAAAAAACTAGTGATGCACTCAAACCAATACTATACTCCATTTATAGCTATTTAATTTCTCAAGTCAATGTCAACAGCTTATTAATAGGTATCCTTTATTTTCTTATAATCCACACAGTTTCTTAAGTAAAAAACACCTCTAATCACTTCAGAAAAGTATTACAATATAGGACTTTTAGAAGTAGCCTCTTTTAAATAATTAATTTATAAATAATTGGTAAAATTAAATAAAGTTTCTTTAGATAATTTAAATTAAGATTAATTAAATTAAATGGTTTGTTTACCTATTCTAACTAATTATCTCTTAGCTCTTAGAAAGTACACAGCAAGAAAGAGACTTAAAGCTAGATAAACAAAATTGATAGGGATAACTTTTAAACTACAAATGAGTCCGCACATTATTGAGCTAACTAGAATAGTACCTAAATTTAGAGTAATACTAGCTAAATCTTTAGGAATATAAATATCTATTTCGTAAATATCTTTAGAAAGTCTATTCATTATTCTACCAGTGGTGATTAAATTGTAGAATTTTGTGAATGAGCCTCTCAGCAGGTTAAAAATTATTGATTTATGTAGATATTTGGAAAGAGAAACCATACGAAACACAAAGAGACATTCATAAAGGAATATGGAGACAACTTTGAGGAAGTCACACAAACAATATATCATCATAGTTGTGAACTATTAATCTTTCTCCTCTTAAGTAGGATCATCCACATCTTTTATATACTGTATTTCCAAGTTAGCAAGTAAAAAACTGACTACATACCCAGCCAAAACTTTAAATATTTTTATAAAAAGGAATAATTAATAAAGAGTTAATGAATAGATTTTTGAGAATAATTTAATAAATATCATTATTTTTAAACAGTTTAAATTATTTTATTTACCTAAAATAAGAGTTACTACAAAGATAATTCCTCCAAGGTTGCTAATTAGTTCTTTAAATACTTATAATTTGATTGTCCCTTATTGTATATCTTCACTGTTTATTAATTTCCTTGTGTAGTTATTTTAAGTCATAGAATTCTTTTTAGGCTTTTTATTTGATTGGTATAGAATCTAAGATTACTATCTCTCCATCTCTTCTTAAATTACATCAGCTTCTTCCGATTCATCATATTATGATGTATTATTACCAGCTTAAATTATAGCATTTATATTGTTATATGATCCTTCTTGAGTTATTTACCCATTTTAAATTAAAAATACTCTATCTGCATTTCTCATTCCTTGCAAAGAATTCGTAAATACCAATCTAGTTTTATTTTTGAGCATTCCTTCCAAGCACTCTTTAATGATATGGGTTGAGACTCTAATATCCAAAGCACTCAATGGATCATCTAGCATATAAATATCTGCTTCTTTGTATACTGCTCTGGCTAAGTTAATTCTTTTTCTTTACCCACCTGAGAGTGTATCACTATTTATATTTTTTAATTTAAATTTAACTTTTTATCAAACATAAATTAAATTTTTAATGATGAAATAAATCAAATTAATTGATATTATTTAAAATCAGTTAATTTAAATTAAGTTACCCTTTGTCTCCAATATTTGTTTAATCTCCATCTACGAAATAGGCAATATCCTCATCAAGGCTGCAAGCATTCAGTGCTTATTCATATCTAAACCTATCAAAATTCTATCCAAAAGTAATATTCTCTTTAACTGTTTCCTAAACTATCCAGGGATCTTATGTACTCAAACTAATACTCCCATTAATTTTAATCATTTTTTAATAAGCTTTTTCTCCTCCTTCTACCTCCATCTCACCCAAAATACCTTGTAAAATTGAAGTCTTTCCACTTCCTAAGCTAATAATTAAAAATATGTTAATTATAAAATTGGTTATTGAAATAAAATAAGTATTACTCGCCATAGAAGACTACATATTCTCCCTTTTTAATTTTTAAATTGAGATTATTAATTGTGAAAATATCCCCAGGTTTTTGAGAAATAGATTGCCTTTCATTTTTAGATAGCTTAACAGAATCCTATAATGCCTTTAAATCAATAGAATTTTTCCAAAGAAAGGTTGCATTGTTTATTTCAAGAGAATAAGTAGAAGAATTATAGCTTTAATAAGATTGGTAACTCTGATTTTATGTTTAAGAATTATCTTATATCATAGGCTGTAACTTATAAACATAACTTTCTAATAAAAATTGGTCGATTCTCTACATAGAATTCTAACCAACGACAATGTTTTGGATAGAATAGGGAAGGACTGAAACAAAATTCAAAATCATGAAAAAGGAAGAATTGATGAGCATGTATTCTGAGTAAGACTCTATCCCTACAATATTAGCCACAAGAAATATAAACATAGTTGTAGCTATATTTTGAATGAAATTATTCACATTTGATAAAAAGTTTAAAATCCTGAGCTACTTCACTTCTTTTTCTCTCTTTTATTTAATCTATAAAAAGTAATAATGAGTAAATGCTTAAATAAAATAAGATTTTGTATTACTCTCTCATCAAAAAATGGTTCTAAGCTATTATACTTTATAGTTTTAATTCCTCTCATCATTTCTTCAAGTGACCTCATTCTCAAATCTTTCTTGTGCATAAATTTTTTCTAAATCGAAGCATATATTTTACCAAAAATGAGAGATATGAGGAAGAAAACAAGAGTGGAGAGTACTAGAATAATTATAATTGATTTATTTTTGACTGTAGTAACCGAAATAAAAAAAGCAACTGCTAAGAAGGGAAAGATAAAAGCAACTACAATTACATTCTAAATAAATGAAACAATCTAAAATTTATTAAAAATACAATTATTTTATTGAAAATTAAGCTAAAATAAATAAATGAATGTTAAATTAATTAAATTGATATGCTTACTTAGAGAATATCGACTTATATCATATTCAAAATATCTCCTAATTTATAAAACTAATTTCTAAAAATAGGATAAACTAATGTTTTTTAAAAGATCTTCAAACTTAATGCTCCAGTCATTCTCACTGTAAGTTGACTCTTTAATAAATTAAATGATGTTAAGATATTTATTAGAAATTAAAATTGAATATTTACATAGTAGAAATTATAGTTGGATTTGATTATAGAGGATATAAAATAGCAAATAAACTAAGTGAAAAGACCTGGAAGGAGAGGAACAATGCTCTCTCCTCTATCATCTCTCTTATAAGCTGCTAGTAATAACTAAGTGGATACTAGACTTAATAAAGAGCTTGTAACGTTAAAGAAATATAGAACTACCACAATGATTATCTCCTCTAATTAATATTTTTAATTAATAAATAGTGATTACTATTAATATTATAAAATTTTAATTAATCAGCAAGGTTCAACTATTCGTTATCTTTATAATTTATTCCTAATATTAACATACAGAATAAACTATTTGTGAACACTACTAGTTAATTTAAAATAAATATTTATTTATATAGTTTTTACTTTTGTAAACCTTATAAAAAGTAGCTCTTAGTTTATGCTTAATTTTAGGATTGTTCTAAATGTTTTAATATTCTTTGTCAAACTTATCAAAATTATACTAACTAGAATCTTTAGTTTGAAGATTGAAGATGTCTTCTTAAGAGAGAGGCTATTTTTAAGCTTTCTTTAATTTATAAAATTTATTTTTTCATGATTAATTAGATTATTTAGATAAATGATTTACTTTCAAAATAGGATTAATCCAGAAAAATAGAATCCTTGAGAAAAAGTTTATTTTTTCAAAAGGATTTTCAGGAATTTTGGCTAATTGTTAAATAAAAGACTCTCTTATTTAACTTTCCTCGTCCTACTATATTTCATCAACTGGCTTCATTTCAATAACTAAGTTGGAAATATTATTTGGGTTGTTTTATTAAGTTGGACCTACTAAATCTGATTTATTAATTTAATTTGTTTGATTAAACATTATAAACTAATTTACTTCTTTGTTTAAGTTTTTATAGATTATTTATAATTTCAAGAATCAATCTAATTCTTAATTTTTATATTAATAATCCTTTGATCCTTTATAGCTAAATACATCTATCTATTTTTAATACCTTATATAGAGTCACCAGAAAATATTATTACAACTTTAAATGTATAAAATCCTTATATTATAAGCAAATGCGAGTAAATTATTTTTAAAATTGTTATCCATTTTTAAATCGCTCCCTAATATACTTTTTTTGGGGACTGATTGGTTGCTTAATAATTAATTTAAAATCAGAATTATTTAGGTTATTGGTAATTTGATATCAGAACTGCTTTGGGAAAAATATTTGATTTACAAGTAAATCGCTGTAAGTGTGTTTTTACTGATAAAATCTTAATTAAAATCCTCTAATAACAACTGTATACTAATTTGTTATTTACAATTTAATAAAAAATGTATCTTCTTTATACTTTTTAATTTTAAATGTTGAAGCGATAATTAAGTATAATAGATTTAATTAATTATCTTGATATATTTCATTCGCACTAAAATGACAATTCAATTTCATCAATTTAACAAAAATTTATCTTTTTAAAATATATTTTATTTATTACTTTTTAATATAATCAAATAAATGAGTGATTTCTATTTAAAATTTAAATTATTGAGTCATCAACTATTAGAAAAACTTCAGTGTTTTAAAAAATAATTTTTTCTTTTTAATTTTACATTTAAAGTGAAAAATGTTGTTTTATAAAATTTAAAAATACTTATCCTATTTATATTATATCATTTAATTAATAATAGTAAATTAATTGCACAAAATATGTACTCTTTTTAAATAGAATTATTTGACAATAATATTAGAATATTTAGGAAGAGGTTAGAATATTTGATGATATATTCATTATTAATTATAGAATAAAATAGATAATAAAAAGACAATTAATGAGAATCTATTTATGATAAAAACTAAATAATTGTAATTAGAAAGCTTACAGTTTGTTTTGATGTAAAATTAAATTATAATAGAATAGAGTAGAATTTTGATATATTGCATTTAATTTCAAATAGTCTCTTTCTCTTTAAATTAGAAAAAATTACTATGATTTATCACAAATGGCTTTTCACTAATTAAAAAGTAAGACAGTTTAAAAATAAGGTAAAATTGGTTTATAATTATTAAGAATTAAATTTAGTGAAAATAATTATCTTCATCTGTTAGTATGTAAGCTAAAATACTATCTAAATAATTAATTAATTAAATAAATAATCAATGAATGAATGAAAATGTATCTATTTTAATTACTTTTCTTTAAGCTTTAGATGTTTAATAAAAATAAATTAATGTAAGTGAAAGAATTACTAAATGCAATATTGACTACATACCAATGATTGGAGTCAAAATCTCTTGAATTTCTATTTTTATTATAAAGAATTCAATCTATTATTTGTACTAATGATTTATCATATCTTTAGAGTTCGATTTAGTTAACATTTACAAACTCATACTTAAGATGAGTTTGACATAAAATTAAAGGAATACTATTTAGACCATTATAAATTATGAAGAATTTTCACTATAAAAATAAGAATAATTTAATTTTAAAGGCTGTATAAAGCAAGTAAACAAATAATATAATCTTTATCAATTTTAGTGCGATTAATTTTTGGGTAGCATGTCACAATTTATACTGACGCTATTCTAATATACGCTTAAAAATTGTGAGTATCCATTTATCTATCTTTTTGGATTCTGTAATATCAAAAATCTACTCAAAAAGAATAAAGAAAAGATAAATTAAACAAAAAGTTGAGCAAAAATCTAAAAATTAAGTAAAGTATTAACAGATAGATAGTTAGTTAGTTATAATAGCATAAATCTCCTGCCAATATAAAATGGAAAAGCAATATTTACCCACAGTTGATACAGAATTAAATTACTTTGTATCATACTCTACTAAAAACCTCTTCTTCTATAATGCAAAGTAAACTTTTTTCTCTAGCTATCTTTTCGATTGTATTTAATATGAATTCAAAAGAAGTTCTTTTAGCATTGTTACTTACTATTTATTTTGATAAATTATTTAGTTTCAATTTAGTTGAATATATCATCAGGCAGAACCCTTTAGAACAGTACAAAAGTGTTACATTCGACTTCTCCAAGTAAACTTCAGTTTCATTTTACAATATATCGAATAAAATTCAAAGTAGAAGATCTAATCTTTTAACATTTGTCTCTTAATTACTAAAATAGACAGATTAGCTCCTAAGAAGAAGTCAAAGAAAGTATAAAGGTTCTATAATAAATTATATAAAAGCTTTTTGTTGCTGAGTTAGAGAACTTATCACTCTGCCTTGCAGGGTAAATCAAATTAAAAATTAAAAATATTAAAATTAACATGGTATTTTTAACTACAATATACAGTTGGGAAAGCGTGTTCACAGATGCTAACTTTGAAAGCATAAGTTCTTCAGTAAAAAAAATGAAAAAGCTTAAACACTTTTGTATTTCATTTGGTTACTTATAGACAATAAAGGTAACTATCAATAATTTGACTCTAATTTAAAAATGCAATGCTCTTCATTAAAAATTTAGATAACAGAAAATGCTGAATTAGATAAGAGAAATCGCTTTATTAAGAGTTGGTTTGGACATCCTAATTCTATTTTCACTGGTAAAGGATTGAAATACTTGAATGAAATGCTTAAGAAAGTAGTTAGCAAGAGAAAGGAATTCGAATCATTCGATTTGGATTTATTCAGGTAAAATTCATTAAAGTTTATAAAATGGAAGACAAAAAGCATTAAAAATAGAGATAAGCCAATAATAGTTTAGTGATAGTAATGAAATCTTTTAATAAAATAGATGCTAAGAGTTAAACGAAAAAACAATAAAACATACAGGCTAAATAATAAATACTTTGGCTACAACCAACAAGATGCGCAATTTCTCTCTTACTTTGTGGTATCTACAAGATGTTGACATTAAAATCCTGAAAGAACCCATGCTTAGATTCTTAAGGGCTAATCCAGACTTAAAAGAACTCAATTTATGTTTCAGCATGTAATTTGATCTTTAATTATTGTTTGATTTTAATTAATCTTAAAATTAGTTCAGTAATTCTTGAATTTCTTTACTTTTTTCAATTAATTCATCAGTAAGCATTAATTATTAATCTATTAATAGTATGAAACTCACAAGAGAAGGCTTGCATATTTTGGAAGAAATCATTGAGTGTCTTGTAGAAAATTGCTAATATTTAAGCCTATTTAGAATAAACTTAAGTGCATCTAATGCTACTGTCGAGAGCTATAATGTTGAAGAAATTAACATCTTAAATAGAATCTTTCTGCGACTTGGATGCTTGAATACTCTTAAATATTTCTCTGCCACTCTTGGAAAGTAAGCTAATATAAAATGAATTAATAAATTTATGACTCAATTATCTAACTTTTTTCTTTTTGATTAACGATTTTTTTATTAAAAATAGCTGGCTCAATAAATAGCACATATCAGCAGATATATTGGTCCAATCATTAGTTTTTATTTTAGTTAATAATCCCATATAGCATCTAGTAATTAATATAGGAAGCGAGTAAAATATTAATAAAACTAAATGTTAGTTTCTTATCTAATAAATTATTGTCTTTAATTAATAGTGTAAGAGGAGGAGATATTGAATGTTTAAAAGATGCGAAAGATGTATTTAACATGTTGACAAAATGTAAATAACTCTAAACTTTAGTTATTTTAATTAATGGATGGAAAGATTGTGCCCTTGCTCATTGCAAAGTTACAGAGATGCTTGCTGGATTAATAGAAAAAAATTAAATTAGAACATTTGGTCTCAATTTAATGAATGCTCATGATTCGAATTAGGTCCTTACTAGATAGAGCACAGAAATTCAATCAATTTCTCAAATGTTTAAAGTCTTATGTAAATTCCCTTTTAAAAAATTTGGTCTCAGTTTATCAGATTGGAACTTGAGCGAAGATTCTCTTGAATACTTTGAATTTAGTTAAGATTAGTTAAGGAAATTTAGAGACATTAGAGTCCAACTAGAATTAACTTCTAAAATACTCTTCAAAACTTATGAAAGTATGTATAGAAAAGAAGTTATTTGGGATATTCAAAGAGTTTGTTTCTTTGGTAAATTAAATCTCCCCTCAAAAAGTTCCTCCTTCCGCACAAATAAAATTATAGAAATTTGAGAATAAATATTAATTTAATAACAACACAATCTATCTATCTCTTTTCATTTATTTTTCTATTTATTTTATTTGTTTATGTTTTATTATTCCCTATTATTCTTATCCCTATCCTCTTTACTATAAATATAAAGTGCTATCAATTTACAACCAATAAAAATTATGTATAATATTATTTAGCAAATAAAATGATGTTGTTAAAATTTGTAAACTAAGTAAAATATTAATTTGTTTTGAAATATTGAGTATATTTATATTAGTATTTATTGTTTAAATTATTATAAATTTAATCTCTGAGTAAAATTAATTAATAATTAAAAAAAAATTGTATTCCAAAAAAAAAAAAAAAAAAAAAATAATCAAATTAACTTTTTAATTAAATAGAAAATAGAAATTAAAAAAATTAAACGTTTTAAATACAGTCAAACATTTTATTCATAGAAAATGGATTTAGTAATAGACAATATTGATTAAGTAATTTACTTATTTGAAAATAAGATATAGACAGAGTAGTATTCTGAGTAAGATAAATTGCTTATTAATATTATGGATAACGATTTCAAATCAGAAGAAGACTGCTTAGAGTTGTCAAAATAATTTATAAATTTCAATAATCTTAAAAGGCTAGCTATTCAACTCAATAATTTAAATCTTCACGGAACATTCTTCAAATAAGTTTTTAAATAAAATCTTTAGTTAGAAAAAGTATAAATATCAATATTTGCTGAAGGGTAGGAAAGTAAATGTATTTCAGAATTAGGTTCAGGTTTATAATTTTTAATTAATCTAAACTATCTATCAATTAATATCCCCAGATAAAATCATATTGAGCCAGAAGGTTATTTATCACTCTCAAAGAGCATAAAGATGCTGAAAAATCTTACTAATCTCTAATTATAAATTTAAGACAATGAAAACATAATGATGAATGAAGCAATATTTTAACATGATATGTTCCAAAATTTAATTCATTTACAAATCTTGTCATTAGAAATCGGATATGGAAATATGGCTACTTCCTCAAGTGTACATTAATTATCTGAAGGATTATTCTTTTTAAAATAATTGAAAAACCTATAAATCTCGATATCAGAAATAATTTCTCCAAAAGGCATTTCTGATATTTATGAATCCTTAACATCTTTATAAGATTTAGAAATTTTCAAGTTCTTTAATCCACAACCTTTCGCTTTGATTTTCATAAGTTTAATTAAATAGCTGAAATTATTAAAAATATTATAAAATAATTTTATCAAAGATTTCTTTTTTCAAAGATTGGATGAGAATAAAAATGCTATAGAAAGCATAGATCTAATCATTTCGAGCAATTAAACTATTGGATAATTAGGAGAATAAGGATTAAGGTAAAGTTTAGCCAAATTACCAGAAATACGGAAAATGAGAGTAATACTGGAGTAAGAAGAAAAGCTTAAATTGCTTTCTAGTTAGCTTAATGGTCTTTCACTTATTAATAATGAAAAACTTATTGAACTCGATATTCAAATTAAACCAAATAATTATATCAGCTAAGAAGGAGTAAAAGGGATAGGAGAGTCCTTGTAATTAATGAAGAGTTTAATTCAATTTGATTTATAAATTCAATCTAATTAAATTACTTCTTTAGGAATTACCTATATTGCTTAAGGATTAAGATGCTTGAAATAACTATAAGATTTAAAAATGCATTTAGAAAGTAATGGAATCACTGAAGAAGGAGCTTTATAATTAGGATAGGCAAATTCAGAATTAAATAATCTTATTTCATTTTATTTGTTAGTTATTGATAACAATATTCAGAGTCAAGGAGCGATTAGTATCCTTGAAGGCCTCCGAAAGATGAATAAATTAAAATCTCTTTAAATCCACTTTAATAAAACAAATTTAGGAATAGAATTTTAATTCCAATTTGCCGAAATACTCAAAGATTTAACTTAAATAAATAAATTTTACTTATCCATAATGAGTGATGCAAATGAATTCTCTAAGGAAGGAATTATATCGCTATGCAACACTATAAAAAGTTTGAACAAATTGCAAGATGTTCAATTAAATTTAGATACTGAATTCTGTATTTATTTCATAAACCTCATCGAATAAAGGAATTTAAAGAGATTATTGATTCATTAAATTAATTTTATTTCTCAAAAGAATTAAGAGAAAATAGATCAAGAAAAATATCAGACTAGCCTATCTATATAATATCCTAATTGCTATTTAAGCAATAATGGAATAGAAATGTTTTATCTTGCAATCAATTCTTTATACAATTTTTAAAATCTAGAATTATCTTTTTTCATTTAAACAAATATATAGATCAGTATTTTATAATTAATGCTCAATTCTCTCAAGCAATAGAATTAACTTTCAAATTTAAGAATTTAATTTGATAATAACTTTTATGATAAATTAACATACAAAGAAATTGGAAATAATATTAGTCGTCTTACCTAGTTAAAAAATCTATCAATTAAAGTTTAAAATAATGAATGGTAAAATGCAGAAGGTATAATTTAAGTGTTAAATAAACTTGTTTCTTTAAAAAGCTTAAAATTACAATTCTTTAACTCTGATTTAAATGATAACATTTTAAAATAATTTGGCTGCTAAATTCAATTATTACCTGAATTAGAATATCTTTCTCTTGAAATAATATAATCTAATTATCTGACAATTAATGGATATGATGAAATGGTAAAAGGTTTTTCAAACTTACACAAACTTAATATCATCTAATTAAATTTTAATTAATTAGAAAGTATTTATCTATTTAGTTTACTGTATTATATTAGAGATAATACAAGTTTAGAATATGTAAAATTACCATTTATTTAAAGGATTTCATATCAGCTTAATCAATCTATTATAGGTTAGAATAATCTATATTAGCTCAGTATAAGTTTCTTGAGTTTGAATATTCATTGTTAATTAAATCCTTTGTTTTAAGCTCTAGCATAATTCAAAAATGTTAATAAACTAATTCTATCCTTGAAGCAACCCTTAATTCATAATATCAAAATGAATGAAATTTTAGGAGAGAGTAGCCTTAGTGAAAATGTATATTATCTAGAAATTAAATGTGATCAGAATTAGAAGTTGAAAGATTTGCTAAATATTCAATCTAACTTCAAAAAACTTAAAATTCTTATTTTGAAGTTTTGTGAAAATTCAAAAGATGTTATTAATGATCTAACTGAATTTTTTACAATTTAGAATGATATTATTTATTTAGATTTCAATAGAAAATTTGAAAATAATTAAAATGTCTTAATAGATTTAATGAGAAAGTAAAAAAACCTAGTTTTAATTAAATGAAAAAATAGTAATGAGTATCTTTTTCTAGCATTTTTTATTGTTTGGTATTTATACAAGTTAATCTATCATCTATCTATCTATCTATCTTTCTATTGTGTTTCTAATCAAATAATATAAATCTTTTAATAATACCTTCTTCTAATTTTAATGATATTAAAATAAATGAAATTTTAGGACAGAGTAGTCTAAATATCAATTATCTTGAGATAAAATCTGATCAGAATTAGATTTGCCAAATTTTCAATCAAACTTCAAAAAAATTAAAATTCACTACTTGAGTTTTGAGAAAATTTAATAAATATATTAAAGATTTAACTGAATTTTTAAATTAGAATCATATTATTTATTTAGATTTCAATAGAAAGTTTTTAGATTTAATAAGAAAGCAAAAAAACTTAGTTTTAATTAAATGAAAAAATAGCAACTAGGAAGCTTTTCAACATTTTTTATTGTTTGGTATTTATTTATTTGTTATGTTTATCTATTTATCTATCT
This sequence comes from Tetrahymena borealis, assembly GCA_000260095.1. Classification (NCBI taxonomy): domain Eukaryota; phylum Ciliophora; class Oligohymenophorea; order Hymenostomatida; family Tetrahymenidae; genus Tetrahymena; species Tetrahymena borealis. Next base: position 135,118 of record JH651316.1, read on the forward strand.
ATTTTTTCTATTGTATTTCTAATTAAATAATATAAACTATTTTAATAATATCTTATTTACTTACTGTAAATCCTCATAATTAAGATCTGAAGAAATTAAGGCCCAACAATTTTTTAAATTTGAAATTTTTTTAATTGTGTGTGTTATTTAAATTGAAAGGGTATTGCTTAAAGAGGATTCGTAGTATTTTATTTTTTAATTATATTATTATTTATTTGTAGAAATTAAACAAGAAATTTTATTATTGCCTGTGATATTAGGATAGTTATATTTATGTAGAGAAATATAAAATACAAAATCAATTATATAATTTTTCCTTATTTAATTTTTAAACCTATCAACAATCAAGAGGAATATAAGCATAGATAAATTTAGTACCGTATCCATAATCCAAGTAGGTATTGAACCAGCCACAAGCCCAATATTCAGAAGAAGGTGTAAGAAGATAGTTGCCAGATTGTTTGCAAGCATCAATACATCCTTAGTTAGTAGGATGGAACCACTATGTCTTTCCTCCTTCTGTTTTCATTCCTAATTCAATACGTGTTCCAGCATTTGTTTCCATGGTATTCTCTGCTTCAATAGAGCTCTTTCTTAAAGCTTTTCCATGAATGAGGGTGAAAGAAAAGACTGACAAAACTAATAATACTAAAAGTAAATTTTTCATTGTTTTTTATTGATTATGAATTTTTTTTATTTATTTTACAATATTCAATTAATTAGAAGTATCTTTTATTTAAAACGAAAATATGAAAATAAATTAAGATTTTTAGATCAAGGTTTTGATAAGATTTTCTTTAAATTTAAAAAAATCACTTTCTTAGTAAAGATCGACCTTTTTAGTTTGTGGGAATATATCATTATTTAGTTAATGGGATATGTAGCAGAGAAACTCTTATTAAGAAATTTTAAGCATTAATTCATTAGACTTTTAAATTTCATAAATTCTTATTGATTCTGTTTTCTACAACTTAAATAAATTAATCCTAAAATAAATATTAAAGAAGGAAAAATACATAATTCTAATAGAAATTAAATTATAAATAATATAGTGGATTCCTTAATACCATTGAATAAGATGATGTTCTTTACATATGTGATCATTTTTGTAACAGTGCTGCTGATGCAAATCTTTCTAAATATTATCTAAAGATATTATTTTTTAGCAAATTAAAATTTCCTTTGGAGTTTTCAATAGACTTTTACCTTCAATCTAAATTATTAAAGTTTTGATAGAATCATCTTTTAATAGTAAAGTTAATATTTTAAATTGATACAATTTACCCTTGTAAGTATTTTCAATAAGAAGAATTTATTGAATGAGATGATACTAGAGGTACTGATGATATTTATGGCAGCTCAAACTTTATTCTATTATTTTATACCCAGAAACTATAGCTAACCTAAAATGTAAAATTTTATATTCCACAAATTCTAATTAATTTGAGTCCTATCAGCCACTAATAAAAATACAAAATGAGATTCTAGCTAATACCTTATTTTGATTATTTGTCAATAATTATATAATTAAAAAATAAATAAATGCAATAAGGCAAGTTCTTTTGGTAAATATAAGTTTGAAAATGCTCTAAAAATTGAGAGTATTTTAAAATAATAAAGAGAGAAGCTATATAAATGTTAGGTTATCCCCCAAATATATGATTATGAATTAAGAAATTAAAAGTAAATTATATCTTCTACAAAAGCAGGGTAGTAAATCTAAAAATAAGAATTTAGATTTTCCCCCCTTTACTAGTTTTAAATTAATTATTAGAAAGATATAACATTTGAAATTCTTTAAGTTTTACATTTTAGTTAGAATCCTTTTAAAAACTGAAAACAGCTTAATCTAAAAAACAATCTTAGGATAAATGATAAAATCATAAGTCAAATTAATTCTAAATATTCAATGATGACAATTAGATTATCTCTAATAGCTATTATTTTCCTGATACCCATATTAAATAGATCAATCATAAAGGAGATTATAACATTAATATTTTAAAAATTCTAGTAATATTTGAAATAATTGTAGTTATTAAAGAAAATCATAAGGTAAAAAATGAATCCATTATTCTTAAATTGAGAGGAATGCATATTATATATTAAAACGCATTATTAAAACAATCAATGAAAAAACAAAATTTATAAATCTAATGGTTTTTTATCAGCGAAGTACCTAAGTAAGGAAAAAGGATGAATTGTAAGAAAAATTAATAGCTTTAATCCAATAAAGAATTTAATGCTTTTTATTTTGATGATGAAACTAAGCTTTAATTAATTAAGAAAAATAAAATTTGAAAGAAAAATATGATTAAAATTGAGTATTTTTTTATTTTTAGTATTGTTAAAACAGATAAATTGTATAATGTTTAATAATACAAATTTTCAAAAAGTAATTATGAAAACATCAAATCATTTTTAATATAAATTCGTTTAGCAGATAGATATTTATTTATCCTCTTTATTTTATGATATTTTTTGCTTTATTATTTTCAAATAATTTGATTTCTTGCCTTTCTTAATAAGTTGAGAGAACAATTATGATCAAAAAAGCATTTAATTAAGAAATCAGTATAGTTACAGTCAAAATTTTTTCCTTCAAATTCAAATAATTCTACTCTAAAAGTGAAGTTTTTTTCAGATTTTATTTGCTATTTTATCATTAATATTTTAATGGTTACCGGAAAGTATATTTCCATGGCTACATAATAAATTCAATAGTATATTTACATTTTTGAATTTCAGTTAATTAAAAGATCATAGCTATCTGATTTTAGACATTTTACAAATTAATAAAATAAGGATATAAAATCATTTAACAAACTCAATCTAAACAAATTATGACTCATAAATTAAGACAAAAAGAACACTCCAATTGAGTGTAGAATACTTTATAAGAAAAAGTTGAGCTTTTAAAAGTGTTTTTAGTTTCATTTTCACTGAGGTAGGAATAGATTAACACATTTGATCTAAAGTAATTACAAGTATTTAATTGGTGAAAAAGCTCTATATTTATATATCTTAAATTCTTGAAGAATTTCGATAAAAAAATATTAATTAACTCTGTATTTGCTAAATAAATTTAAAGATACTGATATTTTTTTTAAGTTTCCCTATAATATTCCTCAAATTATCCTTGCATAACTATATCTTTATTATTAGATTTATGATCCTCAATTAATGAGGGGTTTTCTACTATTCTTTAACTTCTTTACGGTTTTTCAACTACTCTATTATTAAATATAGAGGAATAAAATGGTATTTGATTAATCCTTATCTTAAAGTATAAATTATAATTAAAAAACACTTTTAGAATATCTAATAACTTAATACACATATTAATACTTTATATTTAAAAATATATTTATAAAATATATTATGTTCCTTTGTAAAAATAGTTAAAATTAACAAAACTAAATTAATTTATCAAATTTTAAATTTATTTTTTAAATTTTGTAAAAATATTTTTTAATTAACATCTTAAATTAGGATAATTTTAAAGATAATATTTAAAATAAGAAAATGCTTAATTTAAATAAGAGATATACTTACTGACTGTAATACGCAATTAACATTAAAAAATACTTAAATAATTTAAATATAATAACAATAGAAATGAGTCAATTTAATTTCACCAATCTATTAATCTTTTTTGCTTATTTTAGTAAAATTTCATTATTGATTATTTTTAGAATAGTAAGTTTTTCTAAGAACTTTAGATTATTATAGAACTTTACAAAATTATACTAGCCTATTTAATTTGAATTTATTAGCAATTACAATTCAATTAAATTCTAAAATGATAAGGAATTAAAATCAAAAATTTAATCTTCAAAATCAAATTAATTTTTAATTATAAGACTTAAACTCTTAAGCTTTATAATTCTGCTTAAACTTTATAACAAAGCATTAAGATCTTCAATACTAAGAAAACTAACTTTAATTTTAACATTTTAAAGATTTTTAAGTTATTTTAAACCTGTTTAGAATTCATTTACTCTTTAAAAAGAGATATTATTACATATGCTACCTAAATCAATAGAAAGTGTACTCAAATTGATTAAATTTTTCATTATTAATCCAAATTAATTGAAGCTTCTATCACCAATATTTGTATTTTATGTAATTATCAGATTTAAATCTTTGGCGTCTTTGAGATATTAGAATGTTGAGAATAGATAACTACCTTAGTCATCATCAAGCTAATTTAATGAATTTAATTATATTTAAACTTTAGATACTTTAGAATTTTTAAAAAATTCTGCTAAATTGATTATATCATCATTTTCTATTTTATATCTATGATTAAATTTAACCTCTTATTCTACATTCTCAATTTAATTAGATCCTTCATTAAATGCTTTTTAAAATTTTTAAGAATATCTTTTTAGCTAAATTATAAACAATTATTCATCATATTTATAATTTAAATTTAGATTTTCTAAGAATTTTAAATCTTCAAATAATTTTGATAGATGAATCAATATTGTTTGATTAAAGTTGATAAATAACTATTTTATACTTACTAAGTTCTATAGAATCCCTTAAATCTCTTCTAATTCCTCTTTTTATAATTTGCAAAGATGTGCTTTAAGGTTTAGATCTCTCAAATTTTTTAAATTTTTAAGTCCAAATATTAAAGATTTAATATCTGAGAATTATAAATTGGGATGTTTGAAAATTATGGCTATTCTTTTTAACTTTGGAGGAAAGTCGTAGAATTTTCTATTTTCTAGAGAGGAATATTAAGAATCAGTATCAGTTAAATGAAAATCTAAATAAAGAATTTTAAGCTCTTACATATCTTAGATAGGTTCTAATAACATATCAATATCTTTATTACTGAGTTAAATTTTTTTGAGCTTAAGGCTTAAATACTTTAGCTATTTTAATGACTTTAGTTCTTAACAAAATCTTTATAATTATTAGAATTCAAAATTATTATTTTTACCAAAAGTTAAATTTAATTCATTTAAGTTTATCATAGAATAAAGTACATCACTTAATGATGATATAAGCAGATTTTAACTAACAGTTAATTCGTTTAAGAATTCTAAATAAAAAATTCTAAGATTTAGATGCTATTTGATTTAATTAAAAAATGATTTAAGATCAATTTCATCAAGCTAATAATATTTTCCAAAGTATAACTTCATTATCTATATATCTTACTTATTCAAAATTAAACTACTCAATAATGTCTACTAAGGAACTTAAATTAAATAACTTGAATAGTAGTTATAAAAGGAAATTTATTGAAGAGATGAAAAGCTATCTAGCATATTAATCCAAAAGATACCAGGTAAACTATAATTTTCCTATTATGTATCTTCACAGCATTCACATATATCTAAAGATATTACTTTTAAATTCTAAAATTTTTTTTAAATTTCCTCTTAAACTATATCAATTACAAAGGTATTATCCCTATTTTAATAGAAATTTGAGATAACTATTTTCTTTAAATTTACAGAATGTTTTAAATTTTAAAAGAACCACATAAAATCTAAAGAAGTAAAAGAATTATTATAAGGTAACTCTAATTCCAACTCAGTTACATTAGGTATGTTATTTAATTGTTTGGTTATTAATTATAAATATAAATCATCGTTAGAATCTGGCTCTTCTATATTTAAATGCAAGTTGACATTCTCTAAAGTTGGAGATTAAGAAATTATATCAAGATATTTACCAAGAATATTAAAATCTGTGCATTATTTTAAATAAAAACCAATATACTTGAGTTTCTTAAAGTTCTGTATCCCTTCTAAGTAGCATAGTTATGGAAAAAGATTAATTGGTACAGAAATATATAAGCTTTCAAGGTTTTCTAAATATTTAAGATTTCTACAAATAAAGAATGAAGTATTTTTAATAATATAATACTAATTATAATCACTGAACTTAAAATTCTATAAATTAGTAAGAGATTTTAATTCTTCGCTAAATATCAACAATCCCTTATCCTTATGGTCATTAAATTATAGCTTGACAGTTAAAGAATTTAGATTAATTTAATGTCCTAATCCCTCAAATACAGATTAGATAATAATAGAATTATCATTAACTTCATATAAATTCAAATATAAGTTTCTTAAGCCATCTAATTTCTAATAAGTAGATTCTAATCTTAAAAATTAACTTTAGTTAGGTAATTCTTTGCAATTTATTTTTAAATGCAAGGATTTTAGATTACTTAAATCTTTAAGGTAATCTCCTATTGATAGTGATTATTCCTAATGTGTAAAAGAACTTGTCAATATTCTTAGGGCCAAAGATTCAAGAGTTTATATTGGCTTGAAAGCAATCAATAATTCATTGATATTAAAAATATATACTTAATCAATTTTGATTGATAAAGATAATAGGTTGGTAAACTTACATATCTATTCTGAAAACAGTTTAATTTATATGTTAGGTTATTCGCAAAATTTAATAGATAATTACAATTCTGTTTTAGAATAAATTTCTTTAAACTCTTCAGTTATCTATTCTTTTTATTTGAAATTTCTAATTTTTATTTTCTTCATTTTATTTTAAATTTGATTTTGATTTTTATCTTCCATTTCTTCTTAATTTAATAAATTTATTAAACTGATGTAAATTTTTTAATTTAAAAAATAAATCTTCATCAATTAATCCATTTAAAAAATTTAAATTCTATGAGTTAAGTATTCTTTTAATTTATAAAAAGCCTTATTAATACCACGGTTACTTAAATCAATAGTAAGTGTATACAATTGATTAAATTTCCCAATATTAATCCTAAATAATTGAAATTTTTATCTTTACACTTAATCAATTTTGATTGATAAAGATAATAGGTTGGTAAATTTATTTAATTATTCTGAAAACAATTATATCTTAAATCAGGTGTTTCATAAAATATAAAGGATAATTACAATTCTGTTTAAAGTAACTTTCTGTAAACTCTTTAGTTATCTATTCTCTTTTGGAATTTCTAGTTTTTATTTTGTCCATTTTATTATAAATTTGATTTATATTTCTATCTTCCATTTTCTCTTAAATTAATTGATTTATTTTTTTTATGTAAATTTTTTAATTATTATCAAATATCCTCACTAATTAATTCATTATTTGTAATTAATGAATTTACAAATAAAGTATAACTTGTCTAATTTAAAATCTCAATACTCTGAATAATTAGAATATTTTTAATATTCATTTATTGGATTTGGAAAGAGGGAACTGAGAAGGTAAGTAGTTATATTTTTTCTCAAGTTTACAAATATATAGATTATGAATAAAAGCAAAATAAAAGAATCAAATGTATTTAATATCTACTAATTATTTAATTTTTTAAATGGTTTG